>SPJY01018554.1:0-12477 GCA_005191435.1 Raddia distichophylla
CTTAGGATCCTCTTTCAGGGTCAGAGCGATCGGTAAATAATTCACCATGACGTTTTGATCACCTCCTGCCGCGCTGACTGCCAGGGCGTAGACCTGTAGCCAGTTCTTTGGGTCCCTCTCGCCAAGGGTCGGGGCAGTCGGCGTTGGGGAGACATGTTGCGGCGCTCGTTGCGTTTCTTGTGGTGAGGGTTCCGATCGGGATCGTTGTGCCGACTGGCTGTGCTCTCGACGTGGTCGTTGCTGGGCGACTGTGCTGACCACGAGGTGTCCTCTCGCTCTCGGCACGCTCCCTACTCCTGGCCTCTAGGTCGTGACGAAGATCGTGGCCCGCCGATCGGTGCGAGCCGCTGGCGAGTGAAGCTCGTGGCCTGCCCCGGTTGCGCGTAGAATGGCTATTTGCCATTACGGGCGCCGTGGGAACCGGGCGTGCGTCGTTTTGCTGAATGGCCGCCATCTCGACTAGGGCCGTCGCTCGAGCCAGAGTTTGTTTCAACGGGCTGTCGTCCGGAGGCTGTGGCGCGATGGTCTCCAAAAGGGTTTTTGAAGCGACGATGTTCGCCTGAGGTGTCGTATAGACGTCGTGGTCATTCAGCCTTACCGCCCGCAACTCGTTTTGGACGTTACGGCTGCGGACTTGGAGTTGGTGGATGCGATCCTGATCTTCTATGCGACGCTGGTCCGCATAGACCGCCTCCGTGGTTCCTGCTTCGTCCCCCACGCATTGAGAGGCAGGGCGATTGTCGTCTGCGCCGAGGACGAAGACTTCGCGGTAATTGCAGATCTCTGTGCTCTCGTCCGACTCGGAGTCCGAGTGGGAGAGACTGACCTGCTCGCTCTGTCCTATAGGTTGGCCACCGTTGATGACACCTACGAACGTGGCGGGATCCAGTCGGATCGTTCCGACAGGATTACGGGGCTGTCTCTCAGTATGGTCACCTCCTGTCCCAAGTCCCGGGAAGGTTCGCGCGAAGGTCGCAGCAAAGTTCCGGAACCCGAAAGAAGATCCAATCCGAGACACCGAAACTTCTCCAGATCGGATCATGTCCGTGTCCGAGGAAGTGTTGGTGCCGAGTGCTTCTCCGCCCACCCTGGCAGAGGGTATGGGCGCAAACTGCCGGCACGTCAACTCGCCGAAGGTATCTACGGAATTCTGCAACCCAAACGACAAGGGAGACGATGAAACGCCGGTGCCCTCCGAAGAAGCGATTTCTCTAGGAAGGGAGAGGCGGAGGTTGCCGATGCCGTCGGTCACGAAGTCTAGGGACCCAAAGCGCAGCGCTTGCCCCAGCGTGAAGACGACGGTCTGGCATCTTGGTGATGCCATCTAGCTCGAAGATGATCTTGACGCTCCCCTACCGGGGGTTATCGTCGGCAATGAAATAGATTGAATTACAAGGGTGCGCTAGATCTCGAACTAGATGGTAACAGAGACAGGGATTATACAGGTTCAGGCCCTCATGGCGAAGGTAATACCCTAGTCTTGTGTTCTGGGATTATGTGGTCGATCTTTCGATCGTATGCGAGATGTAAGATCTCAGGAGGATGGATATCTCTCTCTGGATCGATGGGAGGTATTGAATGTGTATCTAGGGGCCCCTGTCCGCCTTTATATAGTGGAGGGGGTCAGGGTTACAGGATCAAACCTAGTCGGTTACAACCTCGAGTCCGGGTAGATTACAAGGCGGCGGATTCTATCCATAGCTCTTCTTGCCAAATATATCTAATTCCGGGCTTGCAGATTCCTCTTCCCTATTCGGGATAGACTTCCTTTTCGGTCTCTTGCTTGGCGCCCAAGTCCGAAGGTGTCCGATTGGTTCCCGACTTGTTTAGCTAGCTCGGGCCGCCCCCATCTGCTACCTCATGGGCCCTTTGCGAGTATATCCGTGGCCCATGTAGTCCACATGGTCACAAACCCTTCTAGTTCTTCCTCTTGTGATCTTGGTGGTGTCTCTTTGTCTATTCTTATGGTGCTTTCTGAGGAGCGTTTGGACACTGTCCCTGAAGAGAGTTTAGCCCTCCTATCCAAAAAATTTGCTAGAGCCTACAAGAGAGTTAGTGAGCGAAGGAAAGGCAACCTGAGGTGCTTTGAGTATGGCGGCCTCAACCACATTCGAGCTGAGTGCCTCAATCTCCAGAAAGGATGAGAAGAAGCTCTTGCTACCAAGAAAAACTTCCCCAAGCTGAACCGCAAGTCGAACCAGAAGGCTGTACTTGGTGGCCAAAAGCCGACGTACGCCAATGGGAGAAAGTTGTTCCAGAATGTGCTGGCAGCCCTCGACACTGTCTGCATCGCTGAGGATGAGGCAAGCGATGACGGTGAGTAGCCTCAAGACGACGACCACGACGCTGATGAGTACCCTAGGATGTGCTTCATGGCGGGGCACATCGACTCCGACTGTTCCGACGTCGACTCTGAGTCAAAGGTACCTTGCTATGAATCCTACGATGATCTCAATTATGCATTCCTCAAGCTAGGTGGCTTTATCTGTCAAGCAAATGGTAGGGTTAAGAACCTTAAAGAGGAGGTAGCCTACTTGACACTAGAGCTGGAGAAGTCTAAAGCTGCTGCTAGTACCTTTGCTTCTGTTGCACTTGATTCAGATGAACTGAATGAGCTAAGGACCTCTCGTGATAGCTTTCTTTCCGAAGAGAAAGAAATGGTTTGAAAAGAAAGGTATAAGCTATGTTTATATATGTTTTTAATCATATATTGTTCTAGTTCCTAATTATACCTGGTGGTTGGATTCTGGTGCTACTACTCATGTATCACATGTTATACATGGATTCCTTTCTATGCAACCCATAAGTGGGCCTGAAAAGATTTGTACATGGGAAATAAAATGAAGCCACAAATTGAAGGGATCGGGACTTACAGAATAATCCTCAATACCGGTCTAAGCTTAGACCTTAAAGAGTGTCTTTACGTTCCTAAATGTACTAGAAATTTGGTGTCCATGGAAAAGCTGGATGTATTAAGTTTTAAGTTAGAGACGATATATTCTCATTTTATAAGAATAAGCATTATTATGGTTCCGGTACCGTTTCAATCTTCGTAAAGAATTTTATGAATCTCTGTTCTATGTTGAAAATATAACAGGTAACAAGCGTAGTACCAACGATGAGCGATCTGCTTTTTGTGGCATAAAAAACTAGGCCACATATCCAAAGAAAGGGTTTTGAGGTTAGTGAAAAATGAAATACTACCTCAGGTGGATTTTGCTGACTGGAATGTGTGTGGTTTGCATTAAGGGGAAGCAAACCTCACATATATCAAAGAAACCAGATACAAGGAGCAGTGAGCTACTATAGTTGATACACACTTGTTGGTGATTCATAAGCGGCCCACCTTGAGATGGGCCTTGGACCGGATCCGTACCGGCCCATAGCACGCACGTGGGGCCCAAAAGGCCGCCCCTGGCCGTACTAGGGGAAGCGTCTAGCCCGCCGGGGTCTCCCCTAGGCTTGACCAGGTCAGACCGCGCCCCAGCGGCGTCGCCCTGGATATCCTTAGCCCAGGAAAGGGTCCCTCGGGTAGTCCGCCTATCTGAGGGCAGGTAGCGACAACTGTCAAGCCCCACCACACTTTCCCTGGCCTTGACCAGGAAGGACTGTGTCTCCCCGGGAATCCGCAACCAAGGGAGGTGCGCGCGGACAACCCGCCTTGTCGTTTGCCCCCTTGGGCAGGCGGCGGGTGGTTGTTACGCTACGCGACGCCCCCAACGGGTGGCGCTGGGCCGGCTCGGTCTAGTCAATGTCATATTGGGGATAAAGGGAAAGTGCTTTCTCCCTAAAGCATGTTTTTCCCCCGAAAGGGCGCTCCCGGACGAACGAGCGCCCAGTACTAACCCGACCAGCTTCTCTTTGCAGGCTCCGGACCAGACAGAGCCCCGAAACGAGACAAGGGGACCGCCACTAAAGCAAGAACGGGAGCGGGGCCCGCCGCATCAGCTCCGGGCGGCTCGCCGCGCCTATAAAAAGAGGACCCCTGGCCTCCTGATCGGACAGGCGAGACAGGCAACCCAAGCAGCATACGCATCCGAAGCTTCCTCCACAGTAGACGTAGTCCTTAGTCTCCCCTGTAAGCTCGAGATTGGTGCTTTCAAGCCCGGTCACGGCACATTTGTACCGTTTTCCACCATATAATCAACAAGAGCTGGAGTAGAGCTATTACCCGGCAGTGGGGGCTTGAACCAGGGTAAATCGCTTGTGTCCTCATGGTTTGTATCTCTTGCCTCCCTCTGTTTTCCCCCTCTTCCTCACCGTACGATGGATCTGTACCCGGATCGCCAAATCACACCAAGCCCTGTCCGAGAGGACCGCGCGGCCTGAGCCCCCGTGAGCTCGGCCGCCGCCCGGGGCGGCTGAGAAGGGTGGTCGTTGGGCCTCACACCAACTACAAACTCGTTTGCCGGTCCGTGGACCCGCTGCCCTTTAGGGGCGCGTTTCCTAGACACTGACAGTTGGCGCCCATCGTGGGGCCGATGAGCAGCCCTCAGCACTCCGTTTCCTCGGACATGCCTGAGATCCCGAGCAGCGACGAGGTCCTAGACCTCGAGCTCGATGAGTGTGATGATCTGGACGATTTGGTCCCATCGTATGACGGCTGGCGAGAGGAGTACCTCGCCGAAGCCGAGGCTGACGAGATGGAAGTTGACACCTCTCTCGCCCCAGGGGCAAAGCTTCGCCCCGAGGAGTCGCTCCCTGAGCTGGACCACTCTGACACCCACGTCAGCGAGACTCCCATGGAGTTCGAGCTACTTGGCAACTCCACCACCGATGGCGACACAGGGACATTTCCCCCGGCCTCGCGCACGTCCTGTTGCGTCTTCGCAGCCGCGGCCGATGAAGACGCTGGAAATGAGGAGGCCCAGGAGCAGCTGCGCCGCCGCGCTGCTGCCCGGGACTTTTTCAGCGATGCCGTCCACCGTGTCATGGATGGGATCTTCTGCGAGGACAGCCGCCAGCGCACCCCACCGGGCTACGGGCCGATCGACTCTCTCGTTGTGACGATGACCAACCCGCTCCTGCGCAGCCAGCAGAAAGCGCGCGCCATCGCCACGGTCGTCCGCGACCTGGAGAAGGACCCCCGTGGCTTCACCATGGCGGACCTAGGTCCCGCCATCGCCGAAGGCCTCGGCACCATCACCTATGGCATCGCTGCGCACGAGGAGCAAAACGGCGGCCGACGACCGGACATCTGGCGCACCGGTAGCTCTGGCCACTGTGGCACTCAAAGCCGCTCCCGCCGAAACCGCAGCCGTTCACGCCGGTCCCCGACTCGCGCACCCCAGGCGGAGTGTTTTCCCGCCTGGGCCCGCGCGGGGATGCTTCACCCCCAAAGGTCGCGCCAGGATGCTCCGCCTTCTCCCGCACTCTTCGTGAGGCGCCATGGCTGCCGAGGTTCAAGCCCGGGCCAATCGAGAAGTTCGACGGGAGAAAAAACCCCGAGAAGTTCCTGTCCATCTACACCACCGCCATCGGGGCTATGGGGGGACATGAGGCCGTTCTGGTCAACTACTTTCCCACTGTGCTCGAAGGCATGGCCCGGGCCTGGCTGTTCAACCAGCGGCCTGGTTCCATCCGCAGTTGGGCCCAGCTTCAGGATGCCCTCCGCACGAGTTTCTAGGGGTGTTACGCTCGCTCTGGGCGTCCCAAGGACCTCAAGCTTGTGGTGCAGCGAGACGACGAGTCTCTCCAGGATTTTGTTTGCCGGTTTGTAAGAGCCCGCAACACGATCCCCTGCATCTCGGACGAGGCTATCATTGAGGCCTTCAAGGATGGTGTGAGGGACCGGCGCTACACCGAGGACCTCGAGCTCCATCCGGTCAATACCGCGAGCGAGCTTTTCCGCACCGCGGCCCTCTACGTCAACGCCTCCGAGGCGGTTGTGCGCAAGAGGGGCCGCGTGAAGAAGAAGGCCAAGGGCGGCGACGGCCCGAGCAAGGTTGAGGCAGAGACGAAGAAGAAGAAGAAAAAGCGGTCGGAGCAGCCCACCAAGTTCATCGCGGCGTTTGAGCCCGACCAACCCGAGTGCCCGCCGCCACAGCGCCCCCTGCCGGTGCGCCCGGCGCCTCAGCGCCCGCCGTAGCAGCGCCAGCAGCGGCCTCCCCAGGCTGGAGGCAGGCCACGCGGCGGCCAAGGAGCACCCCAGGGTCGTCCTCCCCGTCCACAGCAGCAGGGCAGAGGTGAGGACCCGTTCCATGATCCCAGTCTCTTCTGTCGCCTCCACTAGCGCCCCGGCCACGACCTGCTCAACTGTCGCACGTGGGCCTGCCAGTTGGAGGATTTCTACGCTGGCCGCGGTCCCATGCCCGAGCTACCGGAAGGCACTGCCGCGGTACCTCCACCGCAGGGTGGCCACGACCAGGGCTTCCTCGAAGCCCGTGGCCACGTTGCCGTCATCTTTGGCGGCACGTCATCCTACAGCTCCGGCCGCAAGCTCAAGGCTGCGTCCCGTGAGGTCCTCCACATCTCCCGCGGCGAGCCCACGGCGGAAGCCCTGCCCTGGTCCAGCCAGGCCATCACCTTTACGGTGACGGACTGCCCGGCCGAGCTCTCCAAGCCGCAGCGCCTCCCGCTAGTCTTGTGCCCCACCATCGGCAACACCCGAGTTGACCGCGTCCTCGTGGACAGCGGGAGCTCGCTGGATATCGTCACCATGCGCGTTCTGGGCCTCATGCAGGTCCCGCGCTCGAAGATCAGGGACATCACCGTCCCCTTCCACGGATCGTCCCGGGGTCGTCCCTTCGCCCCGTCGGGCAAGTCGTGCTGCCGGTAATGTTTGGCTCCTCCGCCAACTTTCGGATGGAGTACATCACCTTCGAGGTGGTGGAAACAGAGCTCCCCTACAACGCCATCTTGGGCCGCCCCGCGCTCTCCAAGTTCATGGCGGTCTCCCACCACGCCTACCATTGCCTGAAAATGCCGGCGCTAACAGGAGTCATTACTGTCCGGGGCAACCACAAGATGGCCCTCGACTGCAGAACAGAGGTGAGGACCCGTTCCATGACCCTAGTCTTTGCTGCCGCCTCCACCAGTGCCCCGGCCACGACCTGCGCATCTGCCGCACCTGAGCCCGCCAGTTGGAGGACTTCTACGTTGGCCGCGGTCCCATGCCCGAGCTGCCTGAGGGCACGGCCGCAGTGCCTCCTCCCCAGGGTGGCCAGGACCAGGGTTTCCCTGAGGCCCGCGGTCACGTCGCTGTCATCTTTGGCGGCACGTCGGCCTACCGCTCCCGCCGCGAGCTAAAGGCCACATCCCGCGTGGTCCTCCACATCTCCCACGGCGAGCCCGCGGCGGAGTCCCTACCTTGGTCCAGCAAGGCCATCACCTTTTCGGTGACAGACTGCCCGGCCGGGCTCTCCAGGCCACAGCGCCTCCCGCTGGTCCTGTGCCCCACCATCAGCAACACCCGAGTTGACCGCGTCCTTATGGACAGCGGGAGCTCGCTGGACATCATTACAGCGCACGTTCTGGGCCTCATGCAGGTCCCGCGCTCCAAGATCAAGGACATCACCGTCCCCTTCCACGGGATCGTCCCAGGGTCGTCCCTCCGCCCCGTCGGGCAGGTCGTGCTGCCCGTCACGTTCGGCTCCTCCGCCAACTTCCGGACGGAGTACATCACCTTTAGGGTGGTGGAAACCGAGCTCCCCTACAACTCCATCTTGGGGCGCCACGCGCTCTCCAAGTTCATGGCGGTCTCCCACCACGCCTACCATTGCCTGAAGATGCCGGCGCCAAAGGGAGACATCACCATCCGGGGGAACCACAAGACGGCCCTCGATTGCGACGAGACCGCGCTGGCCATGGTAGGCTAGCACCCTACCTGTGGTTCCAGCAGCAACGAGCGCTCCACAGCGCACCCAAAGGTGGCACTGCCGCCGCAGGAGCCCTCCAAAACCATCGTCCTCACGGAGACAGACCCCTCCAAGGTGGTCTACGTGGGGACAACCCTCGAGCCTCAATAGGAACTCGTGCTCATTACCTTCCTCCGGGCTAGCAAGGACGCGTTTGCTTGGGAACCGTCCGATATGCCCGGTGTCCCAAGGGAGGTGATCGAGCACAGGCTAGCTGTCCGGCCTGACAAGAAACCGGTAAGTCAGTGTCAGAGGCGTGTCCCCGACTAGAAGGCTAAGATCATCCCAGACCAGCTCGGTAAGCTGCTTTGGGCGGGCTTCATCTACGAAGTTCAGCTCTTCGATTGGCTTGCGAACCCAGTCGTAGTCCGAAAGAAGGGCGGCAAGTGGCGCATGTGTGTTGACCACCGCGACCTTAATTCCGCCTGCCCCAAGGATAACTTTCCCCTTCCACGCATAGATCAGCTAGTTGACGCATGTGTGTCGACCACCGCGACCTTAATTCCGCCTGACCCAAGGACAACTTTCTCCT
The DNA here is from genome assembly GCA_005191435.1 of Raddia distichophylla. NCBI lineage: Eukaryota > Viridiplantae > Streptophyta > Magnoliopsida > Poales > Poaceae > Raddia > Raddia distichophylla. The sequence goes on from SPJY01018554.1 coordinate 8,389, forward strand.
TCCACGTATAGATCAGCTAGTTGACGCCACGGCAGATTCAGTTTTGATGAGTTTCCTGAATGGTTATTCCGGTTACCATCAGTTTTGATGAGTTTCCTGGAGGATTCCTGGATATTCGAAGGGATCCGAGATCTGAGACATAGCCACTACTAGGGAACAAGCTTTCTCAAGCGGTTCAAAAAAAAGGATCAAACTTCTACAAGCGGTTTAATACCTCAAAACTGCCTCAAGCCAGAAAATGCAAAAAACTCTCCCTGATCAAATAGGGCGCAACGTAGAAGTTTACGTGGACGATATTGTAGTCAAAAGCAAGGACGCCCGGGACCACGTGTTCGACCAACGGGAAACCTTTGACAGCCTGAGATAGCACCGGGTCAAGTTAAACCCCGAGAAATGCGTCTTTGGTGTCAAGTCTGGCATGCTCCTAGGCTACGTAATCGGTGGGGCGAGCATCGGTGCGAACCCCGAAAAGATCGAGGCCGTCGAAAAGATGAGGTCGCCAACCTGTGTAAAGGACATCCAATCCCTCACGGGTAAAATGGTGGCCTTAAGCCGTAAAATGGTGGCCTTAAGCCGTTTCACCTCCCGCCTTGGAGACCGAATCGTGTCTTTCTGCAAGCTCCTACGCAAGCACGATAGTTTCGTATGGACTGAGGAGGCCGAAGCCACGTTTCTGCAGCTCAAGCAGTATCTCGCCTCGCCACCCGTCCTCACTACTCCCAAGCTCGGGGAAGCCCTCCTGCTGTACCTCTCCGTAACACCAAACGCCGCAAGCGCGGTGTTGGCGGTCGAACGAGAGGGAAAGTAACAGCCTGTCTACTACGTGAGCGAAGTGCTCACCGGGCCAAAGGAGGGCTATCCCGACCTTCAGAAACTGTGCTATGTCTTGCTTATGGCCTCACGCAAGTTGTGTCACTATTTCCAATGCCACCAAGTCATTGTCCCAACTACTTACCCGATCAAGGACATTCTCCGAAACCCGGAGGCTACTGGCCGGGTCGCGAAGTGGGGAGTCGAGCTGGGTGAATTCGACATCTAGTTTGTATCCCGAACCGCGATCAAGGCCCAGGCTCTGGCTGATTTTGTTGCAGAATTGACCAGGCCGGATGAGCAAGAGAGAGGCTCTCCAGGTCAAGATAGGCAAGAAGGTCGGTGGACTCTGTTCTTCGACGGTTCACACCAGTCCTGGCGATCAGGATGCGGTATCGTTCTCATTCCCCCAACGGAGAGCGACTCCAGCACGTCATACAAATACACTTCGCGGCTACGAACAACGCCGCAGAGTATGAAGCCCTAATTGCGGGCCTAAGAGAATGCGCTGCGCTCGACATTAAACGGCTTGTGGCGAAACGGTATTCGCAACTCGTCGTCCGCCAGGTCAGGGAGGAGTTTCAGGCAACTGACGACTCGAAGGCGCGGTACCTGGCGGAAGTGAGGAAATTGGAGAAGCGTTTCACGACTTTCGAATTCAGCTACATTCCCAGGGAAGAGAATGATGAAGCTAACAAGCTTGCCAACAAGCTTGGATCCTCATAAGAACCGGCCCCGCCAGGGGTGCTAGTGTAGAACCTTTTAAAGCACTCCATTCCCTTCGGAGAGGAGGCCAAAGGGATGCCTACTACCCCCCACACAGAGACATCCGGTATTGTCTCATACCTCGAGCAAAGCACCTCCTGGATGACGCCATTCATTCAGTTCTTGGAGCACGGGACGTTGCCCGAGGGCGCTGCTAAGCGTTCCCAGCTAAAAAGGCGAGCCCGAGCTTACCGTCTGCACGGGGGCTAGCTGTACCAAAGGGGTGCTAATGGCGTGCTTTGTATGTGCGTTACCCAAGAAGAAGGTAAGTACCTTCTGTCCGACATTCACGAGGGCATCTGTGGCGCACACGCCTCACACAGAACTCTCGTCGGCAAAGCATTCCGCATGGGCTACTACTGGCCCACTGCGATGAGCGACGCAGAAGCCTTGGTTAAGCGCTGCGAAGCTTGCCAGTATCATGCGCGGATGACGCACTAGCCCGCGTACGAGCTGCAAATAATTCCACTAGCGTGGCCGTTCACGGTTTTGGGCATGAACCTCTTAGGACCGTTCCTTAAAGGTCTCGGTGGCAAAACATACTTATTCGTAGCCATTGACACCTTCACCAAGTGGATCGAGGCTGAGCCGGTCTCCAACATCACCGCAACTGCCGCGGTACGTTTCTTCTGGAGCATTGTTGCCAGATTCGGAGTGCCTAGCAGGATCATCGCTGACAATGGCATCCAATTCACGAGCTAGGAGTTCAACGATTACTGCGAGGAAATTGGCATGAAGCTCGCACTGGCCTCTGTGGCCCACCCACAGAGTAACAGAGCAGCTGAGCAAGCTAACGGACAGCTAGTCCAAGGTATCAAAAAGCGGGTCTACGACGTCCTCAAGGAAAAGCAACAAGGTTGGGTCGACAAGCTACCGTCGATCCTCTGGGCAGTCCGGACCACTGCCAGCCGGGCTACAGGAGAAACTCCTTTCCGGCTTGTCTATGGCTCGGAGGCCGTCCTCCCAACAGAAATGAGACTAGGGTCCGATCGCGTTGACTTCGCCAACTTCGTGGTCAACGACGAGGAATGGCATCTTGACCTCGACCTACTTGAGGCGCGCCGCTAGCAATCCCTACTCCGGGCTGCGGCCTACCAACAGTCCCTGCGTCGCTACACGGCACGAAACGTACATACAAGGACCTTGCAAGTAGGAGACTTGATTCTACGTCGCATTCAGAACCTCGCAGACTCCAACAAGCTCAGCCCCAAGTGGGAGGGACCGTACAAAGTAGTGTCCGCAGCCCGCACGGGCTCGGTACACCTCGCTGACAAGGATGGGAGCGAGCTCCCTAGCTCATGGAACATCTCCCTTCTACGACGCTTCTACGCTTAACCAGGTCGTAAGTCTCCTTTCATTTCAATTCAATTTCAAAAAAAAAACCTTTCACCCGTTACGAGTCACGCCGGGCTCAGTTATGACCATCTGCAAGCCCGTGGCCAAAATCCAACGGCTAAGGATAAAGCACTCCGGAGCACTTCTACGACGGGATAAGCCGAACTCTCGCACCCTAGTAAGACTCCGCGCAGTGTCGAACTCCCACGGCCTAAGGTACAATAAGCCCACGTCAGGTTTGTTTGAATGGCTAACTTAGGCCTCGCAGGCACGCAGCGCTCGGGGCTAAGGGATTTTTTGCGCTCAGATTTTTCCTAAGTCCTTAACTTCGTCAAGCCCGCACTGCCGCGCGGCCTAACGAAGCTCGGGGACTGGGGGTTCGCGCGAATTTTTTCTAAGTCACTCTTGTCTTCAGACCGCGCCCAACTCCAAGACCGCACTTGGACTTGGCCACGGCTCGGGGGCTGGATGACTAGGCACACCAAAAACAATCTTTCCAAAGCAACCCGTTTGCCTAAAACTCCTAAGTTCGTCTTAGAACTTCGTTACTGTTCATATAGTTCTCCTACTTTTGCATTACAGATATGCGCAGGAAAATGAGCACGCTTACTTTTGCATCGACGGTCCAGGCGCGCGCGGGTCCAGCGCCCGCCGACGATGGATGCTAGCGCCTACGAGTAGCGGCGGAGCCACCACGGCCTCCTCCGCCACGGCTTCCGGCAGAAACCCCTCCTCCGCCGCTAGCACGGCGGCGTACGCGGCATCGGCGGCAATCTGCGCCGCCACCGCGTTCTCCTCCTCCTCCGCTGCGAGCGCAACCTCCAGCGCCGCGGCTGCCTTGTCGGCGCGGACTTGGGCGTGCGCCGCCAGCGTGGCCGCCTAGCCCGCGACGACGGGGCCCGGCGCGTCCACCTCCTCCGCCGCGGGCTGGATCGACGGCGATGGCGGCGGTGTATCAGCAAAAAGCGCCTCCAACCAAGCGTGCATAAAGTCGGAGTTGGCATCAGAAGACATGGTTTCTCCCTGCTCTAAGGTTTCGGAAGGCAAGGAAGGAGAAGGCCTAAGGTGGGAGTTAGCGCAGCGCGTTGCGCCTCACTTTATATAGGCCGGCGACGGCGCAACGTCCCGTCATGCAGCGGGCTACCAGAAGCGTTGCGGCACGCGAAGGGACGGGTAATT
>SPJY01018617.1:0-14246 GCA_005191435.1 Raddia distichophylla
CCACCAGAATACATCGACAAGCGCCAAATTTCGACCAAGTTTGACATCTTTAGTTTGGGTGTTATAATGATACAAATAATGGCTGGACGTGAGGGCCGCTCTATAAGTAATGAAATGCCTTGCCAACAGTTTATTGAGCTCGTAAGGAAACACTATTTACCTATATCATGAATATTTGGTGTTGCCTTTTAGCATTACTTTTTGATTTTACAGGTCCATGAAAACTGGAAAAATAGGTTGCAGACAACAATGTCGAAACATATATCATTGCAATTGAAGACATGCATCGAAATAGCGTTAAGATGTGTGGAGGCTGACCGAGTGAAAAGCCAACTATAGTCGAGATTGTGGATGAACTAAATGAGTTAGATATTGCAGATATGTCACTTATAGAACAGGTATATATAATTTCGCCACACTGCTCCTTAACGTTCTATTTTTCTGCTCGGACATAACGATGTTTTCTCCGCATGTCGCCTCATCCTTAATTCCATCCTATGTGAGCTACTTTGGTTGATGGCCAACCTTGTGGCCGTCTACTCTAATAGGATTGATGATAGTGCTAATATTATTGGGGTCGACCAAGCAGACTATACTGATAATGGTGGATGACTTGCCATTTACCCTAGTTTTTGGATGGATGGCTTTGGCTATGGACAAAGATGTATTTTCATGTAGTGGGGGTTAACCGAAGAATATATTTCAACTCTTACCCCTAGTTTATGGTACGAGTACTAGATCATGTGCGTACACACCTCTCCACTGGGTGAATCTGGATGGGATTTAGATGAAATAGATTGTGCTAGAGTGGTGTCGAATATGTGCACAAGTAGGTTACGAGGACTATTCTGAGTTGTAATAGATAAGGAAGGGTTGTGTTAGGGTTAGACTCGTCTCCTAGCTCCTGTATAAATAGGGGGCATCCTTGGTATAACTAGTAACGACAAAAGTAGCAGCAGCGTAGGCATGCAGGGGGTCACGGCCGGCATGAGGTCGTGATACGAGCGGCCGGTATGCGTTGTTCGGGAGGAGCACCCACAATCATTGTCTCAAAGATGTATACTGAGAGCTGAACTCATGCCATAGGTGTTGTTCTAACCTAGTATCGATGTCATACCGAAGAATATATTTCAACTCTTACCCTAGTTTACGGTATGAGTACTAGATCGTGTGCGTACACACCTCTCCACTGGGTGAATCTGGATGGGATTTAAATGAAATAGATTGTGCTAGAGTGGTGTCGAATACGTGCACAAGTAGGTTACGAGGACTTTTCTGAGTTGTAATAGATAAGGAAGGGTTGTGTTAGGGTTAGACTCGTCTCCTAGCTCCTGTATAAATAGGGGGCACCCTTGGTATAATTAGTAACGACAAAAGTAGCGGCGTAGGCATGCAGGGGGTCACAGCCGGCATGAGGTCATGATAGGAGCGGCCGGTATGCGTTGTTCGGGAGGAGCACCCACAATCATTGTCTCAAAGATGTATACTGAGAGCTGAACTCATGCCATAGGTGTTGTTCTAACCTAGTATCGATGTCATGTTTTTCTAACAAGTGGTATCAGAACTGAGGGTTCGGCGATGTGGATGATCTTGGAGGAGCCGCGAGGATTATGCATACACGCATGTGCCGAAGGAAAACCCTAGATTCGGCTCATGAGCATGTTGGCGATCATGGAATCGATCGGTGGAGTCAAACATTCCGGGAGGGGGGGTGGAGGCCTGGACTGTTCAATGGGTTGTTGTTGGCAATGGTCAACCAGATGTGGCTATCGGAGATAGGGGGTTTGGCCAGGGTGCGGCATATGGCCGTGAACGGAGAGTGAGTAGTGGTAGGCTAGAAAGCATGCTTGATGGCTCAGAGATTGGATCTAAAGGTGAAGGAACATTTCAGGGAATTTTTTGGCGGTCGGTGGATGTCGTCGGTGGACCCAATGGTGGATGCACATTTTTCCCACCGTGGGGCATACTGTAGTGGCACGTGGGCATGCAATGCGGCGGCCCGAACAAAAGTAGTGTGGTAGCAGAGGCTCAGCAGAGCAACAGTGTATCGTGGCTTCGGGCTGGCACACAGCGGCCCAGTAGGGCCCACCGTACGGTGGAGTAGGTGGCTCAGCTAGGGCGGTGCAGGGCAGTGCTATGCATGGAGGTCGTGCCAGCGGCACGTGCTCCTCGTAGGGAGGTGGGGCAGACCAGCCGAGTGGTTGCGATTCTTTCTCTCTTAGAAATAATCCGCAACAGCATGAATATAGCAATAGATTTTATGTGAAAGTATTTCAAAGGTATCAATTTCCCATGAAGAACGAGAAGTGTACAGATTAGAAACCTAGCTCAACTAGACGAATATGAGGATAATGAAAGGAGTGGGATAAGATAATTATGGGCCGAGAGGTTCTAAAGATCATATTTCACTTTGATGAGGAACAAACTCACCCCAACACGAAAGCATTCTGAATTAGAGATCAGTCGATTCACTACCATCCGCTATTAGTTAAGAACATCGGATGATTATGATCACCCCCGATTGTGCTCGACTAGGCTGAGACTAACGGGGCAGACTTTGCAAAAGCTAATACCACTCGGATAGCAAGGCTGTTACCACCTACTACCTACCGCACCACCATTGAATCAGATGTCTACCAGGTACTAACTAGTCTAGACAACACGTTTATATTTAGCAGCACTACGCACCAAGTCGTCACTTGATATGCACTCAAGAAAGATAACACAACAATATAATAAAAGTTATTAAGCACAAGCAAAGTATCAACAAAGTAACTTAAAGATGGAATAACTTTGCTTTATAAAGTAAAGATAGGCTAAGTGTTATCGAACATCAGCTTTCTATTTGGGCAGCGTAACACTGCTTTCTTCTTCTTTGCCTCACTTCTCCGTGCTTTACAAATGAAGAGGGGAGCTCTATTTATAGTGCATCGAAGCCTATGGGGTACTGCCACATATAGGGACAAGTGTAATCTTCTCACTAGCCGAAGGGGAATCCAAGAGAGCATCCAAGGGGGCTGGCTGAGGCACTTTCGGCACATCTCGGCCTCCCGTTTCTTTGTGTTGCTCTTGGGATGCCCATGATGCTTTCCCCAAGGTGGTTACAACAGTTAGAGATGGATATAAAACTGACTTAGTTGTTGACATGTGGGCCAATTGATTCTCCTTGGTGTTTAATTGGCCTTCGGATCAAACCAACAATTTGTGGGTGGTAGGGATGGTCTCCTTGTGTGTTTTTGGAGCCGTGGGAGAAAACTCAACTAGTTCAGAGCTAGAAGTGGCTCGGCCGGCCTAGGGTAGGTCGGCTGACCTTTTTTTTCTGTTTGGTCCCACTTTTCCTCAATTGATTTCTAAAGACAAAATCAACGAAACTTTTGGAGCTTTGTTAATTTGCACGAATTTTGTCCATTTTTCTTTATTTTAAAGGTATGTTAATGGTCGAATGTATATAGAAAGTTGTAACTAGGGACCGTCAACACCGAGCTAATGTGGAGAGCATGGCCCAACTCCTGGGCGTATGACTGGCCCTAATGGCCCAGCTAGGCGAGGGCAGTCCAGGTGGAGCTAGCTCATCGCTCATGGGTCGCGCGCCGCTGGCCCAGGTAGGGCACTGTGGCTACCCAGCAGGGCTAGCTGGTGGGCTGCCGTTTTGGGCACGCGGATGTTGCTGCGCGGGATGGGCATCAGCGACCCCGGCCTAGGTGGGTTGCAGACCATGATGGCGCGACTGGCCAGACCGGCAGTGCAGTGCTATGGCCTATGAACAGTTCGGCCCAAGGAGGGTGCGCACTGGTTAAGTCCATTTGGAGTCGGCCGACCCTAGAGGGCACGCTCGTGCGCACATGAGGCAGGCCTAGGTGCAGTTGGGTTGGACCGGTGACGCACGCGAGGAGTAGTAGTAGGACAAGTTCAAAAAGAAGAGGAAATGGAGGAAGGAGGAGCCCAGTTATGTGAAGGAAAAGAAGTCTATTTGGACTAGATTTTCAAGATGAAAGTAAGTGCATCCTTCCTCCAAGGGGAGACTCAAAAGAATAATCAAAAGAGTAAAGTAGTGGAGGGTACATGGAGAGTTCATAAGAACTCAGGTATGCAACTTAAGAGCTCAGGTATGCAACTTAGGTTCAACCGGGTTTGAGCGTGGTTACTAAAACAAGGCATGTGATGTAGGTTTTGGAAGAGAGGTGCTTAAGAAAGTGGTTGGTGGTTTGACCAGAGGGGTCGAACTGGCTAGCTGAACGTCAAAGTTAGAAATTGATCTATGCTAGGAGGCGAGCGGATCAAACAGTCATGCCAGAAAATATATTCCGAGAGGCGAACAAATTAGGCGACGAGACCAAGGATCTGTACTAGGGGAAAATAGGTCGAGTAGCGAATCCGGCGAAGAGCTGGTCAAACCATGGTTGCTAGGATTGAGCCGACAGAAGGAATGAACATGCAAGTGCTAAGAAGGCAAATGACTAAATGTGATTCGGAAAGGCAACAATGGTGTGCTGATGTTCTCCTAGAATTAAATATGCAGTTAACTAGAGTGTGAGTTGGATTCAGTTGGTCCTTTTTATGTGACACAAAAAGAAGTGATTTTCATCATGGCTGATGATTTTTTTGGTCCATTCTTGTGGTGACACAATATATCGTGCCATTGGAGTAGGAGCCATCATGATCAAGATGCAAGGCATAATTGATCTGATACTTCTAGGTGTGAAGCATATGATAAAATTAAGGAGAAATCTAATTTTGCTCTAGACCTCATGTGATGGGATGTGATCTATGCCGGTGTAGATGGAAGGACCGCGAAGATCATGAAAGGTATAAAGGCTGTGATGATTAGGGATAGGATAACGTTACAATTTTATAGGCTACAAGTGAGTTGTGAACTCCAGGTGCAGGGAATACTATTGCATTGCAAGTGGAGTCATGAAGCCAAGATATACAAGATTGCGTCTTGTGTTTCAGAAGACGGTGGGAATGAGGGTCAGACTCATCGGGTGGCTCGGCATGAGCTACAAAGGAAGTAATCAGGGTTCGGTACACGGGTTCCCACAAGAATTTATAGACTCTGAGTTGTAATAGACTGAGGATGGTCATGTTAGGGTCGGAGTCATATCCTGGCTCTTGTATAAATAGGGAGCACCCTAGGTGTAACCCATAAGACTAAAGTAGCGGTGTAGACAGTAGACATATAGGGGATGTGGCCAGCATGAGGCCGTGATCCGTGCGGCCGGTATGCTGCGTTGTTGGTACGGAGCATTCATAATCATTGCCCCACAGATATAGTTTGAGAGCCGTGTATTATCAAACATCATATCTCCGATGTCGTTCTTATCTACCGTCGATGTGCTGTTTTCAAATAGGTTTAAATGGCTCCTTGAGTGTAACACTACAACCTATTCGTTTCACCATCTGCAATATGTTTCTTCATTGCAGAGCTATGGATCCAAACAATACCTCGGTGTGGATCCCCTCGAGCTGCGGTTCCCGTTCGAGCTAAACAAGGAGATATTGTGCGTACTGCAGCTAACGAACAATACAGATGACTTCATCGCATTCGCTGTAAAGACGAACCAAGTGAAGTACTACGCACAGCCGGACAAAGACATCATGCCGCCATGGTCCAAGTGCTACATCGTCGTGACGATGCAAGCACAGGGGAGCGCACCACCAAATATGCAGTGCAATGACATGTTCATTGTGCAGGGCAGAAGAGTGACTAGTAAGGCCGTGGATGAGGAATTCAAACTGCCGATTGTTTATGTGTCGCGCGCATTGCCTCAAACCTCCGCACACATCATTTGAAGCGTTTAATAGCATTTCTTACACACTCTGAATTAACATTGTGTTATTTTGCCCTTGAGTAAAATGTTTTTCTTTGTAAACAAGAAAGCATGTGGAACTGCAGACGTTCAAAAGTAACTGTCAGCCAAACACGCTATGACGTTCATGTTCCTTGTCAATAAAAATTTAGGGTTTCAAATGTGCTAGCCAATTTTACCATCAATTGGCAAGGCAAAGTAATCAATCGGTTTCAACTAATCGATTAAATCCAAGATAGAACGAACATGCTAACACTAACTAATTAACATATTTAAAAGGATAATCAAACTATTGGCAAATATTATATATACGGGAAAATTTTCAACATCTACCGCTAATAAGCTGATAAAATCCATTTAATCAAATCTATAAATAGAGAATAAACAAGCTATCAGTTGATCTATAAAGCCAAATAAACAGATATGACGACGATTAATCTGACCTTTGCACGGAATGAAGATGCACAATAATTTTAGCAAAAAATAGAATTATGATAAATAAAATAAAAAGATTGGACTTTATTAAGACATTACACACGTATGGTTGTATCATGTAGTTGATTGAGAAGACGGTGCGTAACAAGTCGATCAAGGACAAAATACGGTGAAACTAATCTAAACTGGACCTAATATGATAAAAGTAGATGAAAAGCAAAGGCATGATATTATGTATTGTCTGGTTGGGAACGTTTTAGACGTCCAGGGTGATATTTATAATTGTTTATAATTCGTATAACTTCGTATAATGTATGCTATACGAAGTTATTACGATAAAGAAGTTACATCACATGCCAGGACTTGACGATGAGCTATTTAAGAAAGAATTTAAAAACCTTATGAGTGTGAAACATTCAAATATTGTACGGTTAGTTGGCTACTGCTATGAAATACGACATAGACATGCTGAATACAAGGGAGAGCTTATATTTGCTAAAATGGAAGAAAGAGCTCTCTGCCTAGAATACTTGCACGGCGGAAGCCTTGACAAGCATCTTGACGGTATATAATGCTGCTCTACTCGAGTCTTAATGAAAATACGGTTACCTAAATTTAGATATATATGGGCTGTTGACAGCTGATACATTACTCTTTTTGTTTACTTCTACAGATGAATCAAGTGGACTTGAATGGCACGTGCGTTACAAAATAATCAAGGGGATCTGTGAAGGTCTAAGTTACCTTCACAATGGATCCGAAAAACCTATTTTCCATATGGACTTAAAACCTGGAAACATATTGCTGGATAAAAATATGATGCCAAAAATTGCAGATTTTGGTTTGTCAAGACTATTTGCTTCAACACAAACCTATACCACCAAAAAAATTATAGGAACACCGTAAGTTTATACCCGATGTTAATTAAATTAACAAACTTATATTTTGTCAATTTTATGAGCAAAGCTAATATTAGATATCATGCATTGCAGTGGGTACATGCCACCAGAATACATCGACAAACGCCAAATTTCGACCAAGTTTGACGTCTTTAGTATGGGTGTTATAATGATACAAATAATGGCTGGACGTGAGGGCCGCTCTATAAGTAATGAAATGCCTTGCCAACAGTTTATTGAGCTGGTAAGGAAACATTATTTACCAATATCATGGATACTTGGTGTTGCCTTTTAGCATTACCTTTTGATTTTACAGGTCCATGAAAACTGGAAAAAAAGGTTGCAGACAACAATGTCGAAACATATATCATTGCAAGTGAAGACATGCATCCAAATAGCGTTAAGATGTGTGGAGGCTGACCGAGTGAAAAGGCCAACTATAGCCGAGATTGTCGATGAACTGAATGAGTTAGATATCGCAGATATGTCACTTATAGAGCAGGTATATAATTTCGCCACAATGCTCCTTAACGTTCTATTTTTCTGCTCGGACATAACGATGTTTTTTCCGCATGTCGCCTCATCCTTAATTCCATCCTATGCGAGCTACTTTGGTGGATGGCCAACCTTGTGGCCGTCTACTCTAATAGGATCGACGATAGTGCCTAATATTATTAGGGTCGACCAAGCAGAATATACTGACAATGGTGGACGACTTGCCATTTACCCTAGGTCTTTGGATGGATGGCTTTGGCTATGGACAAAGATGCATTTTCATGTTGTGGGGGTTAACCGAAGAATATATTTCAACTCTTACCCCTAGTTTACAGTACGAGTACTAGATCGTGTTCGTACACACCTCTCTCCACTGGGTGAATCTGGATGGGATTTAGATGAAATAGATTGTGCTAGAGTTGGTGTCGAATATGTGTACAAGTAGGTTACGAGGACTATTTTGAGTTGTAATAGATAAGGAAGGGTTGTGTTAGGGTTAGACTCGTCTCCAAGCTCCTGTATAAATAGGGGGCACCCTTGGTATAACTAGTAACGACAAAAGTAGCGGTGTCGTAGGCATGCAAGGGGTCACGGCCGGCATGAGGTCGTGATACGAGCGGCCGGTATGCGTTGTTCGGGAGGATCACCCATCAGATGTCTACCAGGTACTAACTAGTCTAGACAACACGTTTATACTTAGCAGCACTACGCACCAAGTCATCACTTGATATGCACGCAAGAAAGATAACACAACAATATAATAAAAGTTATCAAGCACAAGCAAAGTATCAACAGAGTAACTTAAAGATGGAATAACTTTGCTTTATAAAGTAAAGATAGGCTAAGTGTTACCGAATATCAGAGTGAACATGAACTTCCACCCGAGTTCGGCTTTGGAGCACAAAGTGGAAGAGAGCCGACACACCGGCTTCTCTCAAGCACTAGCTTTCCTCTCTCTCTCTCTCTCTCTCTCTCTCTCTCTCTCTCTCTCGCTCGCTCTCTCTCTCTCTCTCTCTCTCTCTCTCTCGCCCCCTACTCTATTTTCTATTTGGGCAGGTAACACTGCTTTCTTCTTCTTCTTTGCCTCACTTCTCCGTGCATTGCAAATGAAGAGGGGAGCTCTATTTACAGCGCACCGGAGCCTATGGGGTACTGCCACGTATAGGGACAAGTGTAATCTTCTCACTAGCTGAAGGGGGATCCGAGAGAGCATCCAAGGGGGTCGACCGAGCCACTTTGGCACATCTCGGCCTCCCGTTTCTTTGTGTTGCTCTTTGTCCATGATGCTTTCTCCAAGGTGGTTATGGCAGTTAGAGATGGATAAAACCGACTTAGTTGTTGACATGTGAGCCATTTGATTATCCTTGGTGTTTAACTGGCCTTCGAATCAAACCGACAATTTGTGGATGGTAGGGATGGTCTCCTTGTGTGTTTTTGGAGCCGTGGGAGAAAACTCAACTGGTTCGGAGACAGAAGTGGCTCGGCCGACCTAGGGTAGGTCGGCTGACCGGTTTTTTTCCGGTTTTTTTTTCCGGTTTGGTCCCACTTTTCCTCAATTGATTTCTAAAGACAAAGTCAACGAAACTTTTGGAGCTTTGTTAATTTGCACAAATTTTGTCCATTTTTCTTTATTTTAAAGGTATGTTAACGGTCGAATGTATACAGAAAGTTGTAACTAGGGACCGTCAACACCGGGCTACTGTGGAGAGCGTGGCCGAACAGCTGGGCGTACGACTGGCCCTAATGGCCCAGCTAGGCGAGGGTAGACCAGGTGGAGCTATCTGAAATTATTTTTTTATAAATCTATTTTTTATTCTTTATGTAAAAATACATCCCGAGTTGAACTTTAGACAGATCTAGGCCCCTGTCGTGCTTTGAAACCGCGATCAAGCGGCGGTCGCTCAATGAAAGCATGATAGCTTGCTGAGACCAACGATGTTTAAACGGACGCTACATATCACCAGGTGATCGTGAGACCAGTTAACGATAGGGCCTCCAGGAACATACATACACCAATTAACGATCTCTCCGGGAACGTATGTACAAAGTTAATTCTTCTTATATCTATTAATATTTCATACCATATCCAATTTACACGAAACAAATTTTAAAATTCATGTAAAATCCTAAAGAACTCATTTTTAAAACTTTTCATTTTTTTAATTTTTTTTGAATTTTACATGAATTTTAAATTTGAAAATTCAAAATTCAAAAAAAAATTAAAATTTGAAAGTTTAAAAAATGGGTTTTTTAGGATTTTACATGAATTTTAAAAAAAATTCGTGTAAATTGTATATGGTATGAAATATTAATAGATATAAGAAGAATCAAACCTGTACAGTACGAGCCTGGAGTATGTACAGATTGGCCCTATCATTAATTGAAACCGCGATCGTTGTAGCGTCTGTTATTGTCAGCCTGCAACCGCTCTCTCAGCAAGCTATCGTGCTTTCAATGAGCGACTACCGCTTGATCGCGGTTTCAAAGCACGACAGGGTCCTAGATCTGTCTAAAGTTCACCTCGGGATGTATTTTTGCATAAAGAATAAAAAATAAATTTATATAAAAAAATAATTTCGAGCTATCTCATCGCTCATGGGTCGCGCGCCACTGGCCCAGGTAGGGTGGTGTGGCTACGCAGCAGGCCCAGCTGGTGGGCTGCCAATTTGGGCACGCGGATGGGCATCAGCGACTCTGGCCTATGTGGGTTGCAGGCCATGACGGCGAGACTAGCCAGACCAGTAGTGGAGTACTGTTCTAAAAAAAAAGTAGTGGAGTACTGTAGTGCTATGGCCTATGAACAGCACTGTAGCTACGGTACACGAGCACTGTTCATTGAACTTCTTATACCTATTAACATTTCATACCATATCCAACTTACACGAAACAAATTTTAAAATTCATGTAAAATCCTAAAGAACCCATTTTTGATACTTTCAATTTTTTTAATTTTTTTTGCATTTTGAATTTTGAATTTACAATTTAGACTTGAATTTGTATTTTAAATTTTGAATTTTTAAATTTTGAATTTTGAATATTCTAAGTTTGAAAAATGGGTTCTTTAGGATTTTAGATGAATTTTAAAATTTGTTTCATGTAAATTGGATATGGTATGAAATATTAAACTTCAAATTTTCATGAAAATTCGAAATTCAAAATTCAAAAATTTAATATGTATAATAAGTTCAATGAACAGTGCACGTGTACTGTAGCTACAGTGCTGTCGCGAATTGAAGGTGCGATTACTGGCTGGCTCTCCTGCGCCTGTCTTCTCACCAACCTATCGTGCGCCCAAAGTGCGACAGGTACCCTGTCGTTAATTCAAGGTGCGACCGGCGTCTATTTGTGTCTAATTTTCAATCCGACATATAATTTTGCATAAACAAATAAAAATAAATACAAAAAAAATAAAAATTCGAGGAAATGGAGGAAGGAGGAGCCCAGTTGTGTGATGGAAAAGAAGTCTATTTGGACTAGATTTTCAAGATGAAAGTATGTGCATCCTCACCTCCAAGGGGGAGAGTCAAAAGAATAATCAAAGGAGTAAAGTAGTGGAGGGTACATGGAGAGTTCATAAGAACTCAGATATGCAACTTAGGTTCAACCGGGTTTGAGCGTGGTTACTAAAACAAGGCATGTGATGCAGGTTTTGGAAGAGAGGTGCTTAAGAAAGTTGTTGGTGGTTTGACCGGAGGGTCAAACTGGCTAGCTAAACGTCAAAAGACGAGCGGATCAAACTGTCATGCCAAAAAATATATTCGGGGAGGCAAACAAATTAGGCGACGAGACCGAAGATCTGTACCAGGGGAAAATAGGTCGGGTGGCGAATCCGGCGAAGAGCTGCTCAAACCATGGTTGCTGGGATTGAGCCGACAGAAGGAATGAACATGCAAGTGCTAAGAAGGCAAATGACGAAATGTGATTCGGAAAGGCAACAATGGTGTGCTGATGTTTTCCTAGTATTAAATATGCAGTTAACCAGCTTGCGTGTGAGTTGGATTTAATTGGTTCTTTTTATATGACACAAAAAGAAGTGATTTTCATCGTGGCTAATGATTTTTTTGTCCATTCTTGTGGTGACACAACATATCGTGCCACTGGAATAGGAGCCATCACGATCAAGATGCAAGGTAGAATTGATCCGATACTTCTAGGTGCGAAGCATATGATAAAATTAAGGAGAAATCTAATTTTGCTTTAGACCTCATGTGATGGGATGTGATCTATGCCGGTGTAGATGGAAGGACCGCAAATATCATGAAAGGTATAAAGGCTGTGATGATTATGGATAGGATACCGTTACAATTTTATAGGCTACAAGTGAGTTGTGAACTCCAGGTGCAGGGAATACTATTGCAAGTGGAGTCGTGAAGCCAAGATATACAAGATTGCGGATCATGTTTCAGAAGACGGTGGGAATGAGGGTTAGACTCATCGGGTGGCTCGGCATGAGCTACAAAGGAAGTAAACAGAGTTCGGTACACGAGTTCCCACAAGAATTTATGATGACTTTAAGGTGGCGGATGTTATATTCGTCAAGATGGAGTTTGTTACAATTGGTATCAAATATGTATATAAGTAGGTTACATAGACTCTGAGTTGTAATAGACAGAGGATGGTCATGTTAGGGTCGGAGTCGTATCCTGGCTCTTGTATAAATAGGGAGCACCCTAGGTGTAACCCATAAGACTAAAGTAGCAGTGTAGACAGTAGACATACAGGGGCTGCGGCCGGCATGAGGCCGTGACCCGTGCGGCCGGTATGCTGCGTTGCTGGGACGGACCATTCATAATCATTGCCCCACATATATTGTTTGAGAGCCGTGTATTATCAAACATCATATCTCCGATGTCGTTCTTATCTACCGTCGATGTGCTGTTTTCAAATAGATTTAAATGGCTCCTTGAGTGTAACACTACAACCTATTCGTTTCACCATCTGCAATATCTTTGTTCATTGCAGAGCTATGGATCCAAACGATACCTCGGTGTGGATCCCCCCGAGCTGCGGTTCCCGTTCGAGCTAAACAAGGAGATAACGTGCGTACTGCAGCTAACGAACAATACAGATGACTCCATCGCATTCGCTGTAAAGACGAACCAAGTGAAGTATTACGCACAGCCGGACAAAGACATCATGCCGCCATGGTCCAAGTGCTACATCGTCGTGACGATGCAAGCACAGGGGAGCGCACCACCAAATATGCAGTGCAATGACATGTTCATTGTGCAGGGCAGAAGAGTGACTAGTAAGGCCGTGGATGAGGAATTCAAACTGCAGTTGGACTTGTAGATGTAGCAGGCCCAGTAGGATCTAGAGTTCTTTCCTGAGGTGCTCTCTGTTCGCTCGCTCTCGCGACCGAGAGGCGACCGAGGGCGACACAGCTGCCGGGCCCCTCTCCCCTCTTCTCCGGCGACCTCGCCGGAGATGAGGGAGAGGGGACCCCGGCTCTCCTTCCTCCTAGCTCCCCTCCTCCTCTTCCTTCAGGTACTCGCCCTCTCTCTCACCTCCCCCTCTCCTCTCCCTCCCTCCTACCTCCTGCGGTCAGATCTGGGTTCCTGCTGCCTTTTGCCGGCGGGGAGCTGCGGATTTGGGTGGAGGGGTGTGGACGGAGGCTGGTGGCCGGTGGTTGGTGTAGGGAGGAAGTACCCTAGTTTCTTAGGTTTAGGGTTAGTAGTAGGATCGTTGTCTGCTACCGAGATCTGGATCTGGTGCTGGATCTTGGGAGCCTTTTGGTCTCTTGCAGGCTCCCTTCATGAGACGGCTTGGCCGTTGGCTGAAGGTAGCTGCGGGAGGGGGCCTTCCCCCCCGAGCGGCCTCTTGGGCTCAACGGCGGTGGATCCCTGTGTTTGGGCGGTGGGGGAGTGCCTCTACTCTCTTAGCCGGAGACAGTCCTCCCCTCCAAGTGGCCTCTTGGGCTCCTCGAAGGTGGATACCCCTTCCTTTCTCCTCCCCCTCCCTTTCTCTTCCCCTACCGTTCGTCCCCGGCCAGATGTGTTGCCTTCCGACCGTCGGCCTGTCGGCTTCCGCGGGTGGAGGTGCTTAGGCTCGGAGATGCTGGTAGGATTGGGATTAGGTGGTTGGTTTAGGGTGGATCGAGGATTAGTATTTAGGTCTGTTGATCTAGGTTCTCCCCCTTTGGTTTGGGTTGAGTTTTGCTTCCCCAGCGGCAACTTCGACAACGTGTTTGCCGATGTCTACGGCTGGTGGATGTTCTTCCTCGCCGGCGGCGGGCTTCGGTATGGCCTGCCTCCCTCGGCGAGGGATCTTTTGCATGGTATGGATGGGAGACTACATCCCTATTGCTGCTCTTCTCTGCCTTGCTGGTCCTTCGTGTGGCGGCACCGAGGGGGCTTTTGGAGTCCCTGCTCCGGGCGGCCGTGGAGGCGGCGGGAGGCACCTTCTTCTTCAAGCCACGTCGGGGCTGCCCTCAAGCTACAGATCCTTTTGGTTAATCGTTTCGGTCGCGGGGCGAATGGTCTTGGCATGCTTCGACGTTGTAAACCCCAGATGGGCATCGGCTTGTGGTGCCTTGCTTGGCGTCGTCTTCGGCGGTCCCCTAGTGCTTCTCCGACGAAGGGGGGCAAGACTTTGAGCAGTAGCATAG
>SPJY01018622.1:0-16067 GCA_005191435.1 Raddia distichophylla
CCCGCCTTGACGTGGTTTCGTTAGTCCGTTAAGCTTCCATGACCTGGGTGCCTCTTTGTCGACGACATAAACTGTGCCGCCGATAATGTTTAGAGGAGCTGTCTAAATTTCAAATTTTCATGGTAGTGGGAGACTAGCCGGGACTATTGTGGTCGGCCTTTTTTGGCCGACCACATTGGTTACTTTTGTGGTCGGACTTTCTTTTTGCCGTCGATATAGAGCGAAAAACATGGTCTCGTCAGTTTTTTGGCCAACCACAAAAGTTTTGTTTCCTGTAGTGATTCTTGTGGCCATCATAAACCTTATAGCACTACTTTATTGGGCGTCCTACCACTATCAGCGTTACAAAGAGAAAAAGGTGACGCCGCCGCCGCACGATGTGGAGCAGGCGGGCGGCGGCTGTGGTGGTGGCGGCGCGTCGTCGTCCACGGACGGACAGAGGGCAGACGCAATGTGTCACGTGGTAATATATCTCACTCTACTAGCTCTATCGGGCTGTCGTTGAATAAATTCGCCGCCCCCAGAGTGGTGCAAGATCTATCTTTCTCTGTGTCTGTGTTCGGGCGTTCCCGGCCCCTGTACGTCTCTTTGTTGTTCATCATCAATAATTCCGTAACGTACGTGTTGTGTCGCGTTACATCCTGTCGTGTCCTGTTGTTGTACCGTACCTACTGCTTATTGGTGTGGTAGTGTACGTCCCACAGTTTGAATGAATGTTAATTGCTCCATGAACATCAAAAGATCCATGCATGCATCTTCAGCAGCTAGCAGCACCCAATTAATTCTCTCCAAGCTCTTGGCCTGGAGTTTTATTATTCCGTACAGTACGTGGTCAAGACTGACGGCGACGAGTGATCTGTGATCTTTTGTTCGAGATCATCTGTGATCGATTGTTAATTGCCTCAGGCGATGAGACCAGATATACTTTCAACCGATCGATCGTTTCTCCGCTCTCTTAAGGCGAACAAAACATTCATCCCCACTCGTCGTCGTCTTCTTCTTCCTACTTATAAAATAATAAAAAAACCTGTGTGATTCGCAAAAACAGGCAAGACACAATTTCGGGCCAGCAATTGATGATGCAACGCAGGTACTGAGAGAGAGGCAGCGTACCTCGTATGTTTCTGGCCGGAAGTTTTGAGACAAAGCATGCAATGCAATATATGCAAGTTTAGCTTTTGGGTCCTCCTAATCTGTACCCTCTCCGGTCTTTGATCGCGTAGACACAATAAGAAGCGCAGAATGCTACTAGCTATTTACCACATGCATGCCCGGCCGGCCGGCAGCACGCACAAGACGTGTGCATACGTGTCTCTACGCAACACCAGCCGCGCCGGCCCTACCAGGCACTCGTACCTCCCTAGCATGAATGCATGTTTTTTTTACGAGGGGGAGCAAGGGAATCTTTATGTTCATGCATGCCAAAAGATTAAGAAGTGCACGCATTTGGAGCCGTCCGCCAAAGCATGCTGTTTGACAGTTTGAGGTTATGCTGAACTACTACTATCAGTAGCTAGTCCTCGTGACAAGAGATATCTATCTATCTGTTACTAATTGGATGCTCCAAATGAGCCTCCATGTACGTTAATCCTCGCTAATGCGTTAGGAAAAAAAATTCTAGAATAGCTTAAAAAGAAGGAAAACACTTTAGGCCGGCCGTCCGGCGCGGTCGGACGCGCGCGAGCCAAGTGGGCCGTGCCTAGCGGCCCGGACGCGTGCACGCGTGACACGTATTGAGGACGTACGACTCGCGCTCGCGCCCTCGCGTATGGTGGGGCCTTTGCTTTTTTTATTGCCGTCCTTGAGCCTGTGCGGCGACGTGCGCGAGACCTGCATGCGGGACTCACACGCTGGGGCAGTTGTAATGCTTTTTTGACTAGAATATGCATGCAGGAGGTGGGACCCACAGGGCACAGTGAGACGTGCGAGCCTCCTGTTTTTTTGAGACAAGTGATGCTCCCTGTTTGATGCATGGGAATTGGTGCATCTCCTGATTTTATGTGCAATGGTCATACGATTGGATAAGTGCATTGGCAAATTCTTTTTGTTTTTGTGTGTTTTGCACCGTTAGAACTTACAAATGTGATTAAACCAGAGATCGGCAGAAGCGTTCAACCTCTTTTGGAGGCCGCACCTTTTGTTATATACTGCTCAATACGCAGTGGATAGATACAAAAGTTTGTTACAACAACCTTAGAGAAGATAAACAATAGCTACACAAACTACCGAAGCCTATCTTCTAGTACAAGTATCTCAACATTCCCCCTCAATCACAACTTACATAAGTTGAGATTGTGTTTAAACTCTACAAGTTTTTGAGCGGAGATAGGCTTCGTAAAACCATCTGCAACTTGATCTCCTGTAGGTATGAATCGTATTTCTAACAGCCTTTGCGTGACCCGTTCTCTGACAAAATGATAGTCAACTTCAATATGCTTAGTTCTGGCATGAAAAACCGGATTAGCCGAGAGATATGTTGCTCCTATATTATCACACCACAACCGAGCCACATTTGGACTTGAAATACCCAATTCCTTCAACAAGGTTTGTACCCATATGACCTCTGCTGTAGCATTAGCTAACGCCTTATACTCAGCTTCAGTGCTAGACCTGGACACTGTGGCCTGTTTTCGTGCACTCCAAGATATAAGATTCGAACCAAGAAACACTGCAAACCCACTAGTAGACCGCCTGTCATCTACACATCCTGCCCAATCAGCATCAGAGAAGGCACTAACGATCATGGAACTTGACTTAGTTATTTTAAGTCCAGTATTCATAGTATGCTTGAGATATCTCAGGATTCTCTTAACAGCAGTCCAATGTGTCATAGTAGGAGAATGCAAGAACTGACACACCTTGTTTACTGAAAAAGATATATCTGGTCTAGTTAGGGTTAGATATTGCAAGGCACCAACCACACTTCTGTACTTAGTTGCATCTTCAGTTCCAAGAGGCTCTCCCTCATGAGATGATAGTCGATCTGAAACTGACAAAGGAGTATTCACAGGCTTACACTTTGCCATACCTACTCGACTTAAGATGTCAGACGCATACTTCTCTTGTGATAACAAAATTCCTGCAGGACACTTCTTTACTTCAATTCCAAGAAAATAATTAAGTTCTCCTAGATCTTTTAACGCAAATTCTGACTTAAGATCCAGAAGAAGTGCCTCCACTGCATCTGAAGATGAGCTGGCTACAACAATGTCATCTACATAGATAAGTAGAAATATCTCAGTATTGCCCTGTCGATAATAAAATAAAGAAGTATCTGCCTTTGATGACTGAAAACCAATTTTCTGTAATTTCTGACTTAAACGAGAGTACCACGCTCTAGGCGCCTGTTTCAACCCATATAAAGCTTTATCTAATTTACAAACATGATGAGGATAAGCTTTATCTTCGTAACCTGGTGGTTGTCTCATATATACATCCTCTTCCAAAACTCCATGAAGAAATGCATTCTGAACATCTAGCTGTCTAAGACACCAACCTTTGGTAATTGCAGTAGACAGAACAATTCTGATGGTTGCAGGTTTAACTACAGGACTAAATGTATCTCCATAATCAATGCCATACCGCTGCTTGTAACCCTTTGCCACTAACCTTGCTTTATAACGATCAATTGTGCCATCAGCCTTCCTTTTGATCTTATAGACCCACTTACAGTCAATTATATTATGACTTTTATTTGGAGATACGAGATGCCAGGTTTTATTCCTAAGCAATGCCATATATTCTTCATCCATTGCCTTTTTCCAATTTTCATTATGCAATGCCTCTCCTAACGTTTGTGGTTCCCCCATCACTGTAAGATTACCATATCTAATAGTGCCATCAGTATAGTGCTTTGGTTTTCTTATTCCACTTTGTAACCGTGTCTTTGGTGCATGCAATAACGGAGGTTCAGAAGCGAGATTACTTGACTGAGATGAAGCCTCTGAATTTGGAGCCTGTGAAGAGGCAGGCGGAGAGGTACTATCTGCTGCTGCTGTACTGGGCGTGGTTTCTCCTGTGCTGCTCATCACATCGCTTGAGGTGGCAGATGGGGAGACGCCAATAGGAGATTCTGGTACTGGTTCTCCTGATGCCAACGACTGCGTTACTGGTTCAGTGATGTCGGTCTCGCCTGCACCTGTGCTTGCCTGTGGATCAGCTCCGATTCCCATGTCAATAACACCCTGTGCCTGCTGCATAAAATACCAAGTGTTTTGTCCAACACTTGGCTGATTAGTAGCATGAGTATTACACGATGGTGTATCCGAAAATTGACCCCCATGATCATGATTATTCTGTGGAATGGAATCGGATGGAAGAAGAGAGATTTCAGCACGTAAGCGAGCTCCGGCATTTGGGTGAAGTTTGGCAAAAGGAAACACGTCCTCATCAAATATAACATCTCGTGAAATATAGACACGACCGGAGGAAACCTCTAAGCATTTGTATCCTTTATGAAGGGAACTGTAGCCAAGGAAAACACATTGTTTAGATCTAAACTCAAGCTTTCGGGAGGCATAGGGACGAAGATTAGGCCAACAGGCGCAGCCAAACACACGGAGAGACGCATAGTGAGGTGTTTGGTGAAACAATTTTTCGAGAGGTGTAGAAAACTGAAGAATTCTGGTAGGAGTACGGTTTATAAGATATGTGGCGGCTAGGAAAGCTTCATCCCAAAATTTTAGCGGCATAGATGCATGAGCGAGAAGAGATAAGCCCACTTCAACTATATGCCTGTGCTTCCGTTCTGCAGAACCATTCTGCTGATGAGTATGGGGGCATGAAACATGATGGGTAATTCCAATTTTGGTGAAGAATGAGTTTAATTTTTCATACTCGCCTCCCCAATCTGTTTGCATAGTGATGATTTTCCGGCCAAAGAAACGTTCTACCAGATTAGCAAAATTATGAAAAACTTGAAACACCTCAGATTTGTGTTTGAGCAAATAAATCCACACAAACTTGCTATAATCATCAATAAAGCTGACATAGAATTTCTTGCCACCCACAGACTCAGGGGCAGGACCCCAGACATCAGAAAACACAAGTTCTAAGGGAGCAGACGACACACTAGTAGATCTCGAATATGGGAGCTGATGACTCTTTGCCTGTTGACAGGCATCGCAAACAGACTCATTATTAGACCCAGTAGAACAGGGCAACTTATTTTTATTGATGACATGCTGAACAATTGGCGACGATGGATGACCAAGGCGATTGTGCCACCGGTGAGAAGAAGGTTTGGTAGCTGCGAAAACGTGCTTCCCTGAGCCGATCGGACCAGACGGAAGTGGATAAAGTCCTCCTCTACACCTGCCTTGCAGCAGGGTTCTCCTCGTGGCCTGGTCCTTAACGAGGAAAAATTCAGGGTGAAACTCAAGAAAAGCATCGTTGTCAGAAGCAAGGCGATGCACTGAGACCAAATTTTTTTGTAGCACTAGGAACATGAAGGACATTATTGAGTTTAAGATTTCGATCTGGGGTCTGAATAACGGTATTACCAACATGTCTAATACTCATACCTGTGCCATTAGCAGCATGGATCTGGTCTTCGCCATGGTACTTCTCCCTGGCCGTAAGCTTCTCAAGCTCGCTGGTGATGTGATCCGTAGCGCCAGTATCTGTGTACCAGTTCGTGTCCACCGTGTAGAAGCCAGCAGCAGCAGCACTCTTCTCTTCAGGAACAAAATTCTCATCGAATCTATTCCAGCAGTTCATCACAACATGACCTGGTTTGTTGCAAAGCTGGCAAACAGGACGAGGTCGATTTGTGTTATTGTTGCCGCCTCGCCCTCCATTGTGGAACCGGCCACCTCCCTGCATGCCGCGGCCTCCTTGACCACGACCTCTGGGAACAAAAGCACGGCCGCGGCCTCCACGGCCACCGCGATAGGCAGCGTTGATGGCTGGATTCGGACCTCCTTGGAGCAGATCCATCCTGGTTTCAAAACTCAGCAATTGTGAATACAATTCACTCACCGTGACCGGCTCAGTTCGGGCGACCACAGCAGACACCACCGGATTGAATTCGATGTCAAGGCCAGCAATAATATAGGAGACCATCTCTTCATCATCTAGAGTCTTGCCAGCAGAAGCCATCTCATCTGCATACCCCTTCATCTTGGTGATATATTCGGCAACCGTCATGTTGCCCTTTTGAGTCGTAGCAAGAGCAATTCGAGTGTTGACAACTCGTGCTCGAGTATGGCTGGAGAACATATCTTCCAGGGCCTTCCACATCTCAGATGCGCTTATCAGCGAAATCACCTGAGTGAGTACTTCTCGTGACATGGAGGACAGCAGGTAGCCAAGGACCTGCTGATCTAAAGCCAGCCACTGGGCATAGGCTGGGTTTGGCGCCTTCACCATCTTCTCGCCGTCCTTGACATCATTCTCTTTCGGCGGTGGTGGAGTAGAGCCGTCGAGGTAGCCCACAAGCTGCGCACCGCGCACTGCAGGCAATACTTGGGCCTTCCATACAAGGAAGTTGCTCTTGGTGAGCTTCTCCGAGATGGGATGACCAATGGTTGAGGTCATGGCTGCCGGAGAGGAACTGGAGCTCGCCATACACAAGATTGTTTGAAGTGGATTGGTTTAGCCGTGGCTCTGATACCATGTGATTAAACCAGAGATCGGCAGAAGCGTTCAACCTCTTTTGGAGGCCGCACCTTTTGTTATATACTGCTCAATACGCAGTGGATAGATACAAAAGTTTGTTACAACAACCTTAGAGAAGATAAACACTAGCTACACAAACTACCGAAGCCTATCTTCTAGTACAAGTATCTCAACAGGACCTGCTTTGGACAAAACCTCAAAATTTTGAAATGGATCCAAAACTATGAAGCTACATAACATTCATGGTTTTTTCCCTTATTTTAGCTAAAGGACAAATGCATATTTCGATTGAAGGATGAAAACAAAACAGCAATGCTAAGTTACTAATAGTGCATTGTACATTACTGGTTCTACATAAATAGTCACTATGAGGCTTAGTATAGCTGAAAAACACTACATTTGTATGGACATGATCAATTTGACTCCGTCCTGCAAATGCGGCAGGATAGCAATTGTAAACAGTAAGAATTCAACAGCAAGATTAGGAGCAAACTGTCGGATTATGCTGTCATGTCCCCAACCCGATGAACATTGATTCAACACCAAACAACAAGAGAACACAACCAAATTCACCAATCAACAGGTAATTCGCTCAGTTCACCAACCGAACACAAGGGGATACAATCAGAGAGAGAGAGAGAGAGATTAGGAGCAAACTGTTGGAGTATGCTGTTCGCCACAAATTTGTCCTAGTGCAGAACGTTAAGGAAAAAGCGGGCGTGCCAGTGTACCAAGTACACGAAAGGAAAAAAGATCGAGAACACTGTTATTTCATTTAACAACAGAAACATAAGTTCTCGAAAATGTGCGTCCATAGCCTATTGGTTAAGCATGTGATCAGGCGATGTAGAAGTTCTGGCTCCTGGGTCATCGGGAGAACGCCTAGTTAATTACGTTCGCGACACACGCGAACCACCTCCGATTAAGCTATGTTCGTCTTCTTCTTATTTTACTTTGCGATAATCACGCTCGTCGATGTGAATGAGAGTTGGTGTAGCGGTGATGACAGATCACGTTCTTGTGAGAATGTTTGTGAACTGTTTGTAGCGTAGCCTTAGCCTCGGCTCCGCTCGCTCGGATTGTTCGGCCTCGTCAGTCTCGAACTCCGAATGTAGTGTCTTGAATTAAGTTGGTGAAGAGCATGGCTCGCGCTCAGTATTGGTGATTTTTGCAGCTTCTCGAAAGGTAGCTTTATACTTCGGTTGGCAGGGAAGAACGGCAACCTCGGCAGCGCCTCCACAGCGAGGATTTTAACACAATCTCCGTAGAGTCATAATAATCTCCAAATTTCACTTGTTACTCAGGCGAACGATCAATCACAAGTATAAATAAATTCCCGAACTCTTGCATGTGTAATCTTGCATGCATGAAACATGCAAATACACTTAGATGATCTCAAGGCCATGAAAAATATAATGCTCTTTGGCCAGCTTCTTTATTACGTACTCCCTTCGTATCAAAATATTTGACACTTTTGACTTTTAAACAAACGTTTGACCATTCGTCTTATTCAAAAAGTTATCACAAATATGTAAAAAAATAAGTCATACTTAAAATATATTTAGTGATAAAACAAGTCACAACAAAATAAAAGACATTTACATAAATTTTTTGAATAAGACGAATGGTCAAACGTTTGTTCAAAAGTCAAAAGTGTCAAATATTTTGATACGGAGGGAGTATCACATAACAGCAACATAGGACCCTTTGCAATAATTAGCATCCCATGCAACACTGCAACAGGCTGTACTACTGTGCGAGTCCACGGTGGCAAAACTTCTGACAAACTGATGGAGCATAGCACGTCGTCTTCCTTGGCGAAGGGGCTGCTCCATGGCCTCACTCCTCGCCGCAACTTCCTTGCCGCTAATCTCCGCGACGGCGTGTTCGACGATCGCGGACGGCATCATGATTAACTCGGACGGCTCGCCGGCCGTGGGCTCGCCAGTTACGGCCGATGCTTGACGAAGTCACGGGCGCAGAAAAAATGGGGCAGCGCGCTGGGCTCGCCGCCATATATACTTGGAGAAGAGCCTGCTGTGCCGGGTGGTGCCGAGGAAGAAGCCGATGGGTGCCGCCGTCGCCGCCCGGGGAAAGGGAAGCCGGCGTCGCCGTTGCATGTCGTGGAAGATGTTCGTCGTGTGTCATGCGGGGACCCGTCCGGACGCAACAACTCCGTCCGGACGTCCGGACCCTAGTGTTCGCCTAAAAAGAAACGTCTAGCCTTCAATTAATACTTTGGATCACATCCGATTTATGAATAACTTCCTAAATTTTATATCGATCTAAATTACCCACATTTGTTCTCATAATTTCAAATAACCCCTCAAATTTATATCCGCATAAATAGATAATTAATCTAAAATTACCTCTTAAAATTATTTCATAATTACCCATGTCTTCAATTAACCAAATTAGTAAATCTACATCTAACATATCAACATATGCTACTATGAAACGAATTAACAAAAAAAATAGATCCATATATGTTTCTAAATTACCAACCTCTACTGCTATGACTATATTTATCGATGAACTTTTTACACATTTACCTCTAAGACTCTAACACGTGGGTTGATAGACTAAGGCCCTGTTTGGAAGTGTAATATTTTTATAGTTTCTAGGTAATACTATAGTATTGAAGAATACCATGATATTTTAGCCAAAAATTGTTTGGTAGATTCCTAAAAAACTACGTATCAAAAAGCATGGTTTTGGTAATACTACAATATTTTTAGATTATTGGAAACTTTGGTCAAGACCAAAGTTTTTGGCTCATCTTACAAAGTAGAGACACACCAAACATGGACTGTTATACCTTAGTTTCACTAAAATCATGGTAATGTCATGACAATTGTAAACCGTAGTATTTCTAAACCAACAGAGCGTAATTATATTTATATTGGAGTGTTAAAAAGCCATCATATTCACTGAGAGAATTTAGAAATTACCATATTAATTGGAAAATAAACAAAAGCTCTCCAACATTGAATTTTATGAACATCTAACCATCTATATTAAATTATAGTACCACATTAATTAAAAAATAAAAAAAACTTAGATTGATCTAATAGCTTATATTAAATCATATACCAAATACGAGTAAAAAATAAATCTACACCATTAGTTATTATGTACTTCTCATGTTAAATTTAAATATTTTTTACCAAATACAACCGACAAAAAATGTAGATTTTGTAAAAAAAACATAAACTCTCGACCATCTACCTATTATTTCAACAAAAAAGTGTTAAAGGAAATAAAGATGGCATGATGTGGACCAACCTAGCAGATCATGAACCTTAAGATTGATTAGATCAATTCATTTGCCTTCACCAATATGCCCTTCCCTTGCTGTGTTGCATGTCACTGCGCGTAACGCGGACCAGGTAACATATTAATTAGCTATTATATAGCAGAGTAGCACAAGTTCCATACAACATTCTTATGTGAATGAGCTGCCCCATTAACTGCCGGCACCTTCGATTTTTCCAAAAAAAAAAACAACTGCTGGGACCTTCTTCCGAAGTGGAACACCATTCTTTCAGCCACCATGTTCGGTGAAAGTGCAAAAATTTCACCATGTTAATTAAAAAGAAAAACCATACAATTAGATTTATTAATATCCAATTTATATTAAATCAAATATCAAATACAACTAAAAAGAAAAGATCTACACCATTGGTTGTTGTGATCATCCAACAGTCTAGATTAATTCAAATATTTTATACAAGATACAACTAAATAAAGGTAAAAATTTTGTAAAAATAAGATATAAACTCTCCCTCGTTTACCTATTATTTTAATGAAGATGTATAAGGATCCGAGTCGTTCATAACCGTGAGCATGACTGATATATTAGTTTTACACCACATCTTAATTGACAAGTTGTGAGCTTCCTAGTAGCCCGTCATAGTACCGAGGTGTGAAAGGCTGGTTGTCTTACAATAAGGTGTTTACAAGGATCGTCTAATAAGGTAGCCACTCGCTAGGATTCCCCAACATGAATAGTGGTGACCCCTCCCAAGTGGTATCTAAATCTAGCACATAGCATAACTATAACATAACATAACATAAACCACAGGATTAAGCCAGTCACCACAGACACGGAGCACCTTTTAGAAAGCTGCTTCCGAACTAGAAGAATCTAATTAATAAGCCAAGACTGTCCCATTCTAGCCTTATGGTTACACTGTTGTCTCAGGTGGTCACTTCAAGAACAGGACCTTATGAAGAGTGGTCATGAGCATACCACAAAACACTCATGCTCATGCTTCCTTATCCATGTTGCTAAAAGGCTACAAAATTATAGGACATGGGATTCAAACACACAGCATAGAAACACACAACCTTTATGTTGCATATAACCATTAGTTAAGTTAACATGGCATCATATAAGTGAGCTCATGCGCGACTAAGCAAACTAACCACATGCATAGCCAAAGGTAAAGATCAAGGTAAATGTAGCTAGACATCCTTCTTATTGGTACATCAAAATTAGACACATGTAATGGTGACATGAATTAAAGGTTACTAGGATGAAACTCATGTTATACTTGCCTTCTTAAAATTCCTGCTCAGATTCTTAAAACAGTTGCTCTTAACACGAAAAACTCACTGTCTATCATGATCAACGAGCACCAAACAACACACAGGTATAACACATGCAATCCAAACGAGTACAACTATAAGAACATTACACCAATCAATCACAAAGCATTAAAACACAAGCGAAAAGGTTGAGACTTGTTGCTAAGGATGGTCTCGTCAGCGCAAGAAACACTAAAAATAGGGCTAACATTGAAAAGTTAGAACTATCATAAGATTTTGATTATTAAACATAACACAAAGATATGTTGTGGATTTATTTAATTTATAAACATGTTTACATGGATATTTTCAATGAAATATCTGAGTTTCAATTCTCTACAACTTTGATTTAAACACTTATACATTGTTTAGTATGAAAAAAATGCATTTATTTTGAAATTACATGTGTGACTAAGTTTGACCATAATTTGTTCCCCTCTTATAAATTGCCAAAGTGTACTTTCCAGACATTTTCGCGGAATGTTCATAATAAAAAAAAGTTGTTAGATTTTTAATCTATGTACAACTCTCATATAAAAATTAATGAATGATCAAATTGTTTGTTCAAAAAATTCTGAATTGACCATACAGGTTAGGGTCTATCCCCTTTACAATTTCTAGTTTGCTTAGACCATAGTTCAAAAAATGTATTCCTTGTATGCTAAATGAAACGACCCGAGTTTCCGCGGTGCTGGAAATCCAAGCCTTTAGCATCACATGATAGTCCCAGGATATCTCGGCTATCATAAGTCACACATATCAGTTGATACCACATCCATACTCTGATTTATTAAGCGTACAACTCGAATACAGCCTTATTATTACATAAGCATCGGCTGGCAAGCCGGAATATCCGCCCCAAGGGCTTACATCACACAGAGAGCATAACGATTATGGCTAACGAGTGTCGCATCATCCCGGCGTCTTCATCGGGGTCTTCTCAGCATCAGAGTCTTCATGGCAGCGGTAGATGTCATAGTAGTCCAACTCCCTCAGGCAAACTTGAGCGTGGCAACACATCCCTCAGTCGTACCATCCGTCGTCGAAGTCGTACTCCGGCTCGTCCTCCGGCAGGTCTGCTCCTAGCGAACAGGTCACCCTCTATATAACACATCCCAAGCAGCTCTACAAGTTCTAGACATAATATAGTGGAGGCTCTGGGCTACATTAGTAAGCAATTGTATCATCAATTTTTATCCTGAACACATCATCGTCCCCAACCATCACATCTCACCACCATCACCTACTCATCACCTCTCGCACTCAACTAAATTTGCGATGGGGACAACTCCCTCTCGTCCCCATCTCAACGGCCAAAGCCGGAAACCTGTCACAAACCCACCATCTCTAGAGGGAGAAAGAACCCATGCTAGTACAAAGTAAAGTGACGCCAGGACCGTCCGTGGCCGTGGACACGGCTATACGTATAGATTAGACTCTGCAGAGTTTGTACACCCTTACCCATCACGGAGGAAGGTCTCTTTAGGCAAGACCCCCTCTCACCCGGTAACAATTCTACCCCTAGAGGACCATCCTGCTTCTCCTAGTCAAAGCTTGTACCCAACAGAGTGGGGGTACCTGTAGGAGCTGTAAGTCCGATGATCCGTGCGTCGCGGACCGGATATATCGGGCATCATAAGAGGCATTACCCTTCTCCTACCCCTAATACTCTCGCCTCCTTGGTCCATTAAAAGTAGCGTCGTTAATGGGGCCCATGCCCTACAGGCGCTCTGGTGTGTACGAAGAAGTTCCTGGACTGCCATTACCCCGTCTCGGCCTTATGCCGCGGAGCAAGCCTTCTCATCATCCTCACCCTCACACACCTTCGTTTTACCTCGTTCGCACGTGAAGAGGGCTTTGCTTCCTCTAATATCAGAAAAGTCGCTTGCTCCCGCCTACCCATTCCTCACCAAAATCTTCATCTCCACACAAGTCCCACCCAGCTTCAACACACGCCAAGAGTACCGTATTACCCACGTGAACCACCTCATGCTAAGTTATTTCTGAGAGTGGTTCTCATAAGTTTAGTTTAAAAACTGGGTTAATTGGAAACTCAGTTCAAGGCCAAAGCAAGCAAGTAGATAGCGGATATCGTCCTAGCTCTATGCATATGCGTGGCTAAATAGGTAATTTAAGACAACGCGAAGATGTGTCAGGTGGGTGACCTGGTGTGCAGTCCGGCTGGAGCTCCTCCTCGTCGGGCTGGTAGTCCGAGTCCTCCTCCTCAGCAGCCTCGGTCCCTATTCCGAGTATTAACCGAGTAAACATACACTCGAAGATCCAAATAAGAAGCATAAGAAGCAACACCATACAAGTTTTAGACAGCACTAGGCTGTAGGTTATGTTTTTAGAAAAATGTGGAAACTTGGTTTCACATTTTTCGGAGTTGGTTTGGATTTATTATGAAATTTCTAAGTTCATTTGGTAAATTAAATTCCTTTTGGAGGCTCTTTTACTAATTATCGACTTCGGCCAGGGGCATTCTAGGTATTTTACTTTGCACCAATGAGTAGAGTTTGAATTTAGACAAATATTGACACTGGTCTCATATTTTTCGGAGTCCGCATGAATTTCCTACGAATTTTCTAAGTCTAGAAATGCCTTAATTCATTTTCTGGAAATTAAAACCGGGAGGGACACGTGTCGGATTCTGGTGATGCCACGTGTCGCGTTCTGATTAGCCAGAGGCTAGGGCTGACGTCAGCAGCGACGTCATGGTGACGTCAGCATGGGCCAACTGGGCCCGATATGGATCTGGGCAGGGCCGATGGGCCGGCCTAGGCCCGCCACGTGTCGCTCCTTGATTTGTCGCGCTCGGCCCGACAGGCCCGTTCTGAGCCCAAAGGTCCCAGGGTGAAAAACTAGACTAAGTCGATAGTTCGGAGGTGTCCTCAGGAATCCGTCGCGCGGACTTATGCCAGGCAGCCGGATCTGGCGCAGAGCCACGGCTACTGGGCTTCTTCCGGCCCATTCAAGAGTTGGGAGGGGCGCCGGCACTCTTGTGCCCCCTGGCAGCCCAGGGCGCCCCCAGGGCGTTCGACGACGTGCCCCAGAGAGGATCCAACGCTGCGGCGCGCCCCGACGGCGGAGGACGCGTGGCGCGCGCAGTTTTGGGCAGCGACGAACCTCGTCCGAACCTTGTGGGGGGAGGTTCATCTTTCCCCAGTCACGAAGGCGGGGTTGGCGGGTTCCAGCGCAAGGGCCGAGCTCCAACGGCACCCCTCGGCGGCGAGCTCCTGCCGGCGAGTGCGATGCACCGCTGCCGGCGTGTCTCGCTAAGGAAAAAGAAGGAAAGATCGCCCTCCGGCTCGATGACCGGTTCGCGTACGCGCTAACAGAAGGTTAGGCTTGGCTCGAGGATGACCGGCTGCTCGGAGTCACCTCGGCGGGCGGAGGCACGAGCCCGCCGGCGTCCGGCACACGCACGGTGCGAAGACCGGCGATCATAGGAAGGCGGCCACGGGGGGTGTCCCTCTCCCCCAGTCGTGGCGGCGATGGTGCCGGTAGCAGCGGTGCGATGACCGTGCCCAGACGGCGGAGGACCGCGGCGTGCTCACCTCGCGGTGGCGCCGCGTGTTCAAGGCAGGAGGGAGGAGGGCTGGGCCTTGCTCACCGTGGGGCGAAGGTGTAGCACGTAGCAGTGGCGTCTGCGTCGAGGAAGAGGGGTCGACGCAAGCAGGCAGGCTCGACGTGGACTGGCGGTGAAGTCCTCGGCTTGCTCCGCCTGGCTCCAGCTCCGGTCCCTCCGCTCCGGTCCCTCCCCTCTCTGGTGGTGTGCCGGCGGGTGCTGGGGCAAGCCCCATGGACGGTCTAGGGTTCGAGGGGGAGGCTGGTGCGCTACTTATAGAGGCAGTGGCGGCCGGGTGTGAGTGCAGGTGCGACGACGGCGGTGATTCTCGGCATTTGCGAAGGGGACGCGTGGAAGCTAGGCATCCGAGTGGGGTGAGCTAGGGTTCCCAGGTGTCCTCGATGGGATAAGAAGGCGCGGCGGCGACCGAGGCGCGGGGATAGCGCCCGTGGCCGACGTCATCGTTGTCGGCGACGTCACCCTCCCATCTTTTCATCTTTTCCGCTTTTGTTTGAATTGGCGCGGAGGAGCGGCGGCATCCAAGGGGGAGCGGCGGGAGATAGAGAGGATAAGATCGGCGAGGAGATTGGGCGTGAAATCATCCCGAGATCGGAGTGGGTTGGCTGTCAATTTGACCGGCGGGGGTCTCCTCTTCGACGAGCAGAGCGAGCAGGGGAAAACAGAGAGGGAGGTGGGTGAAGGAGACGTCACGGGTGTGGGGCCCGTGTGCCAGCGAGGGAAGAAGAGGGGGTCCGCGGTGTGAGCGCGCCTACAGGTGGGACCCGCCTGTCGGTGAGCTGGGGTGAGGGGAGCGCGGGATGGGCCGGTTGGTTGCGGCCCAGCGGAGGCGATGGGCCGGCCAACCGTTTTGGCTGTGTGGGCTACCTCTCCCTTTTCCTTTCTTCTTTTCTTTTCTGACTTCTTTTGTCTTTTAGTTTCTATTTTGGTTTAGGTGTTTGATATATATAAGTTTTGAATTCAAATATAGTTTTGGATCCAACTTAGCACACACACAAAAGAATCATAAACTCCAAATCATGCATGAAGGCTTAGAAGTAGTTTAGAATTATATTTAGTTTAATAAAAGTCATAAATTTTATTTAGGTCATTTACTATCACTTAATTTGGGAGGAATAAAGAGGTAGGTTAATTACTCATGAGTATGGTTAGAGTGCAAGGTAGGTTACTAGCAACCAAGCTACATACATGAACTAGTATTGTCTAAAAAGTTTTTTGGAATTCGTGCTTTTTTGGTTTCTTAACATTCCGTAAACACTACTGCGGATCGGGG
>SPJY01018694.1:0-19366 GCA_005191435.1 Raddia distichophylla
GTGGGACAGGGGCGGCGACGGCACCAGGGCGGCGGCCGTGGGGGACAGCGGCGGCGGCTTAGGGAGTGGGATCGTAGGGACTAGGGTTTTTGCTGGCTTTTATGGGACTGGGGTTCTTAGGTGACATGAGATTGGGCTTAGGGGCCCTAATTGGTTGGGTTTTAGCGCTAGAGTCCGATTGGGCTTAATCGGCAATATTCAATTGACTTGGGGTGGATTTGGTGTCGTACTAGCTTTTCAGAGGATGGAGGTCAGCTAGAAGAGGTAGGGTGATGTGGCGTGGGACTAATGACGGCAGTGATGCCCGGTGCAAATCAAAGGTGATCTCTGGCGAGCTAGGGGTTGGATGGTGGCATCGGCTTGGCCGAGATACACAGAGGTGGGGTTTCTAATGATGTCGACCGAGAGGGCAACATCCGACCGGCTAGGGTTACGATGGAAACAACGGGAGTTAGGGTTTCAACTGAGAGAGAAAGTTTTCAAAGGAGACTTGATTAGGTTTTTGGGCTTTGGACTCGACCGAGAGGATTTAGGTCTGATCGACCAAGGTTACAAGAATGTCGATCAAGGTTAGGGATTTGGTCAATGGTCGAGCCAGGGTTTTCAATCGAGACAGAATGTTAGGGTTTCGACCGAAAAAACGAATAATAGCGAGGACAGAGCTTTTGTATTTGAAATCGTAAAATTTGGAATTCTATAAATTGTAAATTATAATGAAAAAAATTAATAAAACAAATTCTTATACCTTATATATAAATAATTGTTTGAAAATTTAGGAACTTGCATATAGAAAAACAATAAAAATCATTTTACCTAGTTTTTTCTTTTGAAATGAAAGTTGGGACATTCTAATATTTATTAGGATGTCACAGATGGAGGGTGCCGCTACACAAGAAGAGCTAGAGGGCGCTGCCGTGCCAGTCCATGGGAGGGGCGGCGGGTGGGCGCGATGGAGGAGGCCGGGGAGAAGGAACTTGGGGGTGGCGCGCTCCACTCGGGTGGAGTTGGAACTTGGGAGGAGAGACAACGATGCAAGGAGGATGCGGGAAAAAATTCTCGAGTCCAGTCGCAGGGAAAGATTCCCCGTGGATCTCAGACCGAACGGGGCTGGCGAATCCGGATAAACGGGCTTCCAAACACGCCATTACTCAACACAGGGAAACCTTGCCCTGCGGGTGGGCCGCCCCGAAATTGGGCCGGATCTCGACGGCGAATGGTGCTCCCAAGCGGGCCCTTCGTATGTAAGCAGATACGAGAGAAGTGAACTATCGTGGCTATGCTGCTATGTTGTCCAAGCTAATGTTCGTTGAAACGGCTGCTCGCTGTTCAAGAGTTTGCCATTTATTATTAACTAGCAGGGTTAGCGCGCCCTAGCGAGCCACTACAAACCCTTTTATATCTGAGTAAATAAAGAAGTATGATAAAACAAACTAAAAAACGTTACATCTTTTGTTTAGTGTTTCTATTTTTTTATTTCCTTTTTTTAGAATAGTTGTTGATGTGGAAATTTTATTAGGTTATTATCATGATATTACGGGTTCTTTTGCGAAGCTTTTTTTCCCAGATTTTTTTAAGTGGTCATAAAAGTTGAAATTAAAAAAAGAATGAATTATTTCGTAATACAATCATTTGTAAATCGAAGATGTTTTAGAAATAGCTAGTTTTTTCTTGGGCATCTTCATGAATACGTGTGTACGCGAGCGTACAGCCGCAAGCAGCGCAGCAGCCGCACGCGTGAGCGGGAAAAAAGGCAGGAAAATAGCGGAGCCGGGGTTCGATCCCTGATCTGCTGAGCGAGCGCTCGCCGACCTAGCCAAGTCGCCAAACCGCGCGCCGTGTTGTCCAAGTACTGAGGAAAACGTTTTTAAAGGTTCGTTTCATATGGATGGCTGGGATTGATTCTTAAAACGATCGGACGGCTCTGGACGAAGCCACGTGTCGCCACGAGGGTCCCTGCTGCTAGTGCTTTGTATAGATGAATGGTATGTTCATTTGCCAAGCATGAAACTTGTAATTCCTGTTGTACTGTTGCTGCTTGTTTGCCTGCTCGCTGTTCGAGCCTGTGGCAATTTCATTTTTAGTTGTGTGTACCTCGTATGAGACGACCGGAAAAGATGTGCTATCACTACAGGGAACGAGAACTGTGTGGACAGCCTAAAAACTTTTTGTCGGCGGCCCAAACACCACCGACAGTGTTTTAAACTCTATGTCAGCGGCCCTAATACAGACTGCCGACATTAAACCACAATGTGGGAGGCCACAAATAAGCCGCCCAGACTGGTGACGACGCTTTGCCCTCCTAACAGCAAATTTAAAATTTGGAGCCCGTTCAACTAAACTCTATCGGCGGCAAAGTCTATGTCGTCGACACAGAAGCACCCAGCTCACGGTATCTTAACGGCCTAACGAAACCACCTCAAGGCGGGTCCGCATGGCAGAAAGAGGACGTCTCTGCCATGATGGGCCTACTTGGGAGTTCCGCTAGTTCTGAGCTATATAGATAGTGGAATAAACATATTTTAAGATAGGAATAAGTTCATTCTACATAACTGAACTATCAACGAAGTCAACTTAACACTTCAAACTATAAAATGATATATTTCACATATCTCAACTATGAAAACCGGAGCAAACATCAACATATGATGGTTTTGCCATTTATAATTTGAATAACTCCATTGTTCACTTCTGAATTAAATTTTTTAAGCAACCATAAAAGGATACCACAATTGGATACACTTCCGAATTAATTTTTAAAAACATCAATGAACCTTAAAACTGTAAAAGAATAATTTTTTTGATGAAAAATATCCATTTTCTGATATTTTCTTTGATGTTTACGAGGTTCATTAGACTTATTTTGAATTTTATTAATAATCTGAGGTTGTAAAATGGTTTTATTTAAATTAGAAAATAGCAAAACTAGCTTTAAAACCACCATATATTGTTTTTTTGTTCTGATTTTGATAGTTGAGGTATGTGAAATGAAACATTTTACAGTTTTAAGCGTTAAGTGGACTTTGTTACTCATTTATGAACTACGGCCGACAACGTGGGGTTATTGGGTTTTTAAAAGCGTCGTGCTTCGAATTAAAGAAAATGAAAGGGATAGAGACAAATAGGTCTAACGTGTTGTCTGCACGGTACTGTGAATGCTCATATACTAACAAGGCTTACGTGTCTGTGGCACGTGGCATTAATTTCATAAGGCACAAGTGCATTTTGCATTTTTTTCCACTAGGGTGAGGTGGCGCAACGAGAGAAAGTAGTTCAACTATTTGTCAATACTAACTTTTTTTATGAATGGCCAAATTTTTTTATCGACATATACAAGAAATTATGGTTTTACATGTTTTTATAAACTATAGTTAAATTTTCTAAGTTAATTTTTTATTTCTATTATTTCTTAATTTATTTTGTATAAGTTAACATTTCGAATGTTTAAATTCATTTATGGATCATCAACATGAAATTTTTGTTGCATTTTGAATTTTTTTTAGTTTTTAGGAAGTTTTGGAACTTTTTAGATTTTTTTGAATTTTCTTACCTAGAGGGTGATGTGGCACTATGGTTGCGCTACATGGCGTAACCAGTAGGCAGTCTAGTTGGACTTTGTATCAATAGATTGAAGATTGATGTTTTTGCGTGAGCCTGTAGTAATCTACCGAAATATTATGCTTGGGATTCGATGTCTGGAGCGTATTTGATTTTTAGGTGTGAAACTTAGGTCCTGTTCTTTTGAGTTAATTTGAATGGCTGAACAACTAAACGGCTAAAATGACAGAGTTTCTAGAGCTTTTCGTGATAGTCTAGAGATTCGAATCCATTTCATTTGATCTGCTTTCAAAGCATTATGACCATCTTCGAAACAGCGAAAAAACGCACTAAAAAACCAAAGAATATGCATTTTTAAAACGTAGATAAGTCGTTAAGCTATTAAGCTAAAAAAAACATAACCTAAAAAGTACGGATTGACGTCATGCATAGCTAGGATCGGTGGACATAATGATGATCCATTCAATTCGTCGGATGAACAGTGACTGTCATTTTGTAAAAAAAAGAAAACAATGACTGTCATGTAGAAAAATATGTAGAATGACGATCAAGGGAGCACATTATTGTATGCTCTCCGTCTTCTCTACTGGACGTAGAAAAAATAGCTAGAGTGAGTAAAGAGAAGATAGAGATGAGTGGGACGGAGAGAACTGGTGGCGAGCATGAAATCATGCAAGCGCAAAAATCCACTAAATTTATATTATTTTTTCACATTTTTATTTATTGGAAAAAATATTTTGCGATAGTGGAATTTTTTACGCGAGGTCTGATTATTATAGATTTATTTTATTTTCTGTTTATTATATATTTATTTTGTTTTCTGTATTTACGGCTGAACTGTTTTTCCAGTTTTTTAAGCATCGTAAAAAAGTATCTTTTTACTGAAAAAAATTTTGCATGCGAGGGAGGTGCTCCTACGCACTTTTTTGCATGCTGCCCCAGCATTTTGCTGTGGCGCTAGTTGGCTGCACGTACGCTGTATGCGTCCACAAATGTTAAAACTGCAGATGCCTGCTTAATAGTGCCTCTCATTTTTTATATAAGATACGTTCTGATATTTTGTTTACTTCCTTGCATATATATTTTTTTATTTTCTATAACTATTAGTTGACTACGTGGGTGCTATAAATATCAGAAGCAGCCATATGCTTTTATCTCAATGTTTACCGAACAATATGCATGCATGCGGTCTACAGACCATCGCGCCAAACTGACGATATCCACTAGCGTGAATAGCTATCAGTGTGGATAACACTAGCCAACGATACCAATAGTACGTCTTCCAACATGCAACTTCCAACCAATCCGTGCTCCTCAACGGCGGTACGCATGTGCTCGCCGCCCGGCCGCTATACCTTTACGCGGGCTCCTCGTGGGCTGCGAAGCTGAACCCTGTGCCTCGCAGAGCGTCTCCAACGATCCTGTCGAGCCGCGCTGCCATCGCCGGCGTCATGTGGTTGCTCCAGTCCCCGGCCACCCCCTTCCGGAAGAATGACTCGTTGTGCGCAAACACCTGCACACCGACGTTCGTGCTGAACGCCTGAGCGCCGCTCTTGTTCACGTCCATGTTCCTCAGAGTGTCGATGCTGCACAGCTCGACGACGTCCTGCACGACGCCGGCAGTCTCCTCCTCGCCGGAGAACGGCCGCCCGATGAACTCCGCCAGCTTCCTCACGTTGCCGGCGGGGTCACGCAGCATCTCCTCATAGCGGCCGAGGAAGAGCACCTTCTCCGGCCGCCTCCGGCTCGCCTCCCAGTACCCGATGACGTGCTGCCACTGCGGGCCCAAGAGGCACCGGCCGTCGCAGAACAGCTCCAACGCCTCCTCTATCGTGTACGGCGCCGGCGCTGGCTTCAGGGCGTTATCGGCGTTGGCTGCCGCCATGGGCGCCGTCATCTTCTTGGTGAAGAGCCAGTATGAGACGAGCGCGTCTTTGGGGTCGCGGCAGATGTAGATGATCCGGCAGGCGGAGCCCTCCGCCGTGACGCGCCTCGGCAGGAGGGAGTGGGGGAGGTGTGTGGCGAGCAGGCGCGGCGACGGGACCGCCTCGAACACGTCGCCGTCGCCACCGTCGTCGTCCGGCGAGAGCGCGAAGGGCAACTCGAAGAATCTGACGCAGTCGTGGGGGTTGCGGCCGCGGAGTGGGTGGTTGCGGTCGGTGGGCGGGTGGTCCGCACGGTTGATGGTGGCAAAGGCGAGGGCCTTGAGCCAGGTGGTGCCGGACTTGGGGAAGCTAGCCAGGAATACGTCGTCCGGCCGCGGTTCGAACCGCGTGTGCACGGCGGCGACGCCGGGGAGGATCCATTCCGGCAGCCAGAAGCCGCCGTACTGCCTCAGCGGGATCGGAGGGCACCGCGTCTCGAGGGGCAGCGTGGAGGGCGCCAGGAGCGTGGCGATGTCCGTCGCAGCAGCTGCGGCCGGCGCGAGGCCGCCTTGGTCGGTGTCAGGAGACGCGGCCATTGGACTCACCGTGTTGCCAAGTAATGGCCAATGGCTGTGTACGAAATAGCTAGGGCGT
Organism: Raddia distichophylla; assembly: GCA_005191435.1. Lineage (NCBI taxonomy): Eukaryota > Viridiplantae > Streptophyta > Magnoliopsida > Poales > Poaceae > Raddia > Raddia distichophylla. The sequence goes on from SPJY01018694.1 coordinate 6,075, forward strand.
GTGGCTGTGTACGAAACGTACGTCGCGTATATATAAAAACGTGCAGGCTGAGTGCGCGCGTAGGTGCCCCGTAATCGTAGTAGGCTGGTATCGCGTCGCAATTTGCTCACCTACAGCATCCTACTAGGCTCTGATCCGCGAATTAATTGCATGTAAATGTATTGATCCATCGACTATATGGAATTACTTGGCTATTAGATATGGCAAATGATTGCCACTAAGTAGTTTATATCTAGGGTTCTGAGAGCCACCACTAGCTAGGAGAAAAAGGAAAAGAGTGTGATTTAGGCATCGGCACAAATCCATCCGTCGTTCTCTTCACCGATAGTATCGGTCTAGACGGTCAGTACGGGAGGTAGTATCGGATCTGTTGCTTATGGAGTTGGTAATAGTACTTGTTTAGGGTTTGAAATAAGAGTTTGTCTGTCGTTAGTGGGGAGGAGGATCAACGACAACGCCGGCTTTATCCGATGGTTGTTCTTTGTTGGGTTGTGACAGCGGTATCTTTGATGGAGTGACCAAACAAGATTGGTTGCTTCGTGCTAGATTAGGAAGTGACATTATTATGAAGACACGGATCATATCTATTCAATGGAAGACCACCATCGCAGGAGTCATATCTCCACAAAGAGAGCAAACAGAGTCTATTTAAGTTTTCTGATAGTTTTTTGAGTTGGATGAGTCAAGAACCGGATTTACGAACCCTAAATTTCATCTTCTAGTTCGTTTGCAGGTTGATGGGAGAGGCGTACGTCGAGTGGTCATGTTTTCCTGCCTGTTGAGAAGCTTACATCTGACGTTAGTATTGAAATTTATCGCAACGCTCTTTTACAAGATAAGAGGATAAGGTGCGATGTACGCTACACAAGCTTTTTTCGGGCTAACAGATTGCAAGACCGTATTCTTTGTATTGTTTCGTTTAGGAGTTGGTGGTTCTTACGTACCGCTGAGACTCATTAATTTATGTTTGAGTTTGCTTGTAACTTCCATTATTGAAAATTGAAGATTATTTGTTGTTCTAAAAATAGTTTATATTTGCCTTTGAAAAGTCCTACTTTTTACAAGCTCCTTTATTTAACGGTTTTGGTATATTAATCAGCGGTCTCCTTCATGTTCTGCCTCCTGCTTTTTTTTATAACCCATCCTTTGTATATATATAAAGCAGAGTTAAAGGAGCCACTGCATTACTACTATAGTATTAGAGATTCCCCATTAATTAAAAAATTAAAATCCCATATTAATTGATAAATAAAAAGATCTACAATCATCCATCATTACGGGCCCAAGTTATAACGACTTATATTAAAATTTATAATTAAATAATATAAAAGGTTCTTATTAACTATAAGATTAGAAAATGAACCCGTATATGTGTTACGATCGAATTTGATTATGTCCTCTATCTGGTTATTTAGATAATGGAAAATTCAGCCTCTAAATCATGGGTGAATATGACCATACAAATAGGACGCTCAAGGTGTCTAAAAAGACAAAAGAAAAGACCAAATGGAACTTATATTTAGACATACAATATCTAAGATTATTCCTCTAGCCTAACTAGTGAAGAACGACATCACCACCACTTTCAAGGAATGACAAGCTCCCCTCAAGGTCATCCTCCTTCTGCAAAGAAGCACAGTGACAATTAGTAGGCTCATCGATCTATAACTACATCATTTTGGCAAAGCTAAATGGACCAAAGTAGTGCGGCTGCCCCAACTAAAATTAACATTTTTTAAGTTAAAGAGATTCCAAAAAGCCAATCACCCAATTAATGAGTCTGATTTTATGGAGCCTTTAAACTAAAAAATAATATGTACAATACACCGCACAAAATGTATGACAATGAAAAAGATATGATGAATATTCTCATTGGCGCTACAAATACAACACTTGACGAAGTGGCCATTACCAAAACAGCACTTATGGTTCCATCTCTGATTACGTTTATGAAAAATATCTTTACTTAAAAGAACTCCTTGCTCTAAATACCACAAAAATATTTTTATCTCTAAAGAGAGAAATATATGCTCCAAATAAATTTATTTCAAAAACTAACATTATGTTGTATTAATCTTTGGTACATTTGTTGAACAAAAAAATATTGTGGCCTTTTGCACCTTTCAAATAAAGGTAACACACTTGCTAGACAGTTTAATATCCGAAAGCAACTAATCAATTTGGTGCCAAGAAATTAATTTTAACCCATTAAAGATCCGCGAACAAGGGGATTTCACAAATTATTACTAAGAACATGCACCACAATATCATTTTTTTCCTAATAATTGCATAAATAGAAGGATAATTATCCTTGAGAGGATCAGAACCTATCCAAATATTTTTTCCAAAATCTAACTAGCTTGTGTCCCATTTTGAACTTTAGAGGACCCCAATTAAGAAACTCACTTTTAGTTTTCGTAAGACCCTTCCAAAATGTGAGTCATATAGTCGAGCTTCTCAACGTTTTGGAAGGCAAGTACTTATTTAGAAGCAAATTTTGCCAAACTCCATCTTCATTTAAGATTCTAAAAATCCACTTACTCTGCAAGCACTTGTTCTCAAATCTAAATTTTGGATACCAAGCCCCCCCCACCCCCCCGATCCTTAGGCTGACATAGAAAATTCCATTTACCCAACCTATATTTTCTCTCATGACCTTCACTTGGCCAAAAAAGTCTAGATCAGAAATAATCTATTTTTTTAGCACTATTTGAGGAATTTGTAAAAAGGACATCATAAATATAGGTAAACTAGTGAGGACAGAGTTGAGCAACACTAATCGAACACCTAGAGAGACTTGTTTGCGTTTTTGCAACTGCTTATCTTCTTTTTCAAACCATTCCTCTACTACTTTCCAATCTGCATTTCAAAGCTTTTTATGGTGTATAGGAATGCAAGATATTTGAAAGGATTAGAGCCAACCTCACACCTAAAAAGGTTAGTGTATTCCTCTTCAAATCTTTTAGCATCCCCTATAAAAAAATTTCACTTATGAAAATGAATTTTTAACCCAGAAAGTTGCTCAAAGGTACTAAGTAAAAGTTTCATATTCTAAGCTTGGCGAAGATCATGATTTAAGAAAATAATAGTATCATCAGCGTACCAAACAATAGAGAGACCATCTTCAAGCAAATTAGGCACAATTCCTTCAATCTGACCCTCTTTCTTTTCACGTGAAATTAAAATGGCAATATATTAGCCACAATATTGAATAGTATTGGAGATAAAGGATCGGCTGGTGAACGCCTTTACATGTTTGAAAATTAAAACATAGTTAATTCATCATTAACCTACATCACAACAGTACCTAATAAAATCAAGTGTTGCACCCATGTGCACTACTTTGGTGAATAACTTTTTATTCGCAAGGTTTCTTGAAGGAACGACCACTACTAGAGAACTGGGCTTTACTACCAGTTCATCTCTACCAGTTATATGTGAACCTGTAGTAACAGTTGCATCACTACCAGTTTGATGGCTACAAGGCCAGAGTGGGCCTCCACTATCGGTTGGAGCCACAAACAAGTAGTGATGACGTAGCTTTACTACCGGTTTGTATCATGAACTAGTAATGATTTAAGGGGTACAATCAAAACTGATTGTTGATATGAACCGGTACTAATGATATGGCATCACTGTTGGTTCATAATACATGTCGCTAGTTAATATCCTCAGACACTATTTGAACACAGTCTTCTTCCTCCCCATGCTTCCAAGCCTAGGAACAGATAGGAGCTAGCCAGCGGCGCCCAAGCATGATGTGTTGGGGAAGGTGGAGCCCAATTGACTTAAATTTGATGATTTTACTCCAATCCAATTGCTTCAAGATTGGTAACATCATCCTCTCTTAGTTTGTTTTTAAATTTAGGTGATTCTATACTTTAGATCAATTTGGAGTGTCTTTTTCCATGATGAAGGTTTTCTTTGTTCTACAATTTTGAATCTAAAACTTGACCAATTCTTGAAGCAGATTGCAAAAAAATGTTGTGTATGGTTTGTGTTTTCTTTGATTAAGATGTAGCTCCAATTGAAAGTGGGAATCTGGCTAATAATTAGGTTATGGTTGAAATATTGCTAAAGATTTTTTAAAAAAATTTGGATTTCCATGTATGGTAAATAATCTAGAAGAGATAGAGTTGTATTTCATAATTAACAATTAATGTGGGTTCCCCTTTTTATGGAATGTTCCGCAAGCCCACTATAGAAGCTCTTATAAGATTAGAAAATAGGATATAATGGTAAACAATTATGTAGACTTTGTTATATAATAAATTTCGTTGAGATTTGGTGATCACAAAATACTTAAATATTACTTTAATTTGGATTTTGCAAAATATTTGAAAAAATATTGCGTGAAAAAGCAGCTAATGATTAGCTTGTTATAACCTAATGTAGATGGATCGGCTATGGATGCACAACGACACAGATAGATGCTCCAAAGTGTGGTTAGCCTTTAGATGAATTTTCTCCATCCTTCTTTTATATTATGATACATCTCATGGTTCACATAGTCAAAGAAGTACATGGGTTTTTTGACGGGGATAGGCTGACATAAGAGGCTTAAATGGGTGTTTTCTAATGATAGCCGGCAGTGATGCATTGCACCCCGCATTGATCTAGTTAAGGTACCTTGAGCGAAACCTGCTACTCGAGGCTGCTCGGGAAAGTTCCTCGAGCATGGATGCTCAGAGAGGTTGCCCAAGTCGGGAGTGCTCGAAGGGGGATCCCGAAGATGTGGAAGCTCATAACTTTGCTCAGTAGATCTTTGCCCGAGTCAAGCCAGTGAAGCTTACACGTGGCAAAGCATGGAAGCCGAGGTGAGACTCCCCCCGTGGACTCACGAGGATGATAAGGCCCAGCTTACACATAGAATGACACATCATCATTAAAGACCGCGATTCACAATTAAGCAACAGTGATGGAGTACTGGCCGGCGCAACGCTGCAACATAGGGTGGGCGCATGAATGACGGACAATACTGATATCTACTTTGAGCAGTGACACACCTCGGTCAAATTCCCGGACTGGCCGTTGATGCAATGATGAGCAGGGCCCATCAAATATCAGCGACGGCGAAGCCTTGGAAGCATCCCTGAGACGCTGTATATAGCACTCTTTATTGTTCAAGATGGGAGATCAAGACACATGTACACTCTTTTTCTCACACACACTAGCATAGGATTCCAAGGGTCCTGTTCACCCTCTCTACCAATCTTTGCGGAGCCGACCATCAGGGCCTCCAGGTTCTAGGCGTCGACAGCTAGTGCCGACTCTCGGGACCTGCTAGAGGAAACTTCGCAAGAAACTCCGGCACAATGACCGAATTGGAGAATCTGGATTATCTGCATTAATTTCGATGATCACGATGACCTCCACGACTGTTAATCTGGTCGGAGAATGCTGCGGTAGGGTCATCCCTCCTAGCACAATCCGAAGATCCCATGGCCGACAAGAGCTCTTCTCCAGAGTCCTTCTCCTGAGTATTTCCAGGAGGAGGCGACCCAGTGGCGCTCCAGGAGCCCTAGCTCTTCGGACTCCTGATGCATAGGAGCGAGATAACGTACCACTCTGTTGGCGAAATTGCAATGACATTGTCCTTCTCCATGAGTCGATGCGACGTCAATGTCGTTGCCGAGGGCTCTATCAAGGGCGCTAATGGCAGGAGGCCCTCTCGCAACCAACAAGACGGCGAGGCCACGAGTGGGGAAGATGCTACCCCTGAGCGCCGGCTCCAAGCCGCACGTGGGTGGTTTGGTGTTGGCAATTCTTATGCCCTTGTAAAATATTTTAATTATGCAAGCGCGTGGAATATCATTGGAGCATTTCATTCTGGAGTATTCTAGGATATGGTAATTTATTCTCATGGAAGCTGGACTAGGAGTATCAATAAATAAATATGATTTCCGTACTACTCCCTCCGTTCTAATATATTTGACGCTTTTCACTTTTGGACATGACTATGATGTGTGATCGTTGTCTTGAGCTTGATGGGGAGACGGGTAGGATCTACCAGGACATGAGTGATAGATTTGAGGGTAGGTTGACCCAAGCCCAAAATGCTTATTGTCTTTCCTATCAGGCTGTCAATAGGAAAGTTAAGATACTAGGTGAGAAGTGTCGCAAAGCCTTGGGAAAGGGTACAACTGATAGTTAGGTTCAGACTCTTCCTCTTCTTGCGAGTTTTGTCCCCAACTCCATCAGGAGTGGAGTATCTCATCAGCACTCTTGAGAAGTTTGTTGGGGGCAAACGGAAACTGAACTTGATACTTGACAAAAGAAAGATATCAAGAGGTAGAGGTATAGGTTACAATTGGCTAGATCACATCAAGAGACACCCACCTAAAATCTTTGGAAGGGATGAGAACGGGCGGACAGTTGTTCTTTGGGACAGTGTTACCAAGACTACTGTTTTTAGGTCCGTAGGGATCGTTAGGGAAAGTCCTACCACAGATTTTGTTCAGTGTCAGAAGAAAGATCCACATAATTCACCTACGAAGAGCGGTTCTCTTACCACTCCTGCCCTTGGAAATGGCGAAGGAGTAGTTTGCATCTTCTTCGATAGAATAGGACACACTGAGCAGGCATGCTTCCGCCATGCTAAGAAAGCACGTGAGAAGCGCAAAAAAATAGGCTTGAATTCATGGACCTCCTAATAAAGTAACCTGCACCTAGGTTCATTCCTCCTCAGGCTAGACCGGTGGTTAGACGGCTAGGACTTGAAGCATAGTCTTCTGTTCTTCATCCTGTTGCCGGTCTAGGGCGTGAGCAGCGTCGTCCTCAGGACGTACCGCCTGTAGATTACCGAGGTGAGCCTTCGCCACGTGAGGTGCCAACTCCATGGTGGAGGAATGCCAAGAAGGGTAGGAAGCGTGGACATGATGCACCCGCCTCATTTCAATGGTAGGTTTTCAGGTCCGTAGGGATCATTAGGGAAAGCCCTACCACACATTCTGTTCAGTGTCAGAAGAAAGATCCATCGAGGTCACCTACAAAGAGCGGTGTCGACAGGTGACTAACTGGGGGTCACCGCCGGTAATGAATTTGTACGAGGGGACGCTAATCGAGAATTAGGCCAGATGGCTAACACAAGATAGGGTTATACAGGTTCAGGCCCTCAACGGAGGAGGTAATACCCTACTTCCTGTGCTCTAGGATTATTTAGTGGATCGGGATGCAAGATGATGCTCCTCTCGATGATTCTATGGATCGATGCCGATGGCTTTTACCCCCTCCCTTTATATAGTGCAGGGGGGATAAAGTTTACAGAAAGTCGCGGGGTATATGGCAACTATCTGTTATGATGTTACATGGAACGCATGCATGGATCTGCTAATTACATGGGGATATCCCATAAACTCGGACACTTTCCTGCGGCTCAAGCTCGCGCGTAATCCGAGTGGTTTCTATCTTCGGCCGACCGTCCTGGATCGCCCCCTATCTGCTCCTTTATGGGCCTTCTAGAGGATACCCGGGGCCCATGCAGTCCACAGTAGCCCCCGAGTGCTTTACGATCGAGTCAGATGCTTATCCGACTGGTTCCGCCTATATATCCTGTAATCTGAAAAGAGATTGTAAAGGACTCAAGAAATCTTAAGTTTTTATGTCGAAACGACGCCTAGATTGGCAATGCCAAACTCCAGCAAGCCAGAAGCCCAAGTCAAAACTAGCGGATTTGCAAAAATACCCAATTTGGGGAGTCCTAAACCTACTAGGATTACAATTTAAGCCCAATTAAAATTCTACCTAATAAGGGCCTGACCTAGGTTGACCAACACATTATGTAAACACCCCAAGACCCCCCTCACCTCCACAACTTGTGAAAGCCACAGATCAAACCCTAGCCGTCGAGAAAACCCTAGTCCAAGGAGGTTTTCGAGATATATCTCCCTGTGCCTTGCCCAAACCTAAGTGGAGATGCCTCCATTGGGTAGAGCTCGTCGAGGCGGTTCAGATGAATACAGATTTCAACGGTTTTGGTGAATAATCGCACCCAGAAAAGCTCGCCGGAGTTTCGGCCCCGCCGCCGGCGACCTCGGCGTCAACGCCCCACAGCCCGGATCCGCCGTCGCCGACTCCTGCGTGACACCTGGCCCAGCCACCGCCGCCGCCGCACGCGTGCCCATGCCCCCGCCGCGCCACGAGTCAGCACGCGAGTCGCCGTCGCCCAATCCCCGCCGCCACGCGTCGCGCCAGCGTCCGCTCCCGCCCGGTGCCGCGCCGCCGCCCAATCGCCACTCGCCACGTGGCCTGGTCACGTCGCCGGCCGCTGTGGCACCGTCGCCATGTGTCAGTGCCGTGTCGCCCGCGCGTCACTCCGCTAATCCCAGCCCGCCACGTGTCGCCCGCGTGCGCCGATCGGTCTGGTTCGGCCGGTTTAACGGCCTTTTCTTTTATGTCTTTTCTGATTTATCCAAAACTTCCTGGATTTGTTTAGGGAGTATCCGAACTCCAAATTAGATGATTCTAGAGCCATTAAATTTTATAAATAGCCTAGAATTTTTTATGTTTATTTGAGGTATATGTTCTTTTGTTAATCTTCTGTTCTTATGCATTTGCATCTACGTGTAGATCATCTGTGCCCCCGTTGTTTGGCGTTTTTCCGAGAGTTTTCCAAAGGAGGACCCCAAGAGCCGGAGTTCTACCAAGGCAAGATAGATTGCATCTTGCTCTCCTATTTTGCAAAAACACACCCATTTTACTATTTTATTTATTTTTTTCTCATGCATGAAATGATGGGAAGGGTTAGAAACCTAGTTATTCCTATTTAGCCATTTCTGCGTCATCTATATTCTATCAATAAGAAAGAAGGGTTGTGGCCATATTTCATGTGGTAATAATGCAGTATTTAACTAAAGACTTATGACATGATTAAACCATATTTTAAAACATAGAAATGGATTTAAAGTAATTCTATCTTCTTCCACTAGAACTTAACTTCAATCACCTTTCCAAAAATCATGAGTATTATGAATAAAATAGGCATCACCCAGTTGACACAACCTCATATACCCAAGATTGGGTCCATCGATGTTTTTGTTATTAGCTCTGCAGAACCTATACAACTTTACTCATATAACAACTTATTATATGGTTGGATGCTCAATGTGTCATTTTTATTTAATAAAATCCAAGGTTTTGTAATATCCCACATACTGTGCAAATATTGAGAAAATAACCTCAACAATGCTGAGCTCCACACAATCACTACGGTAACCTTTGCTAGTGACTCACTCGCTAGCTCAAGCATTGCGGAAAACCGCGCAAAAATTGCGAAAACACTAAGGCAATGCCCCGTCCTCCAAGTCATTACGTAACCTTGCTAATGCCTTGAGCCTATACATTTCGATTTTTCTTCACAATTCATTTCCATATCAATAAACCATTTTATCATATGGACAATGATTTCTATCCTACCTTTTGAAATACATATACCTAGATTTCTTGTTGTAGGGTATGTAAGGTTCAACCATTTTTTGGAGAGCTTTTAATGACGAAATATATATAGTTCAAGTAAGCAGCTAAAAGGTAATGCAATGAATAAATAACTAGCAATTCAGGAATTCCAATGTGCATTGAATGATAAAATGTTGTTCCCATTTACTCGCATCAAATGATAAAATTTCAGGAATTCCAACCTGCCTTTTACTCGGATCCTACGAATTCTCCATATATTTCTGAGCAATTGATCTGGGCGTCAATGTCTATTCATAGAAAAGTCGGGAAAGATCCAATAAACATTTAAGTTAAAATTAAATGAAAATGAATGGGGGCATTAATGCATGGGAAACGATTTTGGGTGGGATCTATTCTGGGAAAGAGCTAGGGTTGACTTGCATGGTGATGGTTTGTGTGATTTTCAATATCTCTAAGAAACTTTTCACAAATATGATGAGTGAAGGTGGTTTGGCATTAATTTGGTAGATCTCTGGATAAGAATGATGGATAAGGGGTATGATATTATGTGGGGTTAAAATTTTCAGGGATCGGATTTAACAGCAATTCGAGCCCGAAATGGAAATTTTGGAAGGTAAAAGGTTGGAAATTTTGAAAATATAATTTTGAATAAAATATCAAGATAAAATGCTCTTATTTGGAATTTTTGGGATTTTTTTGGAATATGGGTGAATTTAAAAGGCATTTGTCCCTAAAAAGAGTAGGAAAAGCATTTTTAAGTAAGGGAAAGAGAGATAAAAGAATTTATATATAGGATTTAATATTGGAAAATGGTTTTTTAATATTTTTATAAAATACTATACTGAAATACAGATTTTCTAGAATTTTATTAGAATTTTTTATGAATTTTAGATGTTAAATAAAAAACTGGAAATATTTCTGGGATTAAGAAAATGTGAAAGAAATTGAAGTGGACCAAGAGAGATGAGACTGGGCCGGTCCATGCGGCTGTGCAGAGCATGTAGAGGCTGCCATGCGGGTCCCAGTGGCATAGAGGGGGAGGGTGTTGCTGAGGCTGACTGGTGGGGCCCGGTGGTCAGAGAGAGGGAGAGAGAAGATGGGAAGGTGGCGATGGGGATCACCTGTGACGGAGAGCGGCGGTCGGAGGAGGGGTATTGATGCCCGGGAGATGCAATTGGCGGCATGGGGAAGCTAACCAAGGTGGCAGCGGTGCTCAAGATTGATGGAGATGGTGGCGCGATGAGGTCCATGCGGCGACGGCTTCGGGAGACGACGGCGACGATGCTCTGTGCGGTGCAGGAGGTAGGCGATGGCGGTGCTCGCTTGGTGGCAACGAGTGTCACCCTTTTGGTGTGCATGCCGTGCCGCCATATGGTCAGAGGCGACGGCGCGGTGTCTCGCTGGAGTTTGGGAATATGTTCTAGGCGGCGGTGGGGAGCAGTGAGGGTACGAGAAGGAAGCCCGGTGCATGGCAAGGCCTAGGAACGTCTATTTATAAGCTAGTAGTGAGGGAGTTGTGTATGGTTTGCACAGCCATGGCGGCGGTGGCGCTGCAGTGTGGTAGCGAGCAATTGGTGTGCTGCCGTGGCCAAATAAGGGCGTTGAGGTGGAGGATGAGAAAGCCACGGCGGAGAGCTATCCGCAGATGGCAAAACGACGACGAGATGGCTTCCGTAATGGCGCAGGGGAGATATTCCGGTGAAGTCAACGGCGGAAACCAGCGACAGCGGCGATTCTGGGGCGGCGGTGACATCTCAAAGGAGAAGATACGTGCAACCGTCTGTTGACATGAAAAGTGAAATCTTCGTGAACACACGTGCGGAAGCGTTTAAGTCTAGGCTTACGTCGCAACCAAGGACTAAGCGTGCCAGTCAATTTGACCTGTAAATTGACAAGGAGTGAATTGTTAGTGACTTGGCCCTAATCGGCTTTTAGGAAACAGCCAGATCAGCTTTTTAATAATCGGCTTTCATAAATCCGATTATTATTCTATCGGCTTTACGTCCGATAGAGCGATAAATGTAAATAATCGTTTAAACATAAATCTCTTTATCTCTCTTGGCATTTTATAAGTAGAACTAGCAATAAACCTTTATATCAATTTATTAGATTAAATCAAGGAGTAGATTGAATAGATTGGTCAAGGCAAGACAGTATTCAGATCTAAATCTAAATGTAAACCAATAAACAGATTTAAAGGTTTAAAACTAATAGAGGTAAATACAATGCTGATCGGTACGTAACTATACATGCGAATCCCTAAAACAAGTATACGCAAGATCGGTTAAACGAGACAGTCGCATATATCGAAATCAGGGAAAACACATAAGATACTTGACAATCGCGGTATTGCAGGATAAACACATATTACAGATCGATTGAATCGAGACAGTGTAACATGCGAGAACACATTTAAGATCGGTAGAACCCGAGACAGTTTAATATGCTTTGTATACATGAGATCAATATGATACAGCCATGCATACGGGTTACAAGAAGAGAATCGATTATCCCATCGAGATAGCTCTACCTGCGAGTTGAAGCCTTTCGACGAAGCTGATCGGATTCGAAAAGAGTAGTTGTGTTTGTGTATGTCGTATATCGTTTTCATGAGACCTAAGGTCCTATTTATATTATTACAAAACCGATACCGATACGACCTATTTTACCGTGTCGTGGAAGATATCTTTTGATCAGAACGTAATTATTCCGAAGTCTTGTAATTATCGGTATTTCTCAATATACTTCTTTCTTTTGTCAATGAAGCCCATTTTCTGATTCGGCCCAGTAATCTCGATAGAATTAGCCACTTCACAATATCCGATTTTTCTGCCAAATTTGGGCGTCAACACCGTCATATCTAGTTGGGGATATGTCGTGACCGTTGGATCTTATTTGCCGATGGGGTACGGTGGTATTGGAGACGTGGCTGATTGATGGCTGTTGGATTAAGCGGTTTTAATCGAAGCTGTTCATCGCCACTTATGCACTTTGATGGGTTATGATGTGCGAGAGGAAAAGGGTTGACGCCGAAAGCGTAAACTTGGAAGGGAAAGAGTTTTCTGGTGAGGTTTTGGAAAAGAAAGGGTGGGGTTTAAATGGATAAATAAATTCCAGAAAATTTTATATAGGCTTAAAGATTTTGTAGAAAATTGTAGAAAGCTCAGAAAAATGTGATGGTCGGCTCCAAAAATCCAGCAAAATGAGGGGAATCCAAATATGATATATGATGAGATGGTTTTGTCTGGAAAATTAGGAGAAGGTATTTTCTTACGGGAATGCTATTTACCAGGCGCCTGCGTGGGACCAAATCATGCAGGCACTATAAGAATCTGCACCAGTGTCGACGGCTAAAGCCCCCGACACAGGTCCAGAAACCGCCGACAAAGCTTCGCCGACACTACTTGGCCGACATAGCTTCATTTTGTCGGCGGCCCCGCCGACCAACCATCTATGTCGGCGGCCCATATAGTCGCCGACATAACCTATGGCAAACGGCCCGATCCTGTCACGGCGCTCTGACTTGTGAGGTCCATATGACGAGCGAGAAGGCGACACGTGTATAAAGCTATTTCGGCGGCCTTACCAAAGACCGCCGACACAGATCATTCCAGGAGAATTCCCAGGCACCTCTGGAACGTAGCTATGTTGGCAGTACATATTAAGGCCGCCTACATAGATTACGTCTGTGTCCGTGGCAAGTATTGAGGCCGCCTACATAGGTTAGGTCTGTGTCGGCGGTATATAATTTAGCCGCCGACATTGGTTTAGGTCTATGTCGGCGGTATATAATTTAGCCGCCGACATTGGTTTAGGTCTATGTCGGCGGCTCAAATATGGCCGCCAACATTGTGATACTGGCAGCAGCACATATTGCT
>SPJY01018700.1:0-25144 GCA_005191435.1 Raddia distichophylla
GATATTGCTCGTCGTCGATCTCCTAAAGGTTCTGCAGTACCTATTGCAGCCTAATATAGTCATCTCCTTCGTGTCTTGCGCTACTTGCGTGGTACTATTTCTCGTCGTCTTTTCTTTCCTCGCTCCAACTCTTTACACCTTCGTGCTTATTCCGATGCTACCTGGGCTGGGGATCCTTCTGATCGCCGCTCTCTTTCCGCATATTGTGTCTTTCTTGGTGATTCTCTCGTTGCTTGGAAGACTAAAAAGCAGAAGGCAGTTTCTCGTTCCAGTGCAGAGGCTGAGTTGCGAGCTATGGTTGCCTCATCCTCTGAGGAGTCAGCTTCTACCTCCCATCCATATGCTCTTCGTGATCGTCGCTCTATTCGACCTCCTGAGCGTTTTGGTTTTGCCGGTGCTGCCTCTGCTGAGCCAGTTTCTTATCGTGATGCTGTCATTCATCCTGAGTGGCAACATGCGATGGCTGAGGAGATTTCTGCTCTTGAGCGTAATGGCACTTGGGAAATTGTCCCTCTTCCGTCCCATGTTCGTCCCATTACTTGCAAGTGGGTTTACAAGATCAAGACTCGCTCTGATGGTTCTCTTGAGCGTTATAAGGCTCGTCTTGTGGCTCGGGGTTTTCAGCAGGGGCCTGGTGTTGGTTATGATGAGACCTATGCTCCTGTGGCTCACATGACCACTATCAAGACGTTGTTTGCTGTGGCCTCTGTTCGTACGTGGCCTATCTATCAGCTTGATGTTCAAAATGCCTTTCTTAATGGAGAACTGCATGAAGAGGTTTTTATGCGGCCTCCACCTGGGTATTTTGTTTCTGATGATAAGGTTCTTCGCCTTCGTCGTGCTTTATATGGGCTTAAACAAGCTCCCAGGGCTTGGTTTCAGCGCTTCTCTGCAGTGGTTACTGCTGCTGGCTTATCTGTCAGCGATCATGATCCTGCTTTGTTTGTTCACACCTCAACTCGTGGGCGAACTCTGCTTCTGCTCTATGTCGATGACATGATCATTACTGGTGATGACTCTCAGTTCATTGATTTTGTCAAGGCTCGTCTCAATGAGCAGTTTCGTATGTCTGATTTGGGTCCCATTCGTTATTTCCTTGGGATTGAGGTTACCTCTACGTCGCAGGGTATCTTTCTATCTCAAGAGAAGTATATTGGGGATCTTCTTGATCGGGCTTCGCTCACAGATGATCGCTTGGCTGAGACTCCAATGGAGTTAAATCTTTAGCTTCGTCCCACCGATGGCGAACCTCTATCGGATCCCACTCGGTATCGTCACCTTGTTGGTAGTCTTGTCTATCTTGGTGTCACCCATCCAGATATTTCTTATGCTGTTCATATTCTGAGTCAGTTTGTCTCTGCTCCTACTCAGCTCCACTATAGCCATCTCCTACATGTCTTGCGCTACTTGCGTGGCACTATCTGTCGTCGTCTTTTCTTTCCTCGCTCCAACTCTTTACACCTTCGTGCTTATTCTGATGCTACCTGGGCTGGGGATCCTTCTGATCGCCGCTCTCTTTCCGCTTATTGTGTTTTTCTTGGTGATTCTCTCATTGCTTGGAAGACTAAAAAGCAGAAGGCAGTTTCTCGTTCCAGTGCAGAGGCTGAGTTGCGGGCTATGGCTCTATTGACGACAGAGGTTACCTGGCTGCGTTGGTTACTTGAGGATTTTGGTGTTTCTGTTGCTACGCCGACCCCTCTTTTATCTGACAGTACAGGAGCTATTGGTATTGCCAGGGATCCGGTGAAGCATGAGCTCACCAAACATATTGGTGTTGATGCTTCTTATATGAGATCACAGGTTCAGGAGCAGGTTGTGGCTCTTCAGTATGTGCCTTCAGCAGATCAGTTGGCAGATTTCTTCACAAAGGCACAGACTCGACAACATCATTATTCTTGTCTCTCCAAACTCAGTGTTGTTGATCCACCATGAGTTTGAGGGGGGGTGTTAGATGTGTATTGGGCTGGTGTATTGGGCTGTGTATATGGGCCTGGCCCGTCCCTTTACTGTATTAGGGTTTTCTAACCTTTTCCCTTTATGCCCTTGTACTCTGTATATATACTGGCCCTTTGGCCCCCATATGAATACAAGTGCTATTCCTAACAATGTCAATGTCATGCGTTCTATTTTGTTCATTTTCCTTTCGGTTATATTTTACGAGTAAATATCACATACATTGATCTAGTCATGTAGGTTTTGGGACAAGCTTTCAATTTGAATTTACCAAGTTCTCCATTTTCCAGGTATTATATAATGTCCTCAAGCAACGCTTTATCATGCCAAGATGTCTACTATTAACGGGCACACCTATGCAGAACAACCTTTCTGAACTTTGGGCATTGATGCACTTTTGCATGCCTTCAATTTTCGGGCCCCTGGATGAATTTCTCTCTGCCTTCAAGGAAGCAGGGAATTTGTTGGCAGGTATGTATTTATAGAGGGATTCACATTTCTAGCTTTAGTCAGTTGCACAATGACTTTTTTTATCCTATCAAAACATCAATGGAGCACCACATGCCTCATGCCATGTGCCATCTGGCCTGATAGATTATGAAATCTCCCGTCAAATTCTTCTTCATAAGGAAGGCCAGGCTGATCAAATTGTACAAGAAACCCGTTTGTGGGATGAATCTTCTCAGGTTGTTGTGTCTCGCATTGTTGGTTAGCTTGCGTCTCCACTTAATGGCCTTTTACCACCATTTTTAAATTATTTTTAATCCCCATCCTCAGAAAACTTTTACAATGAGAAAAAAGGAGGGACTTGCCGACTACAGATATTTCCCTGAACCTGATCTTCCTGAAGTTGTTCTCACTAGCGACTACATCAATGAAATTCGTAAGTCGATGCCAGAGCTTCCAGAAGCAAAGCGTAGGCGTTATGAGAATATGGGACTCAGCATGCAAGATGTTCTTTTCCTTGCTAATGACGATAATGTAATCATCTTCTGCTTGTTTTCCTTTTCCCCTTACCTTTGCTGTGGATGTTTATCAAAGTATATAGCTATATCCTTATTTCTAAACCAAAGGGGTCTGGTCTTGAACTGCACATTGGAAGATTTTATGTCGTAAGGCTTGCTAGAGCTTTATTTTTTAATCACATGATGCCTTATGTTTATGATGCATGGTAAACTCGGGGGATGTCTCCATTGTTCACAATAGCATTGGCGTCTCATATCTGTGTGTTCCTCCCAGGTTGCACATTTCTTTGATTCTACACTCGAGCATGGGGCTGATGCAAAGCTGTCAGCTAACTGGATCATGGGTGATATTGCTGCTTACCTGAAAAATGAAAAACTCTCCATCGGTGCAATTAAATTAACGCCTCTAGAGCTTTCTGAATTGATTGCGTCCATAAAGAATGGAACTATCAGTGGGAAGATTGGCAAGGAGGTAACTTTGGTTAATTTGTTTGCTTCATTATTTTGTGTTATGCCTTTTGGATCTACTAGGTGAAAATACATGATAAAAGATATATGTTTTCCCAGCAAATTGAGTCACTTTCACTGTGCTAGCCTGCTAGGCCTGCATCGCATCCCCATTAAAGTGCCCAGCCTGTGCCGCATTCAGCGGAGCTACACCCTGACCATTGATCTATGCCTGTGCTTCTGCTATCATGCCTGTTTGATCTATGCATAGTCAGTATCACACCTCTTCCATTGTGCTCACTTGAATCACATCCGTATGAGCTCTGTGCTAAGTACCAATTCTCATAGCGTGTCTGCTCAGCTTCACTACAACTGAGGTGCAACACGCGTGTTTTCACACCCACCGCCATGTATTCGGTTTGCGCCTCATTGTTGCTGCTCTGAATACTACACAATCATGGTCCATGAATAACTAAGTACTTCAGCCATAACTATACTTCAATCAAGCATCTGTCTCAAAACTTTGTGAAACAGTGAAGATAATTATAACCACGTAAAGGCATAAGATTTACCCTGGCCGAACAGTATATTTTTTTTAATATTTATGCCTTCCCATGACATGAATCAAATTTAACTCACTAACTTTGCCTGGGGCTGGGATTTAATAAGAATATGCCAGCAGATATTTAAACAGCATTAATTATGCCATGCCAACTAAGAAATTGCCAGCAGGTGAGAACTATCAAACAAGTGTACATAAGTACATAACAGTTGTTTTATCCAAAAGACCAAAAAGAAAACTAAACTATAAAGTACAATCGAGATTTGGCTTTGATAGAGCCCAACATATTCAACATCCCCATGTGAGATGAAAGGTAGTTGCTTCGTATCCTCTGCCATGCCCTTCCCCTGGGTAAAAATGCACTCAAGTATAATATTTCACCGATTGCTTGAACCATGAGTAGTGGATCAATAATTTGGCAGAATTGTGTAGATTTTGCACAATCAAGAATGGCAAAGGCTAGGGTGAGCACACTCTGTTAGCCTAAATGTGGAGGATAACAATGCTAAATCTACATGACAGCAGTGGCTTGGGCAACACATTTGTGTGAAGATAGTGTTAGATAAAGAGTACTGAATACTACTGTAATACGATTCACACCACAAATATGTTGAAATTAATTCTTGTGCACTGAATTGTATCTTTCCTGTTTTCGTTTTGGTTTCAGTTCAACGTCAGTTTGTGCTGGTCAATGTGATCAGTTTTGTTGTTCAGCTCGAGGCTTGCTTAGTCCAGGCCAGAGCAGGTAAATAGGAGTAATGGGGTTGTGGTGTGAGTGGCACACGATGCCATGTTGTGTGGGATGGCACACAACGTGTGTGGCATAGTGGGTTAGTGTCTTTATATTCAGTAATAGAGTCAAGAAAACGTTGTTAGTTACAGCACCAAAATATGCTCTGTTCTTTGTTCGTGTGTGTTCAAGTGCTTGTTCTCAGCATTCTAGCTGATGAGCAGCACACCACAGTGAGAGAGTCAGGGAGATTGAGTGCATACCTGAGATTTGAGAGCCAAAACCCAACAATTGGTATCAGAGCCTCGTCAGTGATCCACTCTGACAATGTCGCAGCCGGCGATGCCATAGCCGAGAGGGCAGGTAGGCGAGCAGCGATCTGTGATGCCACCACGGGGGCGGCGCGGGCAGTCTATAACACCGCCTGTGTAGCAACGGTGGAACGGTGATCGGCAGCTCGTGGTGCAGCGTGTCGTTAGGGAAGCATCAAGCTCGCTTGTGTACCCAACCCTCACACACACCAATTACACCGATTAGGCGTTGGTGATGAGGGTTAATCTGCAAGCGCAAGGGTTGTGGGACACGATCGAGACATAGAGAGGAGATGATCGCGACTATCGTCTCGCGTTGGCCGCAATCCCGAGGGTAGTGCCAAGGAGGCTTGGGAGACGATCAAGATCAAGCATGTTGGCATCGAAAGGGTGCGCGAGGCAAACGCACACAAGCTGCGGCGCGAACTGGGCGCGATCCAGTTCAAGGAAGAAGAGTCCGTGGATGAGTTCGCCGAGCGCATCACCAGCCTCGGCAACAATCTGCGCACTCTCAGTGACAAGGTGGCAGATGAGGACATCGTGAAGATGCTGTAGGTGGTGCCTGATCATCTGTCGCAAGTCGCCATCTCGATTGAGACGCTGCTCGACCTGAGCATGCTGTCGATCGAGGAGGTCACTGGGCGGCTTCGCGTGGTGGAGCAGAGGTACGGTCTCGGCTCCAAAATTGACGGCGGTGGGCGCGTTGATTCTGGCGACCGCTTGCTCCTCATGGAGGAGTGGTAGGCGCGGTTGAAAGCCCGCGACGGCAAAGGAAGCTTAGGCCACGGCGGCGGCAGCAATGGCAGGCGTCGAGGCGGTAGAGGCAGAGGTGGCCGTCACGGTGGTTCTGGCCACGACAATGGCCGGGACGGATCGAAGGATCAATGCCGCAACTGCGGCAAGTATGGCCACTGGGCCAGGGATTGCAGAGCCCGAAAGATGAAGGAGCAAGCGCATGTGGCGCAGGAGGAGACCACACTACTGATGGCTAAGTCAGCAGCTGATAAAATCGTGCCTGGGCTGCCGAAACAGGGGACGGTGTTGGAGGTCTATGCCCAAATTGGAAGCAAGGAGGAGCTTGATCACCTCAAATGGGTGGTCGACACCGGTGCGACGAACCACATGACCGGCACGTGCTACGCTTTCTCTGATTTGTACTGGCATCGCGGGGATCGGTTCGTGCTCGGTGGCGGGGATAGAAGGAAGTGGCACGGTGCTGTTTGCCTGCAAGAATGGGGAGCACCGAGCACTAGAGAAGGTATACTACATCCCCAAGATGACGGCGAACATTGTAAGTGTTGGTCAGCTAGCGGAGGATGGCTATCAGGTGGAAATTGAGAAGGAGGTGATACGGATTTTCGATCCTGATAGGAGATTGTTGGCGAAGATCAAGCGCGCGGCAAATCGGCTCTATGTGCTCGACATCAACATCGCATAGCCGGTGTGTTTCGCGGCGCGCGGCGAGGAGAATGCTTGGAAATGGCATGCGCGTTTCGGGCATCTCAACTTCCGGGCGCTACGGAAGCTTGCACGTGAGGAGATGGTGCAAGGGATGCCGACAATTGAACAAATTGACCAGCTTTGTGATGGATGCTTGCGGGGAAACAACACAGGAGCTCCTTCCCGCGCAGGCCAACTACAAAGCAGGAGACCTCCTTGAACTGGTGCACGGTGATCTCTGCTGACCAGTGTCACAAGCGACGCCAGGAGGCAACCGCTACTCCCTGCTGCTAGTCAACGACCTCATTCACTACATGTGGCTGAGGTTGCTGAAAACGAAGGATGGAACACCAACGGTGATCAGGCAGTACCAAGCCTTGGCAGAGGCACAATCAGGGAGAAGACTATCGTGGTGGAGAATTCAATTCAACAAGCTTTGCTGAGTACTGCGCAAAGCAAGGGGTAAGTCGCCATCTCACTGCTCCTTATTCACCTTATTCACCTTACTAGAATGGAGTGGTTGAGAGAAGAAATCAGACAGTGATGGCCACTGCTAGATGCATGATGAAGTCCAAAGGCATGCCAGCAAAGTTCTGGGGTGAGGCAGTAACCACTGTTGTGTATGTGTTGAATAGATCACCAACTAAGAGTGTGGTAGGAAAGCCACCTTATGAAGCTTGGTTTGGGAAGAAGCCAACAGTACACCATCTTAGGACATTCGGTTCTTTAGTTCATGTGAAAGGACACACCAAACCTGAAGAAATTGGATGACAGGAGCAGACCAATGGTGTTCACTGGATATGTGCCAGGGTGAAAGGCTTACAAAGCATATGATCCCACTACAGGTCGAGTGCATGTCACTAACAGTGTAGTGTTTGATGAGATGGCACAATGGGACTGGAGCAAGTCTGAAGATCAAGAGGAAATAGTAGACAGTGAGTTCACAGTGGAGTTCACAAGTGCAGGCCAGGCATCTCCAGTGGCTGAGAGCACTGTTAAGGCACCTGGAGGAGGAGCTTCAAGCATGTCAAGAGTGAGCAGTCCAGTGCCTATGACTAATCCAGAGGTGGAGTTTGTTACACCACCATCAGAAGTGAGAGAGAACCTAGATGCTTCCTATGATGGAGAACCCCTGAGATTCAGAACTATGAAGAATGTTTTGGGGTCACTAGTTGGGATTGTGCCCAGATTAGTGGCACAAGTGGAGTCTGAAGCAGTGTTGGTGGTCAGTGCTGATGAGCCAGCAACATTCACTGAAGCTGAGCAGCGGTCCAGCTGGAGGAGGGCTATGTTGGAAGAAATGAAAGCTATAGAGGACAATGGTACTTGGTCCCTATGTGATCTTCCACATGGGCGCAACGCAATTGGCTTGAAATGGATTTTCAAGGTCAATAGAGATGAGCATGGAGCTGTAGTAAGACACAAGGCCAGGCTGGTGGCGAAGGGCTATGCCTAGTGTCATGGGTTGGACTATGTTGAGGTGTATGCTCCAGTGGCCCATATGGATGCAATCAGGTTGCTGCTGGCCCTGGCAGCACATGAAAGCTGGGAAGTACATCTCCTTGATGTAAAATCAACTTTTCTAAATGGAGAATTAGAAGAGGAAGTGTATGTGCAACAGCCTGAAGGTTTTGAGAGGGAAGGGAAGGAGCACAAGGTGCTGAAACTGCATAAGGCACTTTATGGGCTACATCAGGCACCCAGGGCCTCGAATGCCAAATTGGATGACACTTTGTTGTCATTTGGGTTCAGAAAAAGTGATTATGCCATATATACTAGGAAGAAGGGGAATGATCAACTCATTTTAGGAGTTTATGTTGATGACCTAGTAATCACTAGCAGCAGCAGTAGTGAGATTATGAAGTTTAACAGAGAAATAGCAGAGGCATTCAAGATGAGTGACCAGGGTTTGTTGCGTTACTACCTTGGTCTACAGGTGAAGCAATGTTGTGAAGGAATTTCACTTAGTCAAGGAGCCTATGCAGCAAAGATTCTGGAAAGAAGTGGAATGGTAGGATGTAATCCTTGCCAAGTTTCTATGGAACCAAGGCTAAAACTCAGCAGAGATAGCACTGAACCAAAGGTGGATGTAACAAATTATAGAAGCTTAGTGGGGAACTTGAGATATTTGGTGAAAACTAGACCTGACATTGCCTTCTCTGTGGGGTATGTTAGCAGGTTTCT
Source organism: Raddia distichophylla (assembly GCA_005191435.1). Lineage (NCBI taxonomy): Eukaryota > Viridiplantae > Streptophyta > Magnoliopsida > Poales > Poaceae > Raddia > Raddia distichophylla. The sequence continues at coordinate 8,593 of SPJY01018700.1, forward strand.
GGAAGAGCCCCATGAAGATCACCTGGCAGCAGTGAAGCACATCTTGAGGCATGTGGCTGGTACTTGTGATATGGGTCTTTGGTTTGGGAGGATGGGAGGAGAGAAGCAGCACAAGGGGAGCTAATTGGATATAGGCCTTGTTTGTTTCAGATTAATGTAGCGTTGTGTTTTACTGTAGCAAATTTGTGATCCCTTCAAAATACGTCTTAACGAGTTCAAAAAATTATGAAAAAAATATTTTACAAACTTTAAGAAGTACTATTTAAAACCCCACAAGAATGACTACAAAATATTACATCATTTGGCTTATACAAAAATAACAAATTTTCATTTAATTTAATTTAATTTAATTTAATTTAATTTAATCTGAAACAAACAAGGCCATAGTGTTAGTGATCTTGCTAGTGATGTGGACAGTTGCAAGAGCACAAGTGGTGTGATTTTCTTCTTTGCAAACAGCCCAATTACATGGCAGTCTACAAAGCAGAAGATGGTGGCACTTTCTAGTTGTGAGGCTGAATACATTGCAGCTGCTACCGGTGCTTGTCAAGCAGTGTGGTTGGCCAAAGTGCTAGCTGAGATGAAGAGTTCAGGGATAAGCACACCAGTGTTAAGGGTGGATAACAAGTTTGCTATCTCACTGATAAAGAATTTTGTACATCATAGCAGGAGCAAGCACATAGATACTAAATATCATTACATTCGTGATTATGCTGAGAAGGGTCAGATTGAAGTGGAGTTTATAAGAACTGATAATCAATTGGGTGATGTTCTGACAAAGCCACTTGAGAAGATCAAATTTGAAGAACTCTGCAACAAGATTGGACTCAAGGTGTTTTTAGATCAGTGCACTAAGACTTAGGAGAATTGTTGAAATTAATTCTTGTGCACTGAATTGTATCTTTCCTGTTTTCGTTTTGGTTTCAGTTCAGCGTTAGTGTGTTGGTCAATGTGATCAGTTTTGTTGTTCAGCTCGAGGCTGGCTTAGTCCAGGCCAGAGCGGGTTAGTAGGAGTAGTGGAGTAGTGGAGGTGTGGTGTGAGTAGCACACGATGCCATGTTGTGTGGGATGGCACACAACGTGTGTTGCATAGTGGGTTAGTGTCTTTATATTCAGTAATAGAGTTAGTTACAGCACCAAAATCTGCTCTGTTCTTTGTTCGTGTGTTCAGGTGCTTGTTCTCAGCATTCTAGCTGATGAAAAGCACACCACAGTGAGAGAGAGAGAGGGAGATTGAGTGCATACCTAAGATTTGAGAGCCAAAACCCAAACAAAATACCCTTAACAGACATGCGATGAGGAGCGCGGCCAACAGCATGAACATGCATTGCTAACTAAGAGAGATGTGTGATGATGTGAGATCATGGATGAAGAGGCAGTTGTTCTATGTATAGCATTACGGATTAAGATATAGAATCTATTACGAGTTGTTAGAATAGCGCTCTGCTCTGCATTTTTTTTTTGGGAGGTAGATGAACTCCTGGAGAAATTGTGAGAGAAGCTCTTTCCACATGTTTGCATGTAATTTTTCAATGGAGGAGGTGGGAGCAGGGTTTACCTTACCGGCCGGTATGCACCGGTATACCGGGTTTACCGGTGTTACCAGCGGGGCCCGGTAAAAACTTGTACCGGCCAAATATTTCGGCCCAATTTAAAAATGCCGCGCACGCTGTTGGCCCAAACAGATGTCAGCTACTACCTGGAGCCCGTATACGTGCTGCGCATGAGAAAGAAACCCTAAGACCACCAAAATTTTCTCCCTCGATCTCTCTCACGAAGCTGCCGCCACGCTCGTCGCCCTCGGCACCCTCGGAGGCGGCGGCTCGCCGCCACAGGCCCGCCAGTTCGCTGCGATCTCGTCGTCCCTCGTCCACTCGTCATCGCGGCGTCGCGCACAGGCCCGCCGGTTCGCTGCTCTCGTCGTCCACTCGTCATCGCGCGTCGTTTTTGCTTTGCTAGTTGCTAGTTGCGCGGCCATTAGTCATAGCATTATATTTGTATTGTCATCGCTGCTAGCAGCTAGTTGGCTGTAATTTGGATGCCATATTGCCATGTGATGACAATTGATGATTAGTATATATATACTTTGATAATCACTGTGATTTCAATTTCAGCACATAGGAAAATTTTCGTTCACTGTTTGTTCTATCATCTATGCCGTTATGTGAGTAAACCTTGTTGTGTTGAGTATTTATAGTGCTTATTTCAATCAACACTAATTGCATTGAGTATACTTCCATTATTGCATTTTACTAAATTTATTGTTCACATCTAAGAAAAAAATATGTCCAGAAAAATATGGCTAAAGATAAGTTCAAAGCATGGATGGTTTCTCCTGAATGGAGCAATAGTGATTGGAAGGATGAAGAAGACCATGCTTTCACATATGATCGCTTGACCGATAGGAGATGGTGGAATAGGATGGAGTTGGTGTTAAAAATTGTCACACCAATCTTTGTTGTGCTGCGCTTTGCTGATCAACAAAAGAATGGCACTATATCTGGATTTTTACCAAAAATGTTATGTGCGGCAGATAAGATACGTGCTAGCCTAGAGCGCAAGGAAGATCTTCTAGAAAATACAATGGAAGTAATCAACAGAAGGCTTCGATATCTTCTTAATGACACTCTCATGGTTGCAGGTATGAACCAAAAATCTATTTGTAATAATGCTGAAATTTAATACTGATACTTTACTTTCATAGTTGCTGCACTTGATCCCGAAGCATTATATAGAACAAACATTATTCAAACGCCTAGTGCCAAATTTGCTGTGACAATGGCACTCAAAAAGGTTGCAAGTACGCCTCGGAAGGCTTCACGTGCAATTGAAGAATTTGCTTTCTTTAGTGCAAAGAGAGGCTTATTTGGAGGAGAAGAAGCTCGTTGCTCTGCACTTGCTGGCCGTATGAGTGCAGGTATTACAAGTTTTTTTTATACTTTTTTCTATTTATTTTGTGAAATTAATGTTTGTTTACAAGTTTGTTTTTTTTGTGAAATTAATTGTAGCCGATTGGTGGGGTTCATATGGTGGACAATGTAGAGAATTACAACAGCTTGCAATCCGCATTGTTTCACAATGCATGTCGTCCAGTGGGTGTGAGAGAAATTGGAGCACATTTGCTTTGATCCACACCAAATTGAGAAATAAGTTGGGTTATGATAAGCTACATGAATTGGTGTTTGTCCATTATAATTTAAAGTTACGGATTCAACAATTTGAAGCTGATTTCAAAACCTTTCAAGAAATGGATGCTGATCCTTATAGTATGATGATGAATGTTACTTTATTTGATGAAAGTAACCCCATCATGGACTGGTTGTGCAATTCAATGAGCGAGTCTACGCCTACTGTTGATGAATGTGATGATCTCGACTCCCCTACACCTAGCGCATGGCTATTAGAGGAGTTAGGTGTAGGTGCTGAAGAACTTGCAGCTATGAAAAAGAATATTATGAAGAAGAAGAAGAAGAAGAAGAGGTGTTTGGACGAAGAGGAAGAGTTTGAAGATTATGATTCAGATCGTTCACATGGTAGCCCCATGTATGATGAATCAGGGGATAATGAAAAGGATGGAGGTAAGTTTTAATCAAATTCTATATATTGCTGAGTTCATGAATATCGTGTAAATTATTGTGAAAACTTATTTGTTTTAAAGGTGATGATGATATTGGCGGTGATGGTATAGGAGCATCCGGTGGTCGAGCTAGTGGTTTGTTTTTTTAACTCAATTGCATATGCTGAATTCAAAAAACACTTATATCTACACATACTTATATTTTACATTGTAGGTGGTGATGTTAATGAATCTATACCTATCCGTCCAAGGTCAACTAGGAATAAAAGGAAGCCTGTCAAGTGCCTCTACTAAATGTTGCCTTTGTTGATGCATAGTGCCATGAAATAGTTGTGTTAGTGTTCGGTTCTTTTGCCTATGGAATATGAACTATATTGTGATATGGTTATGCGTTTGTGATATGGTTGTGTATGTGTTATTTGCATGAACTATGGACTATTTATTATGTTATGGAGCGTAAACAATATTTACGGTATGATCTATGGACTATGGACTCTATTTCGCTATGGAGTATGGACTATGCATGGTGCTATAAGTATTTATGGTATGATCTATGTACTATGGACTATTTTGCCTATGCAATATGAATTATATTGTGTTTTTGATTGTTATATTGTCTTATTTCATTGTTATGATATGAAATTTATGATTATTACTTGATTATGTATAACTGTTATTAAATTCGTTCAAATTTTTTTTAAAAAAATTTGAATTTGGACCGATAAATCCGGTATATCCGATATATCATGTTTACCGCTAACCTCCGGTAAATTTTGGATTCCGGTAAGTGAAACCCTGGGTGGGAGCACCAAAGGGGAGATTGCATCATGCACGCAGCACTCATCAATGGGTTATTTTTTAAGTAGTAAGTAGTAATGATATTTTCCTTGAAGCTATTAGCATCTACACCATGTACTTGTAGGTTATATGCAGAAGAAGTTTAATTTTATACATTTATCCTTGTATTCCCTGATCCCCTCTACAATTTGGTGGGGATGTTTGTGGTACAGAGTTTTTAAATAAGGAAAAATCTTCACCTCTTTCCACCTCCGCCTGATAGTGAGTGTTCGGCCGATTGCACAAAATGAACTGTAGTTATTTTAAATTGCTGTGGTTAATCATCTCTGTAATAAGCCTGTCCTAGCAGATTTTGGTTGAGCTCATCGCAAAAGGTGGCACTGTTAAGTCTGTGATAGAAGAGAAAGATTTGGTTCAGGTAGCCCCCTTGCTTAATATCTCCGACCATAGTAGCTCAGTGTATAAAAAATAATTATGATCTCTACAGGTGTGATTGTGTTGTTAATGTACACTTGTGCCATCTTTCAATATATCCATTTGGTTGGGAACTTGGGGTCCTTGGGTAACAAACAAACAATGTAGATACCCTTGAGATATTGACAACTCTTTAACATGAGAAAAAAATGTTGAAATGTCCTGTTAATTTCATCAGTTTTTGCATATGGCTGTTCCTATAATTTTTACGAGAGAGTTCTGGCATTGTTACCAGAGCTCTGGCATCATTGTCCCAGTCCCAGTCCCAGAGGCAGTTTCTGTGTATTGGTTTCTGGTTGGGTGTTTTAATTGATGAGTTGTATTACTGGAAATGCAGATAGCAGTTCCAGAAGCAATTGAGGCAATTGTAGATCAAGTACTTGCTGAGAATCCAAAGCAACTTGAGCAATATCGGGCTGGGAAAACAAAGTTGCAGGGCTTTTTTGCTGGACAGGTTTGTCAATTTTGAATGTGCTCTATTAGTATTTGTTATAGCATCTCCAACAAAAACCCTTTATGGGTTGCTATCTCTATATTTTGGGTTTTTTTAATTGGGTAAATATCACTGTTGCCATTATAACTCACCCCCTGACCGCGCCTGCCATTTTTAAAAGGCCTCAATCAGAATTGCCATTTCAACCGTCCATCTCTCTCAAACGTGCCATTATGAGGACTTACGGGGAGAATACAAGGCAAATACGTTGAGAAATACGGGCTGACAAGTGGGTCCCACCTGTCATACCCTCAATGCTTCTCCTTCCTCAAGGCTGACAGGTGGGTCCCACTTGTCAGCCTCTCTTTCTCCTCTCTCTCCCCCCGGCAAGGCCGAGAGCTCCTCCGACGAGCTCCCTCTGGCGGCAGCGAGCTCCCTCGCTGGCGGCGACCTCCTGGGCGACGAGCTCTGGTGGCACGGGCGGCGCGGCATGGCGCGCGGCGGAGGCGCGAGCGCGGCGGACGTGCGGCAGACGTGCTCGGCGAAGGAGGTCGCGCGGAGCTCGCGTGGCCGCTGCTACAGGAGGTCACCGCCGTGCTACCGATTTTGCCGGAGACAGAGGAGATGCCGCCGCCGCGCCTCAGCGAGGAGCTCCGCCGTCCGCTGCTCGACGCCGCCGCGCCGTCGATTTGGCCGGAGACGGAGGAGCTCGCAGTTGGGGAGGAGGCGCTGGCCGCCGTCGGAGTTGGGGGAGGGGGGAGAGAGAGAGAGAGAGAGGAGGAGGAGGAGGAAAGAGAGGCTGACAGGTGGGGCCCACCTGTCAGCCCGTATTTCCTTCGTATTTGCGTTGTATTCTATCCTGTAAGTCCTCATAATGGCTCGTTTGAGAGGGATTGACAGTTAAAATGGCAACGCTAATTGAGGCTTTTTAAAATTGCCAGGCGCGGTCAAGGGGTGAGTTATAATGGCAACAGTGATATTTACAAAGTTTGGAGCTCTGAGAGAAGTTGCTAAACATTGGAACTCAATTGTCAAGCCCTATATATTTGGTTTCACTATGTTTTAGGTAGGGATGTGATCGGATCGGATAAAATCATATATCGTTGTATCCATATCCGTATTTTTTATCGGATATAGATTCGAATACGAATATGTCGAATATGGATACAAATTCGAATAAAACTGGATAACATCGGTGACGAATATGGAGCGAATACAGATCGGTTTAGACAAGGATACATATATTGTTAGTCGAATAATTAAATTCAATTTCAAAAATCTGTTCCAAATTTTAATAAAATATGGTCAAAATTAAAATTTAAAAGTGAGAATTTATAACATTAGAAAAAACAACAGATTTGAAAGTTTGTACACAAATATTATTAAATTAGTCTAGATTTTAAAATTTTAAATTTAACTATCAATAAAAAAATTTGGAATACATTCAAAAAATTCTAGAAATACATTCGATGATATCCATATTTTATATTCACATATTATCCGAACAAAAACTCTTATATTCCTTATCGACCGAATAATCAGTGCTCTGTATTCGTATCCATATCCACGTCAAATTATCCATATCCATATCTTTATCCGTAAAAATAGTCGAATGTATATAAAACTATCTAAATTACCATCCGATCAATTCGGTCGGTCGGATAATATTCGTACCATTTCCACACCTAGTTTTAGGTGCAATAAATGGACTTGTTAGTTTAATTAAATGGATATGTCCATGTTGTAGGGCTGGTTCTTGGAGTTGATATATTTGAGATCATAACACATTTTACGGAGTACCTATAATGCAACATAGAACTCCATTTTACTGTCACTCTTGGAGATGCTCTTGGCCCCCGAAGTCGAGAGCTTAACATATTGTTTAAATGGATTCCAGGTGATGAAAGTATCAAAGGGTAAAGCCAACCCTGCTATGTTGAACAAAATCCTTGGAGAGAAGTTAAAGGGTAATAGCTGAGGCACTACAGGAAATGATCTCTGTGTCGACGGCTGCAAAAAGTAATGTCGGCGGCCAGAATCCCGACGACAGGCTGTGTCGGCGGCCAAAAGAAGTGCCGACGACAAAACAAGCATCAGGCCACCAATGACGTCGGCCAAAGCATAGCCGACGTCATAGAGGGGGCAGGGGCTCGGCAAGGGAGGGGAGGGGGAAGGCAGTGACGTCGGCCATCGCTCTCGCCGACATCAAATCTTCGGCGGTTTTGTCGTCGGGATAACTCTGGCCGACGTCACAGAGGGGGGCAAGGGGCTCGGGAAGGTAGGGGAGGGGAGGGCAGTGACGTCGGTCATATATCTGGCCGACGTCACTGATTGGGAGGATGTCTCGGCGGTCTATTGTCGGCTGACGTCAAAGAAGACGGGCTTGGGGGGCAGGGAGCAGGGAGGGGGAGGGGAGAAATGACGTCGGGAATTACTTGGCCGCCGACAAAAGTGACCAGTGTCGTCCAAGCAGTGTCGGCGGATCTTTGTCGTCGGCCAGCCGCCGACAAAGGCCTATGACGTCGGTTTTTTGGACCAATGACGTCGGTTCTGGCCGCCGACACTGAGTTGGATTCCTGTAGTGAGGGTTTCTTGGACACACGAAGAATCTGGGTAGTCCTTGATGCCTGGTACATCGAATGAAACCCTTCTTCTCGAAACCACTTTTTTTATGAAGAAATTCATAGTTTTGGTTTGTTAGTTGTATCATACGAGTTTAGAATGTGATTTTTCCCCTTATTTTCCATAAAGGAGTTAATTTTGTAAAAGCAGTCCAATTAACAGTTCTCGAAGATGTATGGCACATGCATTCAAGCTAATATTTGGTGTTTTGTATTTTATGACATCACGCCTCCTCGTCAATATTGTGTTTTTATGACATCATGTTTGATTGACGAATCATTGCATAAGCTTCTAATTGACAATGGATTTTGTCACACTGTAGCAAAGGCAAGAACTTTTCCATAGAAAAAATTATCATTGGCACTCGCCGGGCTGGCACACGAGCTCGTTTTCTGAATTTTTGGCTCGGTTTCAAATTACATCCGATTCAATTCTGGATTGTTCTAACATTAAAATTATTCAATTTTAGACGAACATCAAATGCACTTTGGCTTGGCTCCGGCTTGGCTCGTGGGCTCAGTTGTAAATTTACCCTAAAAAAATAACTAAAATTATATAGAATCCATCTGTGTTAATTTTAGAAAAAGCTCGAAATGAGCTCGTGTGCCACCCCTACTCGTCATCATGGTTTATTAAATAATATTTGCACTGTTGTAACATACTGGAACTGAGCATATGGACAATTTGGGTAATCCCGGAACAGTTTCATGAGCTAGTCTTTCAAATATGGAAATGCGCCCATGGCAAGTACCTCAAGCTGACCAAGAAAATTGTCAATTTGATCTACATCATCACTGGCTATAAGCCTGTAAATGCCAGATTGCAGCTATCTCCGGACAGTGATGTGAGAAAAAAGTGCCTTTTTTATTCAACATCTGAATAACATTAGTTCATGGTTTTGAGAAGACTATAACAAGCATATAACAGCTTAACATTACAGAAAAACTACTGCTGGTTACACTGTAACATTACAACATAGATTACTGCTCCAATACTGGATTAATTCTGACAATAATTTGTAGAAAACCATGTCAACAATGTGAGGCAACTAGCAAACAATTATTGGGAAACAGAAATGCTACACAGTACAACTACATAACATCAGCAGCATAACATCACAGCTAGCTGCAGCAACTACTTGCTCGCTATATTTACATTTACATTTTACAACACCAGGAGAGCTGTCCTGTTAGTGCATACAATGAGGGGATGACTATGCCTAATCCTCGTTGTCATAGTCCTCGTCCTCGTCAACTTGCACTGTCAGATGTCCAAAACCAGAAGGTCCAACACCAATGTTTCCAATGGCCTCCGGCATAGGCCAATCTGGCTGATGGTGGGTGTTGGCTTCTTCCACCTTCGAACTTGCAGCTGGTGCTGTGGCTGATGGGGCCTCTACTGGAGGATGTGCACTTTGGGGTGCGCTCTCATTACCATGGGTGGTCTCGGGAGCTATATCATCTCCTGGTAAAAGGTTCACCTTGTTCAGCAAACATGCTGCTCCCATCCTCAAACTGTACATAATTAACTTCCTTTCTCTTGGTTGGCGGTCGCCCTCGTCCTCTACCGCGACCTCTGCTGCCTCGTCCTCTAGGACTGGGAGTAACTTTTGACCATGTTACGGGCTGCAAAAGAAACAATTCTGTTACCAATTCATCCATTAGATGAAAGAACTTTGGTGATATGTGATAAAGAAGTACCATTTTACTGGATCGAGATTCCTCATTCTCTGGGTCGTCTCCATTTGACACGGCTTTTCTAAAAAGTGAATTTCAAGCATTAATAAGCCACAAATTAGCTGTGGCAAACGGTCATGCAAAGTCAACTATACTAATTAAATTTACCTTCTTCTTGGTAGCCCTCTTTCATCCCCACAAGGCTCAGCACCACCAAGGTCTGGTACCTTGCTGACAACCTCAGTTAGGAAGTCAAAAGAGCTGTACCTCTTCACACATTGTTTTCTGAGAATTTCAGAATGATATACAGGCCATTAATCACTGAAGGCACAAAGTGTCTTGTAAGAGCAGGTTGAAGCACTTAGGCTACTTCAGCTAGCATAAATTAATTGCATAGATTGGTCTGAAAAAGATGTGTAAGGTGATTTGAAAAAAAAGGTCGTGATTCAGTTGTGTAATTTATAAAGCTGACAAAAAGGAACAGAAGAACCAAAGTATGAAAAGGTTTAATCATTCATCTAGATTAACCTAAATGCAATAGCTCAAACTTAAAGATGAAATAATAACTTATAAAATAGTCGACAGAAACATTTTTGAGACCGAATAGCAGAATCAGCCTAGTTTCACCCGGTTTTAAGTCCAAAGGTGACCTATATTCGAATTTTAATATTTGCAATTCAAGTAGATAATCTTGAAGCCCAAACTTCAGCAAAAATGATCTCTACATCCAGAAAGCAGACATGAAAAAGTTCACTGCAATTGAGTAACTTCTCACCAAAACACAAATTAGTTTGTTATTGAAAGGGACCCATTTTTTAAATTAGCATGTTCTTTTATGTTAACATATTTGCTAGCTAAATCAGCAGTCTCTTTTCTGTATATGAACCTCAAAGTTTTTTTTATAGAACCGGAGCAGTCGCTCCTTGAGCTGCAGTAGAAAAATGTTGGAGCTACCTGAGGGTGCTTCTTCATGGGAGCGGCTGGCAAAGCGACACATGGGAAGGGAAGAGGGGACCGTGGAGGAGAGGGAAGGGGAGCTAGCAGGCAGGCAGGAGTTGTCAGTAGGGAAGGTCACCGCCTTAGCGGTGGGAAGGGGTTACTGGCACGAGGAGCACGCTGAAGAAGACTGACAAAAGGAAGCACGACCTGGAACTCAAACTGCTCCTCGCGGCAGCGGCAATCAGCAGGAAGCTCGACAGCACCTCGCGGCAGCAAGGAAGCTCACCAAGTCACCATCGACCTGCTCATGAAGCCTGGGCCTGCTCAGCAGCTACAAGGAGCAGGTTAACCAGGCATTAGAGGGGACAAGTTGGCTGAACACAAAGCATGATCGTAGACGGCAAGGCAGGGAGAGGAGAGGTTCTGCTTGGGGGAGGAGCAAGAAGTGGCATCTGGAGCTCGAAGAACGAATATAGTGATGAAAAGGTGGGAAAAGGAGAGGAGCCAGCTGCTGATCTGAAGTAAAATCAGAGTAGAATATGATTCTGCTAGAATCTCGACTCAAAAGAACAGCCCGAAGGTCCGAACCCCACACAAATATAAGCTTTGCATTTTAGGCTCATGTGATTCTCTAATATACATGCTATCTGGAGGCTTATGCAGTTATGCATATGTCAAAGAAACCAGTGAAACTTTGAAAGCTACAATTGAACAATTTCCGATTAAGCTCAGCATACTTGATAAATGATAATTTCAGTAGAGAAACAACCGTAATACTATGTTAGTACTTAAGAAGTTCAACACTCTCCTGAGATTTTCATAGGTCTTGAAAAGATGAAATGGTACATACATCACAACGTACAGCATAAAATCGCATTAAGATCAACAAATACAAGCAGTATAGAACTTACAGGTGGAAGGAATTCAATGTCTTTGCACCACTTTGAAGAGTAATTTCGTAAGTCCGGTCAATTAAATCTTGTAAAAATAACTCAAGGGCTCTTGCTGCATGTAAACGATAATTTCAGAATGCCAGACATATGCTTCATCATGGTATTCCATAATGTTTCTCGTTCTTGTGATATTTTTGAAGTGGCTAAATACCCAAATTTGACAGAAAAATCGGATATAATAAAAGGGTGAAATACATCGGAATTATTGGGCCAAATCTGATAATGGGCTTCATCGGCAAAGAAGAAAAGTTTATAGAAAAATACCGATAGTTTTGAGACTCCGGAAGAAATACGCTCAGATCGGAAGATATTTTTGCGGTGCGGTAAAATAGGTCGTATCGGTATCGAATTTGTAATAGTATAAATAAGACCTTAGGTATCGAGAATATCATACATCATACATCAAACACAACTACTTTCTCGAATCCGATCGACCTCGTCGAAAGGCTTCAACTCGCAGGTAGAGCTATCTCGATGGGATGATCGATTCTCTTCTTGTAACCCGTATGCATGGCTGCATCATCTTGATCTCGTGTATACAAAGCATGTTAAACTGTCTCGGGATTTACCGATCTTTAATGTGTTCTCGCATATTGCACTGTCTCGATTTAATCGATCTGTAATATGTACTTATCTTGCAATGCCGATTGTCAAGTATTTCATATGCTTTTCTTGAACTCGTTGTATGCAACTGTCTCGTTTAATCGATCTTGCGTATGTTCTGTTTAAGGTTTCGCATGTGTAGATGTTCGCCAATTAACATTGTATCTACCCTTATTAGTTTTTGAGCCTTTAAATCGGTTTATTGGCTTACGTCTTGTTTTAGATCTGAATACTGTCTTGGCCTGACCAATCTATTCAATCTATTTCTTGATTTATTCCGATATATTGATACGGAGGTTTAATACTATTATTATATAAAAATACCAAAAATAAGTAGAAGATTTATGATTGAATGCCTATTTGTATTTAATTTCTCTATCAGGCATTAAACCGATAGATCCTGTAATTGGATCAGTTAAAGCCGATTACATAAAACATGATCTGGCTAACTTTAAAAGCCGATTGGGGCTAAGTCACAGACGATTTTCTCTTTGTCAATTTACAGGTCAAATTGACTGGCACACTTGGTCTTTGGTTGCGACACAATCCCAGAATTGACGCTTCCGCACGTGTGTTCACAGAAAGCTCACTTTTTGTGTCAACACTTACCTTTAGAAGTTAAAAGATGGAACAGCTTGACTAAGGCAATAATTTCCTTCCTATACTCAGACATCCTCAGAGTTTTAATAGTTTTCAAAAGGATTCCCAGCTTGTTTTTATTCCTCAAGTGATACTCTCGAGTCGCTCAAGGGTGGTTTCTTCCCAAGGCCTATGGCCAACTTCTCCCTACAAACTAAGGCTTATGTGGTGCTCTAGTTACGGGCAAATGTTGCTAGTCTACAGCTGTATATATTATTGAGTCAAAACTTAATACTAATGAAGATTGTGCTACTCCAAATTCTGATCATCAAGAGAACAAATGCTTACATGCGAGGGGAGAATGGACTCACGCCAAAGGAATAGAATTAAACACAAGTTCAACGATATGTGGTATTGATGAGTTCAACATGTCGGATTTTGTGTTTGGGAAAAATGGTCTTTTATTTGAACTCCTTATTTGAATGAATCCCTTTTCTAAATCCTTTGAGACCATGGAGCTACCCTTTTCTCTCTCTTCCTTTCTTTTTTCTCTTTTTTTTGAAATAACTTTTTCGATAGCTCCAAGCCTCTTTTCTCTTTTGCAAGGGACCAGAATGAAATGGAGTCCTTTTTGATGGACTATTTGGTGGATAGGTTCAAAAGGCACACGAAGAGATAGAAATTGGTTTTGGATTTGGGTGGAATGCCTGGTGAAGGTGGATGGAATCCGATGTGGAGTTTAGCATAACCAGACATGGAAAGGCTAACAATTAAAAGGGCACGCAGAAGGAGAATGATTGGTATTAAGTTTTGACAAAACTCAACACAAGCAATGGCAGCAAAATTTTGATTAAGTTGAATGCCTAGTGAAAGCGCATCTAGGCCCTTAAGTGATTTTGGTGATTAATGAGTAACAATTATGGAGCTAATATTTTCTATTGGAGAATTGTACACAGATATTATATAGGTTAAATTCATGAGATACATGTTTACATGTGGTGGTGTACCCCTCAAAAGTGGATAGGTTGCAACAAGGCATTAAGACTAGTTTTTATTTGTAAATCTTTAATTATTGAGTCCTAGGGATGCCGTACTATAAAGAGGGATGCAATGGAGAAGCATATAAAGGTTCCTAAGTGCTCAAAATAGGTATCTCGAAGTTCATGTGAGTTTTTCACTTAAAATACACTCTATTCAGAACCTACAGCATCAGAACATCCGACGAGGGTCGGAACATCCGATGGTGAAGCCAGCCTATCAGTTTTTCACGCCATCCAGTGAGTAGTCCATCGGAACATCCGACGCGGGTCGGAACATCCGATGGCCTTCGGAATATCCAACGGGGTCGGAACATCTGATGCGGGATTAGCTGCAGCAACGGCTAGTTTTCGGGATTCCCTATTTAAAGCCTTCTCTAATACCTGCCAAAAGGTTACTCACTCTGATTACATCCTGATTTGAGCCTAATTCATATTCTTCATCATCTCTCTCAAGAACCCTAGCCTTTGTCTCTCTCTTGTTCATCTTGTGAGATATAGATCTAGAGAGATCAAGGCATCCAAGTGCTTCACGAATTAGAGTCATCCAATTCTTGAGCACTTAGAGATTCCTATTTTCTTCATCGCATTTGTTACTCTTGGAGGCTTGAAGGGCTCCTAGACGGCTAGGTGTCGCCGGTGAGCCACCGATCTTCGTGTGGTGTGTCTCCGAAGTTTGTGAAGGTGCGAATCTACCTCCGCAAGGAAAAGAATTCAACTAGTGATCGCCGGTGAGTGCTGTGTGCTTCGCCGGGAGGGGATTAGTGTCTTGGTGATCCGGGCTTTGTGCCTTCCCTAACGATCCGGGCTTTGTGCCTTCCCTAACGGTGGGTAGGATCTCCCTTCAAAGATCCGAACATCGGTAAATAAAAATCGCTGTGTTTTCGTCTTGGTCTTGTTTTATCGCTTTTACTATTGGTGTTGGCCTGTTCTGAATATTTTTGAATAGATCTAACCTTGGTTTTGCGAGAAATCAGTTTTTCTTGTTTTATTCGCCTATTCACCCCCTCTAGGCGGCATAGCGATCCTTTTAATTGATATCAGAGTTTAACCTCCTGTTTTGAGCTTAACAGTTTGGAGAATCATGTCGAACAATAAAGACAATACCGAGATCGAGACATCAAGTGAAGGTAACAAAAATGCTGTTATTCCTTATGTTTATTCTGATTCAACATCCTCATCTCATGTCTCTGTTCCAATGGGGCGTGCGCCACACTTTGATGGCACATACTACCCGCAATGGAGGCATAAGATGAAGATGTATCTAATGTCTATTCATCCTTCTATTTGGAGAATTGTAGAAACAGGTTTCAAGCCCAAGGTACCGGACAATCTCATTGCTGATGAGAAAATAGATTCCTTTCGCAACTATCAAGCCGTCAATGCATTGTTTGGTGCCTTGAGCCCAAGTGAGTTCAACCGAGTTGGCGGACTTGAAGAAGCTAAGACAATCTGGGACACCCTCAAGGTTGTTCACGAAGGCACATCAAGTGTGAGGCAATTTGGGATACCCTCAAGGTAGTTTATGAAGACACATCAAGTGTGAGGGAGACCAAGATAGAGCTTATTAATGGCAAGTTAGAAAGGTTCATCCTAGAAGAAGAAGAGACTACAAGACAATGTTTGATTGACTCATGGTGTTGGTAAATGAGGCCAAGGGGTTTGGATGCAAGTCTTTCACTGATCATGAGGTGGTCAAGATTCTACTTCGGACTATCACTCCAACCAATCGCCACTTGGTGCAAATGATCCGAGATAGAGACAACTATCACTCATTCACACTGCATGAAGTGCTTGGAAGAATTCTTAGTGATGAGCTAATGGACCAAGAGGCCTCAAACATTAAAGAGATGGCTCAATCAACAAAGAAGAGCATTGCATTGAAGACGAACAAAGTGTCAAAGACAAAGAATGATAGCTCAAGCAGTGATGAAGAAGATGGGCAAATGAACATGGAAGAAATGACGTTCTTTGTTAGGAGATTTAATAAATTTTTCAAGAACAATGGCTACAATAGTAAAGGCAAGAAAGACTCCGGGAAATCTAAATTTTTAAGAAGTTCAAGGAGAAAATGCTATGAATGTGGTGAAACCGGACACTTCATTGCCGAGTGCCTACACAAGAAGGATAAGGCCAAGGAAGAAAAGAAGAAAGAAAAAAGTTACGAGAAGGACAAGGAAAAGAGCAAGAGACACAAGAAAAGTTCAAGAGGTGAAGCTCACATTGGTGAGGAATGGGACTCCGAATCCGACGCCGAATCCGACTCCGATGATGAGAGTGTCGCAAGCATTGGAATGGCCCTTCCAAAAACGACATCATCTCTATTTGGTGAATTGACGGATGACGATGATGAACCTTCAATGTGCTTCATGGCCAAGGGCCCTAAGGTATCATCAAGATCTTCTAAATCTCTAGTCAATTTTTATACTAACAACTCTAGTGATGATAAGGATGATATGAGTCATGCTAGCTTGGTCAAGATGATGAGAAAGTTTGATATGGGTAAGTTGACCGAGCTCATGGAGAAGATTGAGCAACAAGAGGACCTTCTTGAGAAAGGGGAAGACTTGCTCATCCTTGAAAAGGAGAGAAACCTTCAACTTGAGAAGGAACTAGCATTGGAAAAGAAGAGGGTTGAGGAGATGACCAAAGAATTTACGGAGGCCAAATCCAAAACGAGCTCTCTTGAGATCGACAACTCTTCAATCAAAGAAGAACTCATTTGTGCAAAGGAAGCACATGAGACTCTTAGAGTAAAGTTTGATGATCTTTTGAAGAGCACCTCTACTCATCCAAATGCAACTTGTGACTCACCTTCGTCCACGAGCAACGGTTGTGCGAGGTGCTACAATGTGGATGTG
>SPJY01018713.1:0-15185 GCA_005191435.1 Raddia distichophylla
TACCTACAATTACAAACAAGAAAAAAATATGAGTACAAGTACAAAATAAAATCAATACACAAAAAAGAGATTTAATTCAAGTTGACTAAGAAAATTACCAAGATATTTTCTTGCCCGTGCACCCTTTTGGCTATAATCTTCCAAGGACATTCTAGCATCTTGCAAACACCAAGATATCTTGTAGGATCAGACTTCTTGGGCTTCACATCAAACTCTCCTAAGATAGCATATTTTCTTAGAGCCATCCGAAACTTATTCATACAAGGAAAAATCGAGCCAACAACCATTGTTACATTTTCCTCGTCACAGTCGGTGTACTCCTCTACATCCATTGTTACCTCATCAGCTTGACCTTCAATGTCATTTTCTACATTGCCTCCAGCGCTAGTGTTGGCAGCCATGTCATCCTCCCTCAAACCAAGCAAAGAATACATCTCCTCATCGGCCATGCAAACATGAAAATCACCCTTGCCTTCCTCGGTCATGGGAACATTGGATTCATCTATGTCTTCCTCATTCGAGTCTTGCACAATTTCCAGACTTGACCAATCAATCGGATTTCCCGAAAGACCCTGAAATCAGATGCACAAAAAAGAATAAAAAACAATCATGGCTGATTCAAATATGGTAAATTCATATGCACAATCATTGGATTCATCTATGTCTTCCTTATCCGAGTCTTGCAAAATTTCCAGACTTGACCAATCAATCGGACTTCCCGAAAGACCCTGAAATCAGATGCACAAAAAATGAATAAAAAAATCATGGCTGATTCAAGTATTTATGGACCATCATGCACAATCGGATTGCTTCTTCGTACATGCAGATAAAGAGGCAACGCGGGGGCCGGCACGGGAGGCGACGCGATGGGAGCGGGAGGCGGTGCGACGGGCGCGCAGGGCGCGGGACGCGATGGGCGCGCGGGGCCGGCGGCGATCACGATGGCAGCAGGAAGAGGCGAAGGGCCGGGCGACGAGCAGGGAGAGACGAGGAGGCTCGCTCGGGAGTGTGTTTTGGCGATTTCCTAATCACCCCCCTGAGACAAAAGCAAAACCAAAAAGAGGTCAAGTGGGGCAAATATCCAGGGGCAGCTCAACTTTGGGTAAATTTCCAGAGGCAGCTCAACTTTGGGGCAAATATCCGATTTCGCCGCTAACTCACGCAGCTATCGCTGCAGGTTGCTCTCGTACGTCTTACGTACGTGCAGTTCGAGCTTGAGCTAGCTGCGGGGGCCGGGTAGTTAAGTGGAGTGATCAGTGGAGTGCCGATGAGGAGGACGAGGAGGGGGGAGCCGGTATTTATATAAGGGAACGTGGCGTAGCGAAGACGTGGAGTGATCGGTGGATTGACGAATGGACGTGTGACCAATCCAATGGGGAAGTAAGACTCATGATCGATCGATGGATGCATGGTGAATGGCGAATTGGCGATCCTACACAGATGGGGTATGTAGGCGGTCCCTGTCCTGCCGCTGCCGTTTGGTGAGAGATTGAAAATGACCAATCCAATGGGGAAGAAGAGGATTGGAGAGGGCGGGAGCGAGCCGGCTAGGCAGAAACACTTTAATTATGAGAAACACTTCTTCCAGCTTTTTTTTTAGAAAAGCTAGGATGAGTTTCAAAATGAGGAGCTGGCACATTAACAAGTAATGTGAAACGATGGAGGGCCCACCGACCTCGATTATTTTCCTTTAGTTTTATTACCCAAAAAATGGTAGCTTTAATAGGCATGAAGGGTGGATCCAAAAAAATATATAATGGTCATAGACACAATATGAATTTTCCGCAACATAGAACTAACATATGAAATGGGATGACCCTGAAAGGCAATAGGATAACTATATATAGCTTCTACCATAAACCCCACCCCTGCAAGGATGTGTGGTTTTCTTTGGGAGAGAAAAAACTAGCATGCTCTATCAGGAGGAGAACAGATTTTACCCATATACATGCAGGGGCGGAGCCAGAATTTGAGTATAGGGAGGCCAAGTTGATTATCAATTTAGCACTGAGAGATACCTAAGCAATATGTATGTATGTATGTATGTATGTATGTATGTATGTATGTATGTATGTATGTATGTATGTATGTATGTTAGAATTCAAAACAAATAAAATGATCCAACAATTTGCTCAAACAAAATAAGATATATCTCTATTAATTTAAGTTTTGCTTTAGCTCTCTAATTATAGAGAGATCATATATAAGTAGCCTTATTTGAACTGATCTTCGATGCTAGTTTCTTCTCGATATTGATTATCATATTTCTATAAAAGAATATTGATTATCATACACATAATGTCAAAGAAAGTTCTATTAATTTTATTTGGAAAGTGTCTTCTATATCTGTTGTATACTGCAAATTAAAGGGCTAAAGAAAGGTGTAGGCTGAGTTCTTTTGGGCTAATCTGAACAGCTGAATGGCTGAAACGGTTGAACTTTGAGAGCTTGCCGAGATAGACTCGAGATTCAGATCCATCTCGTTTGACTTGTTTTTTAAAGTGTTAGGACATACCTTTGAGACAGCGAAAAACAGACTCCAAAAACTAAAGCTTGCATTTTTTTCCACGAAGATAAATCATTAAGCCGTTAAGCTCAAAAGAACAAGGACTTTACATCAATAAAACAATTGATCCAAGATCCATAGTTTAGGAACATGGAAATCCAAAAGGTGGACCAGAGATGCAACTTACAAGCACATTAGTAGAGAGATGGTACGAGCTCGAGCAGTCAAACGAAGCGTTGCATCTAAATGGTTGGTGTTTTGCCAGTTGCCGGTTCTTGCACACGAGATCAGTAGAGCTACCGGCTAGGGCACCAATAGTGATTACTGCTAGATCTGGCAACGCTGATTAGTAATTTGGGCTAATAGCCTATGGCTAGCTTCACAGTTGCCGATTGGGTCCTTATTAGCCCATTAAATACATAGCTTACACACTTACCGATTGTCACTGTCTTTCAAATTTGGGCTTTACAGCAAGTAGTACATGTGTAGTATCAGCGACTAGCTAATTAAGTAACTAATGAGTGATTTGCGTTTTGGTTGGGGGAGGGGAGGGGAGGGGGAGCCCCCTTGCTCCGCCACTGTATGCATGTAACACTCTATATGGTAATGGTCATGGGATCTGCTCCAATATTTGTAGTCACCTCCATCTCTCCCTTAAATGCTTTTTTTTTTTTCAAAAAACGTTTTCTATTTTTTTTTTAAAAAAACACTTTCTCGATCTTCTTTCTCCCCTCATCATCTCTCTCTCTTACCACTCTGACCTGGCCAAGCTACCTCCGCATCGATGATGGCCCGCTACCTTGCCCAACGCGCCGCACCACCACACTAAGCTCAATCCACATGTCACGCACTCGTTGTTCCTATGCCAAGCCAAGCGGCCACGACCAACATGATAGATCGTCGGCTAGGGAGGGCGGGTGGTTGCCGACAACGGCTCGAATAGGGTAGAGCCGGTCGCTCGGGCTAGGTGGACTGGGATCCTCTGCCTTCGTGAGTCAAACGGCTCTCTGCCTTTTGAACTACCAACGCAAGCGCAGTCAAAACGAGCGAGCGCAGTGGGCCGCCCGAGCAGGCCAGCGTGGGCCGCGAGCGCGCAGGCACGAGCAAGCGCAGAGGCTTCTAATGTGAGTTTATTGATGAGTTTAGCTTCCTTAAATTAGGACCACACTACTAACAGGTTGATAACGTACGGAGTAGTAAGTATCAGTGTATCACTCTCTAGTAGCTGATGAAACTTATTTAGTCATATTTAATCAAGATGGAAACATATTGCAGCCAATCATCTATATAAAAACACATGTATTTCGACCGGCCACATGATAACGAGAATGATATGAATAGATGTGTCTTAGCAAAAAAAAAACTCCTTCTAATCACAAATATTTAATACTTGACTTTTGGACACACTTTAACTATTCATCTTACCTATAAAGTGGCGTCAGCACTTAACGGCCACGTAGGTGCTACGTCAATGTTTAACGATATTTTAACGGAACCCTAACAGGTTAGGGGGAACTGTGCCAACATCAACAAGTTATAGGGGCGGAAAACACAATTTCAAAGTATATAGGATTTCGTGCAATTGGCTACAAATTTCGGGGGTTAAAGTGCATTTTTCTCTTAAAAAACATGTAAAAATATAAGCCATGTTTAAAGTATATTTAATAATAAAAAAATCACAACAAAAATAAATGGTGTTAAATATTATGACCGGAGGTAGCACCTTTTTTCATAACATTTTAGTTTTAGTAATTGCACGGATGTGCTATCATTGTATGAATTAATAAATGTCACATTACAAATTTATAGAATGGGCTGGAGACCAGCTCGTAGATGGAATAACATTCTAATATTATTAGCAAAATAAGTATTGAGATTAGTACTATCAATGCCGACAATATATATTTGGAAGAGAAACCTAATACATTTGAGGATGATTGCTCTTGACATGCCGGCGAATCCACCCGTGGGCCGTGGCCTATGAAACAGCGCTGGCCTGTGCTGTGATGCGCTCGTGCAGTAGTCAAAAGGCACGGTGCCTTTTAAGTAGCAAAGGCAGAGGATCCGGATCGCGGGCTAGGCTACTCACTCAGCACAGAAGCGGAATGGCTTCGACTAGCGAGGCAGGGTAGAGCCGGTGTGGTTGTCGAGCGGCAGACCATGGGAGCGCGTGCGACGGCTGCACTTGGGTGGAGCAGCTCGACCGAATGGAAGAGAGAGGAAGGACCTGAGTGCTTTTATATAAAAAAGTTTTGGAGACTTTTTGCAAAAGAAGTACAAGGTAATCACGGATTTTGATGCAAAATGGATGGTAGATATCTATGCATGGAACCACATATACATGTGTTTGAAGTTTCTGCTACTAAGGTGTGCAGTGTGCGGAGAAAGTGCAGTGGAGCAAGGTGGCAGTGCTTAGCTCAGAGCGAGCATATTGAACCAGAGGAGGGTGAATGGTTAGATTTGATCAATCGGACTGACATGTCCGTTGACAGAGAATGATCATATCCATACCATTTTAATTATAGTCTTTTAGCTATGATAATTGATAAATAGTTCAAATTTTAATAAAGAAACCGTGTTTCTAAATGAGGAGTTAGCAAATTAAAAGGTGTTGGAAGGTGTCACAGGTTTAGGTCATCTCTCTTTGGTTTACACAAACTATAGCTAGCACGCATGTGTAGTCGTCTCTGTAGAAAAGGAAAAACCAGCACGCATGGTACAGTGACGGGCTGCCGACAAAGACGCCTTTCTCTGAGTGTGCCTAATAATCGACCGAGAAATGGAATGGATGCTGGATCAATCAATTAATCCGGACCGTCCGTTCATTCATCCCTCCCCTTACATCGATCCATGCATGCGCCTACCGTTCAATATCTCTTTCCACCTGCAGACGCTTCACTTTCCTGTGATCCCTTGCACGTCAGATTGTGTGCTCATATGTGCCATTAATTTCTGCTGCACACTCCATTAGATTATTCGCGTAGTTAAACGCGTGTGAGGAATTAGGGCACCTAGCTTTTCAATTTCACCACCAGATTTGACTTTTGAGAGAGATTAATTGACGCGGACATTATGCCAGAGAGTTAATACGACCTTGCATGACTGTGTCAATTCTACGTACCAACCACTGCCCAATAATAAACCTTCGCCAATCCTAGCCCATGCTGGAGCATTGCAACCGATGAACATTACTCCCGCTGTTCCAAATTATAAGTCATTGTTAACTTTTGTACATGTTTTTTAATCATCCGTCTTATTCATAAAAATGTTAATATTATTTATTTTGTTGTGATTTGTTTTATCATTAAAGATACTTTAAGAGCCTCTTCTTTTCAGCTTATTTCATTTATATGTTGCCAACTTATTTTGACTATTCATGTCATGCATGGTCAAAATAAGCTGGCAACTTATAAGTGGAATAAGCTGAAAAGAAGGGATTCTAAACATGACTTATATTTTTACATGTTTGCACTAATTTTTTTAATAATACGAATGGTCAAATGGTGTATCCAAAAGTCAACGATGACTTATAATTTAGAACGGAGGGAGTAGCATTTAACCATATGACTGCATGAGAAATGGATTTTACTACAGGTAAATCTCTACTGATTATCTGTGAACCCGTAGCGATGATTGCATCGTCACTATCATTTTAAGCTATGAAGCGATAGTGATACCCTTTAGAGCCACAAACTGGTAGTGATACCGAGGCATCACTACTGGTTTGAGTAACAAATCGGTACTGGTTTGAGTCACAAACTAGTAGAGATGCCTCGGTTGTTGTGGGTGCGTTAAAAGGAATTCATATACATCCTAGTTACTACTGGTATATCACAACGTAACAGTTGATGGTCTGGCTAGAAGGATGAGACTAGAGGTCCTGTATTCGAGTCCCATTTCTCCTAAAACTCACAACATATGGTTGAACCGGTAGTGGTACCTTGGATATTACTCCCAATTGTCTGTCAGTTTCAGAACCGGTAGTGTAGCCAGTTCACCCTTGGGTATAACTCTTGGTTGTCTACTGCCAGTTTTAAAACTGATAGTGTGGCCAGTTTGGCACCGGTAATAAAGTCTACTTCTATAGTAATATATGAAAATTTTTAGAAATATTTTTTTGAGAAAAAGACAGGAGAACTGTCTTGTATTAATTCAAAAGGAGAGTTATATGGTCAAAATTTTTGGGAGAGGTTTAGACGCGTTCCCTCGGACGCGCGCTACCAGTAGGCTAATTTATTACAAAACGGATGTCTGCCACCCTCCAAAGACGCAGGACCTCTAGGAGTAAATTGAAGACACATAAAACAATCTAAGAAAACTATATACTATAACATATAAAACTATTCAAAACTACGTAAAACAGCTAATCCGTTTGAAATACATTTAACGGATCACCAGTTCACCACCCATCAGAGGCGGAGAGAGGGGGGGACGAGCAGGGGCGAAACCCCCCCCCCCCAAACGAAATTGTGAACCTGCAATTACCCCTATATATATCTCAATTAAATATATGACTAATTAGCTAGCTAATTGTATAATTAGGCCCAGCTGTACAGCACAAAGATTAGATAGAGATAATCTACGCCGTTATAATCTGGTCCCACCGTTGATCCGACGGCTGAGATAATTTGAATGATGTGGACGAACGTGGTGGCTTCTTTTTCCCCTCCTTTTATTATATAATAGATAGATTTGTACAAAGAGTTGTAACACGCTAGCCTAAACGCATGGGAACTTTCTATACCATGTCTTGCTACGCAATTGCAACTTTCTAAACGCATGGGAATCGCACACTACTGATCGAGGATGGTTTGATGGAATCACCTCAAAATCCTATACTATTTGTTTAGTGGTACGATTATTCGGAGTCTTTTCCAAAGTTGTAAGGACGCCTGTCACACACGTAGTGCCTCTTTTGTCACACGGCAGTCACTTCACCTACACATATGAAAATTAGGAAGGTTAGTTGCCTAGTTTGTTTGAGCTAAAAGTTGTAGAAAACTTTAATCTAAAAACGTTGTAACATTTTAAAAATTGTCTCAAAAAGTTCAAAAAAATATTTTTCAAACTCTAAAAGAACTAGTTAAAACCTTAAAAATGATTAAAAAGTTTACTCCCTGCGTTCCAAATTGTAGTTCACTGTACCATTCGACCTATTCAAAAAAATAGTGCAAACATGCAAACAAATTTGGTCTTTTACGTTGACGTTGAATTGCAGGTTTTATTTTTTTGGTTTTTAAAGTTCTGCAAAAAAATTGCTTTTACTTTTTTCTAACTTTTTTTATACCATTTTCTTATTTATTTTATTGAATTCAACAACTGTAGTACTCAAATGCAAAAAAAAAAAAAATCTTTTAGTTTTTCCTTTTTATATTATTTCTTTATTTATTTTTTTTATTAAATTCAACAATTGTAACACTTAAAGTCATTTGTGGACTACAGGATGATGTGGCCCAACCTGCAAGGTTCATGTGGCAGTCGCTATAACCGGGAAAAAATTTGGAATGGCGCGAGGAGGCGAGGAATTGAAACCACGACCTCTGTCCTCACAGGCAGGCAACTGGCCAACTGAGCTATGCGTGCTTTGTGTTGAGTGTGAGTTAGAAAAGGTAGATAAATAAAAGAAGAAGGGTGGGAACGTGTGCAAGGAAAAAAATTGGAATGGCGCGACGAGGCGAGGAATTGAACCCACGACCTCCGTCCTCACGGGCAGGCAACTAGCCAACTAAGCTATGCGTGCTTTGTGTTGAGTGTGAGTTAGAAAAGGTAGATAAATAAAAGAAGAACGGTGGGAATGTGTGAAGGAAAATGGCTGGAAAAATAGGGGGAGGTGGGATTTAAACCCGAGACTAACACTTGAGTTATAGCGCTATAAACCAGCAGACCAACCAGCCCAAGTTGATTAGGCTTCCACGGAAAAAATTCTTTTATATATAATCTTTAAATGGACGGCCGAATCCAGCGGACGCCATCGTGCGCGATCCGACGGTGGTCACGCTCGGCACTATACAGAGCGGACACGTGTCGCGCTGACGTTACAATGCGAGCGCATTGTACAAAAGTATAGATTTATTTACTGCATTTTCGTCACATCCTAGCCGTAGTATTTTCTTTCCCAAAACCAAAACCATGAGCGTTGTGTGCATGGAGAGTAACGCTAGGAGGAGACGTGACAACTCACAAACTTTACCACGTAAGAGCATCTCCAATGGTTCTAACTATAAGAAAATAACATGGCACTAAGAGATAACATATAGACAATATCTCCAATTGTGCTACCTATAGTGTTGTCTCTAGAATTAATTTGGGTCCACATGTAACAGTGTGTGTCCACCTTGTAATCCACTAGAGACTATCTCTTTTTTTTTTTCATAAGGGGAGTAAAACCCCGATTTCCATTATCATATCAGACAACGGAAACAAAAGAGATTAGAGCACGACTGTTTTTGCGCCCTTAGTTTTTGTTCAGCACAAAGCAGGAAACGATCATGTACCACAATTTCATCCCAGATTCTAATACAAAAACAAGTCCAATCTCCGCACACAGTTCTACTCCAATCATATTCTCCTAATAACCTATCTCAGATTCCAGGAATACAGCAAAAACCTATAGTAGTGCCCCCCGCCACCCTTTTTCTTATTTCTTCACAGCTGATTGAGACCTCCAGTAGGTTGAGATGATTGCTGGAAGCTCCCTTCAAGCAGTCTATCTTTTCCCCTCATTTCAGCTTCATTGTTTGCTAGCAAGCCACTGTACGGCATAATCCCTTGCTGTGTCTGAGTTAAACCTGCAATAAAAGAACTTAATCGGAAGGAACAATCTCTAATAATACATTGATTATCATCCTTCAAGTAACCCGACCAGAAATTTAGCAAGGCGCACATCATGTGTATAATAGTAAAAGGAGACCAAACTTTTGCCCCATCAAAAGCCGATTTATTTCTATGCACCCAGACACTCCAGCAAAAGGTTGCAAGACAAAAAGAGTGAATTCTATTACTTACATTCCAAATTTTCCCCATCCATTGATAGAAACCCTCAAGATTATTTGGTCTAGTATTGACATTGCAACAAGCGGCGATAACACCCCATATTGCTTTTGCTATTGGACAAGAGAAAAAAAGATGATCCATCGTCTCCACATTATCACAAAATTCACATCTAGGATCTCCCATCCACTTACGTTTTCTCATGTTCTCCCGAGTTAGTAACACGTTATGATGAATCAGCCAAAGGAAAATTTGGATTTTCAAAGGGGTTTTAGAACGCCAAATTCTATTAAAATTTCTGTTCTGCCACCTATCAGCAATGAAACCATACAACGTTTTAACGGTGAAATTACCTCTGTTACCAATTTTCCAAACAGGTTTGTCAATATCATTGGTAAGTGTAACTCTGGGTAAATTGGAAACAAAGTTTACCCACTCTGATTCGGCATTAGGATCTATCCAATGTCGATAGGACAAACACCATTGCCGCGCTTTGCATTGAGCAACCGTCAAACCATTGTCTAAACAGATGGCAAAAATATGAGGGAATTTCTCCTTTAATGGTACATCCTCAATCCAGCAATCTCTCCAGAAATCCACTTTCACACCATCTCCTACCACATATTTTCTATTGATCATATAGCAATCTCTACATTTTAGCATATCACGCCACCCAGGCGAATCATTCATTTTAGGAACTACCATAGATAACGGTTTATCTTTCAAATATTTCCTCTTTACTAAGTCCTGCCAAACTCCAGAATCATTATCTAACCGCCACCACCACTTACACATTAGGCTCACGTTTATGTCTCTCAGATTAAGCACCCCCATGCCACCTTTATTCTTAGGTCTGCATATTTTATCCCATTTGATGAGATGGTATTTCTTTTTCCGCCCCATTCCCTTTCCAGAAAAAGTTCCTCCGAACTTTATCTATTCTTTTTAATGTAGTTTGGGGCATCAAAAATAAGGACATGCTATATATTGGAATATTAGATAAGTATGCATTAATAAGGACTAGCCTCCCCCCATAAGAGAGTGTACTACCTCTCCACCCATCTAATTTTTTCTCGATTTTGTTCACTATTTTATCCCAATGGCTCACATCCAGCCTCTTTCCCCAAACAGGCAAACCTAGGTAAGAAATGGGAAGAGATCCAATGTCACAGGTGAATAGTGTAGAGTAAAGTTCTTCTATTTCAGTATCCCTATTCAAAACAAAAATTTCACTCTTATGGAAATTTATTTTTAGCCCTGACATCAGCTCATACATAAACATGATGAATTTTAAACTCCTAGCAGAGTTCAAGTCATGTTGAAAGCACAAAATTGTGTCATCCGCATACTGTAATATAGCAAGACCCTCATCTAATAAATCAGGTATAACCCCTTTTACCAATTTCTTAGATTGAGCAACAGTTATCATCTTGGCTACACAATCAGCTACTATATTAAAAAGCAGAGGTGACAGCGGATCCCCTTGTCTCACTCCTTGGCTACTTTGGAAATAAGACCCATGTTTATTATTAATTTTTACATTCAAAGTCCCCCCACACACCACTTGATTAATCCAGCACACCATCTTTTCATGGAAACCTCTCAACCTTAACATTTGAAACAAAAAAAATCCCAGTCAACTTTATCATAAGCCTTTACGAAGTCCAACTTCAAAAAAACCCCACAATCCTTACTGAGCTTTACAGAATGCAATGCCTCAGGTAAAATCATAATACTATCTGCTATATTTCTATTTTTAAGGAAGGCATTTTGTGATTTTGATATAATTCTATTAAACACACCCTCAAGCCTGTTGGTGAGTACCTTAGTGAAAATCTTGTAAATACAATTTAACAAACAAATAGGTCTGAAATGCTGTACCCTAACAACATCAACCTTTTTTGGTAAAAGAATGATCTGCCCATAATTGATTCTATCAATTTGCATATTCCCCTCAAAAAATTCCTGGAAAGACTCCACAATATCAGTTTTAATAGTGTCCCAACAGCTTTGGTAGAATTCCATTAGGAGTTCATCAGGGCCAGGAGCTTTGTTACGACCCATCTCACAAATTGCTTTCCTAATCTCCTCTTCAGTAAAACAATTAATCAAATCATCATTCTCTTGATTAGTGACTTTCTTATGACTATCCCAAATATCCTTTAAACAAAAAGGAGCCTTCCCCACTGATTTAGAAAACAAGTCCTTATAATATTTTGTGGCCATAGAAAGAATATCCTCATCAGAATGAGCTGTCGACTCCTCATATTGTAAAGATAAAATAGTATTTTTCCTCTTACGTCCATTAGCTACTCTATGGAAATATTCTGTGTTAGCATCACCCTGAAGAATCCACTTTTCATGAGCCCTAGAGTACCAATACAATTCTTCCTGTTCATGTATTTTTTGCAGCTGAGACATTAGCTGTATCTTCAACATCACCTCATCCCCTTTTAGATTATTATGTTTCTCTTTAACTTCTAGGTCTGTCAACTTTTGGATGATATCTATTTTAAGTTTTTTGTCTTGCCCGAAAGAGTTGGCCCCCCACCCTTTCAAACATTTCTTAACTCTCTTTGACTTAATTAACAGTGTGTTCAATTTAGATTCAGCCACCACTGGCTGAGACCAAGATTTCTTAACTATATCTTGGAAATCTTGCTTATTATTCCACTCAATATTATATCTGAAACCAGCCCTATGTCCCTTGATCAAGCTGTCAGTTTGAAGTAGAATAGGATTATGATCAGAGAACAATCTAGGCAATTTGACAAGACTAGACAGAGGATATATAGACTCCCAACTTTTATTGATAAACACTCTATCCAGCCTAATCAAAGTTGGCACTCTTTGATTGTTAGACCAAGTGAATCCTCCACCATTAAGATCCAATTCTCTCAACTCAAAGGTATTGATAATAGCATTGAATGTATTAGTATTTCACCAGTCTATCTTGCCTCTATTTTTGTCATTCATGGATCTTACTAAGTTGGAATCTCCTCCCAACACCATGGGACAGGAATCAACAGAGCAAAAACGAGCCAACTCGCTAAGAACCTTCTTTTTTTCCTCAGCATGAGGAGCCCCATACACCGTTAACACCATAAATCTTATTTTATTTATAATATCCCAGAGGACCATTCCCAAAATAAAATCCCCTTGTTGAATACTTAGCACGTCGAAAGTATAAGATTTTGCCCCACAGAGGATCCCCCCAGATCTCCCATGAGCCTTTTTCCATCTCCAATTAAAACGTTGACCACTGTCAATCTTTCTAAAAAATCCATCCAGGAAATTACTTTTTTTCGTTTCCACTAAACCCACAAAATCCAGTTTATTGACAAAAATTATCTCACTGATGTATCTACAAACACCTTTCTTATTGAGCCCACGACAATTCCAAAATATACATTTCATGTTCACAAATTTATATTTTTCCTCCCCTCCTATTTTTATTGAACCGGGCAACCCCTTGCCCAATTCTGCTACTATCATCCCTACTACCCAAAGCCCTCCCTCTAGATGACCTTTTTTTGGTATTTTTTGTATTACTTTTCGAAATGACCGTAGTAAAACCTGCATCTGAATCCTCCTCCGAGGTGCCAGATGATTGTGCCCACTCTCCCCTATGTTGAACAATAGAACAACTTTCTCCCTGACATTCAACTTCCACATTTTGTTCTATAGACACCGCCCTATTTTTATTATAAAGCTCTAGCCTAGCCTTCTCAATATCTTTGAGAAAATCAAAATTTATTGATACCCCCTCAACACATCCAACCCCTACTGACTCAGCAATCTTAACTAGATCTTCAGAACCCAAAACCGAAAAAGAATTACGAGAGTTAAGAATTGAGGTACCTACTAAATTCTTCTTGTTATATAACTTAGTCGCTTTCTCAATAATAGGAGTCCCCCGACCCAGTAATCTTGCACTTCGTCTAATAGGTGCTGGCAAAGCAACTGCTGTTTGATCTATATTCTGATTGGATTTTCTTTTGAGAGGACTAGAAATGTTCACATTGGGATTCACCTTAATAGAGCTCTCTTGTTCTTCCATTGGCATCTCTCCTTGAAAATCAACCCTAGGTAAAGAAAGACAATCCCCATTGTCCACTGACTCCTCCACAACCTTTGAAATCTGAACTTGAGATTTCGACGCCCATACACTTCCTTGGCATTTGCTTAACAGACCTGTCGGTGTAATAAATACCGGGGTGCAAAGAGTCTCGGAGAAGCGCCGGGCGAGGGCCCCACACGTCAGGCGGGCGGAGCTTGGCGCGCATAGGGTCCCCCTCTGTCAGGTGGGGCCTAGTTGGCAGGGAGCATTCCGAAAGGAGTCTTCTGGTCGAAGGCTCCCCCTGCTGCGAAGGACAAGAGCATTCAATGCGACACTACGCGCGGATAGACAGGAGAAGAGATGATTACCGCCACAGTGACCTCTGCAGGTCTGATCAACTGTCACTGTGGCGCAGTGGAATTGACTGGCAGAGAGAGAGTAGGCCATCATCGAGCTGGCCGCCCGCGTCGGAAGGAGCGAGCTGGGCCCCACCCGCGGTCTCACCGGCGTGTCAGCGCGGGTCAGAGGCCACTTGCGAAGCACGCGAGGGCGGCCCGCGTCAGGAGGAGCAGACTGGGCCCCACCCGCAGCCTCACTGGTGTGACTGTGCGGGTCAGTGGCCACTTGCGAGGCACGCGAGGGCGGCGCCGCGCGACGCAGTAGCAGCACGTTTTCGTCTCTCCTGTCGCGTCTCGTTACTGTGCCAAGGGACTTTACTGCCTACCCCTCGGCTCTCTCCGCTAGTTCAAAGCTTGTATAAGAGGGGTGGAGAGAGAGGGGAGAGACCAGGTTACGTTGCACAGGCATACGTGCATCCAAAACACTCTGTAAACAGGTTCCATTCAACGTTGCACAAGCATACGTGCATCTAAAACACTCCGTAAACACATTCCCATTCAACCACAATCAGAAAAGAGATAAGGCTCGGCAGGAGTAGGACTATTACCCGCGAGGGGGTCCGAACCTGGGTAATCCCCGTGTGTTGCTCCTCGTCGTTCCCGACGCTCAAATCGAACTGAGCTCGGCCGATAGGCTAGCAGGACAAGTCTACATCTTAAAAGGTCTGATGCATGAAGACTCTTCCTCCAACAATTATCCAAATGCAGGATCGGTCTCGGAGTAATTCCCAGAGATGCTCCCCATCCTATCCCAAGGCTGCTCGGAGATGGAGGTTGCCTTCAATGATGAGCTCGGAGATGTGGAGAAGGTCAACATATCAGATTATGTCCCCGACTCTGCCAGTGACATCAATTTGTGTGATTACACGACCATGACCTTTCTCTACAAACTCTGAACCGTAGGAGGTGCTCATGGCTAGGTCTGCATGGTCTAATAGGGACAGCGATGATGAAAACAATTAGGGCAATTGAGCCCAAGATTGAATTTTACGGAAATTAGCTAGGAAAATAATTTTAAGTATGAATGACATGCACTAGCATTTTAGGGATATTTTCTTTATGAAATATTGTTTGAAAATCATACGCCTAAAATAGGGTGTTACATTGGCATACACGACCTCTCTAGATTGAACCGCCAAGACTAGCAGGAGCATTCTGTCTATGCAAAGAACTAGGCCTTGACTGATCTTACAAGAGTTTATTGTGGGAACCACACCCTTTCCTTCATAGG
>SPJY01018714.1:0-21904 GCA_005191435.1 Raddia distichophylla
CTGGCCAAAGATCGCTGGTGTGATAGAGCCTCCATCGGAATCGGAAACAAGTAGTAGTAACAGTTCCAGTTTTTCCGATTCTGATGATGAAAATGATGAAAAAGAAGAAAACTCTTCCGAGTCAGGACTGTCCTCATCAGGTTCAAACAATGAAAGAACAGAATCCCATTAGCACACATCGTCTTCCATCAACGAGGTTACTAACTTGCGTGTGTCTGCTAACTCATATCATTATTTCCCGATTATTAACCTCGTTTGTTACCCTTTTCAGAGCGGCGACAAACACCCCAAGGCCAAGCTTATTGGGGAAGCAGCCGGTCAACTTCACTCAACGGCCAGGTCTGCCTCGGCTTTTGCTCAGGAATCTTCCCAGCAGCCCAAGAAAAGAGGTAAAATCGGTTCATAACATACAATTCCAAAAATATTCGATTGTTTACCCACTTTAATCAACAGGGAGATCCGAGGGCGAGGGTGGTCAAAAGAAGAAATTGGCTGGCAAGAAGCCAAGGCCCCAAAAGGTGCGTAGTCCCGATAGCACCGAGTCTGTATGTGATACAGTAAGCACTTGATTCCTCAAATTTTCACCATCCTTTTGTCGGCTTTTCTTACCGGAATATTAATTTCAGGACACTTCCCCCATCAAGAAGAAAGATGGAACCCCTGCTCCGCCGCCAGCGTCGCAAACACCGCCAACTTTCGACCCCAAAGATGTAATCGGAACTTCTCACTCCCCTTTTTATTGAATTTACTATTAAATGCCGATCTTCTATAACATTGGATTTCTTTTCTTCAGTATATGTTCCAACCCCGAGGTCCCACTCAGGTATCAGTGGTGTCCACGCAGGTCATCACATATGACGGGAAAAAAGACAATGAGCTCAACTTCGACCCGTCTAGTATGGATTGGCTCGACGACGAGCTTGATTTCTTATCTTCGCCGATCCGGACTTCGTCGCCCCCAATTGCCATCATCGATTCACCTGCCCCCGAACCGTCCCAAAAGAATAGGCTCTCTCCAGACTCTCTGGCGAAACTCAAACAGATGTGGGAATTGGTGAGCAATGAATCGGCTTTCCTGGCCAACCCACCTGCGATCCGGGAAATAGCTGACTCTGTCAAAGAAATCCTCCCAGAGCAAGTGGTTGTGGCCATCGAAAAACTGCTATCTCTTACAGGCCGAAAGTCCGATTTTGACGCTGCTCTAGATCGGCTTCATCAGCGAGAAGCCATCAAAGATGCTGAAGCTGAACTCAAAGGGCTGATCCAAGATGCCAACTCACAGAACGACAGACTTCTCCAATTGAAACGAGAGGCTGAATCGGCAAAAATCGCCGCCTCCAAGGTAGTTTCAAGGGTTAAATCCTTGGAACTAGAACTGGAGAAAGCGAAGAAAGCCGAAGCAGCCGCTCGCTCAGATTTTGAAGATACGAAATCGGCGGCCAAGGAGCAGTATGGAGTAGTGAAAGCCTGCGGCTTGGCGGTGTTGGAAGCGAAAAAGAAGATACCGATCATCCCTGGATCAGCTGAAGAGGATACCGACACTATCAATCGGATCCGGGACACGATCACCAGCGCTGCCGCCGCCATCCATGAATTCTGTGATTAATTGGCCTGCGAGCCAAATTTCCAAAACTTTGTGATGTGTGAATCGGTTTTATACCGATCGAAAAACAATGTTTTTACTTGCCCCTTATGGCAAAACAGTTAAGGCCTTTGTGCCTTTGTAATAATTATTTTCTTTATGCAATTGTCTTATTTCCTCAACTTTTATCCTCTTGGCGATTCCTTAGAATCGGCTTTTACTCGACAGCAACGTGTTGAGTAAAGTTGTATCGTGAATCGAATTCCGGACTATAGGCGATTCACATAGAATCGGCTTTTGAGTTTAGCAAAATCATAAGCATCAAACTGTTGCTGAACTATATGCGATCTCATAAAATCGGCTTTTAACAAACTTCAGCTCAAGCTCCAACCCATACGCTAGGATAATATTTTTTCAGATATTTGGCATTAAGCGCTTTACCGAAAACCTCTCCTTCAAGCGTTTCCAGAATATAAGCATTACCAGGTATAATCCGATTGATTTTGAACGGTCCCTCCCAGTTTGGTGACAACTTACCATATTTAGGATCTCTGGAACCAATCCGTAAAAACGTCTTCCATACAAGCTCTCCCACTTCAAAAGCTTTCGGTATGACTTTCTTGTTATAATGCCTAGCAACTCTTTGCTTATCTCGCTCGATATGTTCTAGAGCTTTTAATCGAACTGCCACCATGTCATCCAGCTTATCTAATCCGATATGCCCATAGCGCATCTGTCAAAGTATTATGCCAACCCCGCGGCCTTTCATCGATTTTCCGCTTGATCAGCTTTATAGCACTCTTATTTGAAGATTCCGTTTGGCCGTTAGCTTGAGCATAATATGGCGATGAATTTATTGTCGTGATCCCCAGGTTTCGAGCATAATCCTGAAATGCTTCTGACATAAATACCGATCCCTGATCTGTAGTGATTGTCTGAGGAATCCCAAATCGGTAGATTATATGCTCTTTAACAAAGTCAATCGCTTCAGTAGCAGTTACTTTCTTCAATGGTATAGCTTCAACCCACTTAGTGAAATAATCCGTTGCTACCAAAATATACCGATGCCCCTTGGACGAGGAAGGAAATATTTCTCCGATCATATCAATTCCCCATCCTCTAAAAGGCCACGGATTCACGATCGGATTTAAGATAGACGCTGGTGCATGTTGAATATTCCCGAACTTCTGACAGTCTCTGCAACCCTTATAATATCTGAAGCAATCCTCCACCATCGTTGGCCAGAAATACCCTACGCGCTTCAACATCCATCTCATCTTGTATGCTGATTGATGAGTTCCACACAATCCTTCATGAATTTCTCCGATTGCAACCTTAGCTTCTTCTTCATCCAGGCACTTAAGCAATAAACCGTCAAAACTCCGATAGTATAATTTATCACTTATTAAAACATACCTTTGAGCTCTCCTTTTAAGCTTTCTATCGGTTTTCCCTTGGGGACCTTTCAGATAACCGATAATTTCTGCTTGCCATCCTATCGGTACTGGATTTGCAATCGGAACAATCTCCAACTCCATGATCGGTAATTTGTAACCTGATGCCTCTTGAGCTAAATTATTGGCTTCACAGTTCTGTTCTCTCGGAATATGCCGAATCGTAAATATACTGAAATGCTTAGCCAAATCAGAAGCTTTCTCCAGATATTCTCGAAGCAAATCACTATGACATTCATATTTACCGATCATCTGGAAAACTACCAATTGTGAATCTCCAAACACTTCCACAGTGATAGCACCAGCTTGAATTAACCACTCCAATCCCTGAATCAAAGCTTCATATTCTACTTGATTGTTGGTCAACCCGAAGTCTACTGCAACACTGAATCGGTAAGGAACACCTCCCGGAGAGACAATGAAAATACCGATTCCACATCCTTTCTCGCAAACTGATCCATCAAAGAACATCACCCAAGGCAACAGAGTTGCAAAATTAACACCTTGATGATGTGTTATGAAATCGGCTAATACCTGCCCCTTGACGGCTTTTGGAGATTCATAAGCTAGATCAAACTCGATGAGTGTATATGCCCATTTACCGAGTCGCCCTCTGATAATGGCGGCATTAAGCATGTATTTGACTACATCGGTTTGGCACACCACTTTGCATTCAGCACCCAATAAATAAT
The DNA here is from genome assembly GCA_005191435.1 of Raddia distichophylla. Lineage (NCBI taxonomy): Eukaryota > Viridiplantae > Streptophyta > Magnoliopsida > Poales > Poaceae > Raddia > Raddia distichophylla. The sequence continues at coordinate 3,729 of SPJY01018714.1, forward strand.
GTCTCAGTTTGGTGCAAGCAAAGTATAAACACAGGCAATACCTCTCTACAATTGTATATCGGGTTTCTGGATCCAACAACTTTCTGCTCAGATAAAAAATCGCGTGCTCTTTCCCACCAATTTCTTGGACCAGAACGGCTCCTATTGTCTTATCCGATACCGATAGATATAGTTTGAACGGCAAACCTTCCTTTGGAGCGACTAGAACAAGTGGATTGATCAAATACCGCTTGATATTATCAAATGCTTCCTGCTGCCCCGGTCCCCACGCAAACTTATCAGAATTTTTCAATTTAAGCAACGGGGAAAATGGGATAATCCTTTCCGATAAATTAGAAATAAACCTCCTCAAATAATTAATTTTACTGATAAGCTCTTGTAGACGAACCTTCGAATCAGGAGGCTTAGTATTCAGGATCGCCTTTACCCTATCGGGATGTACTTCAATTCCTCTCTGATGCACCATAAACCCCAGGAACTTGCCTGCCGATACTCTGAAAGCACACTTCTTTGGATTCATCCTCACACCATACTTTCGAAATAGATCTAACACGGTCACAATATCAGCTAAGTGTTGCTCTTCCTCCTGGGATTTTATCACTACATCATCAATATAGATTTCAACCAATTTACCGATCAGGTCGTGGCATATCAAGTTCATCCCGCTCTGATAGGTAGCTCCAGCACTAATCAGCCCAAAAGTCATCACAACCCATTCAAATAAGCCGATAGCACCAGGACATCTAAATGCAGTCTTATTCACATCTTCTTCGGCCATAAAAATTTGATTATACCCTGCATTACCATCCAGAAAGCTGATAATCCGATTGCCTGAGGCAGCGTCTATCAAACGATCAGCAATCGGCATCGGGTATTCATCTTTATATGTTGCTTTATTCAAGTCTCGAAAATCTATGCAAACCCTAATCTTATCAGAATCTTTTTTCCCCACTGGTACAATATTAGAAATCCAATCGGCATATTTACATGGCCGAATAAACTTTGCGTCTAACAACCTCTGAATTTCAGCCTTCACTTGGTCATAAATTTTCCAACTAATCCTTCTTGGTGATTGCTTCACTGGCCGAAATCCAGGCTTCATTTTAATCTTATGTTCAACTATAGATCGGTCTAAACCAGGCATCTCGTGATACTCCCAAGCAAAGCAATCAACCCGATCTTTAAGTATCTGGATAAGCCGATCTTTATATTCCCGCGGCAACTGTTTACTGATGTAAGTGGGCCTCTCCTCACCATCGGTTCCAATATCGACCTTTTCAAGCTCGTCAGCCGATATAAAACCCTGGCCCATCTTATATTCAATCCCCTCTAGAGCCGCGGTTCCCATAAAAAACCCTCACATCCTTGTGTTACCGATTGTCCCTCCAGCGTTGTCGGCTTGAACCCCAGTTTGCTAACACTGAGAAAATCACAATCTTCTAAGGGTTTTCCCGACAATGCCTCTAGGTTATGATGTATATCTGCACAATCGGTTTCCGTGGTTAGAGACTCTCCTCTGACCACTTCTATCTGATCACCAATCCACTGAATCAAAATTTGATGTAATGTTGATGGAATGCAGCAATTGGCATGTATCCAGTCTCTCCCCAACAACACATTGTAACTTCCTTTTCCTTCAATTACGAAGAATGCCGTCGGGATTGTCTTGCTTCCTATAGTGAGTTCCACGACCAAAACTCCATTTGCTTCAGTCGGATTTCCATTGAAGTCACTCAAAACCATATTGGTTTTGACCAAGTCCTCTGTAGATTTACCGATTTTGCGGCAGACAGAGTATGGCATCAGATTCACGGTAGCCCCGCTGTCTACCATCATCTTGGAAATCGGCTTTCCATTCATGTAACCCATGATGAACAGCGGTTTTAAATGTAATCGGGAACTTTCTGGCTTCTTAAAGATAGCGTCTTCCGCTCCAACCACCAGCTCTGCAGCGGCCTCTTCGTAATAATTCATGAATTCCCGAGGTAACATACAGACCATATTGGTGGCGATTGATATCTCATCGGAGTCCTTCTCAATAATAACAGCCGATCTCAACTTTGGTCTCCACTCTTGCTTGCCCCTAGCCGGCCTCATCGGCTTTACCTGTTCGAGTAGAGCGTCCCTAAACTCTTTAGCTTCTGCTTCTTTAGACTCAGCGTGCCTCATCCGCTGCAAGCGTCGCTTCTGAGACTTGGTGATCCCGCTTGGGCACCATCGCGGTAACGGTACCTTAGGAGGCCGATGCACATCGGCATTTTTATCTCTGGTGATGTCGTCGGCTTTTCCACCAGGAAACACTAGCCGATCCTTTACCGATGTTCGCTTGGGAGGGATAAACGTGTGATTCATCGGGCAATCCTCCAAATTAGGCAAAGACATCCTCTCTTCCCAGCAATATCGAAAAAAAGGACAATCCCAGTGTTCCATCTCCCAACCTTGATCATTTGAATTCCTTTGAACTTGATCTGAGGTACCTGGTATTACGATCCTGCGAGGCATCTCCCTAGCCATCTTGTCGTATTTTTCCATCAACTGATCGAAGGTTGGCTTTGGCCTCGACTTAGCAATCGGATCACGATCATGGCCACGCTTCACTTCGCGCCACTCACCAGTTCTTCCACCACGTCGGCCTGATGATCGGAAATTCAGCTCGGACCTTTCTTCCACTACGATCCTTTTATCACCGACAAGCACTTTGAACCGATTGGAACTTTCGGGATCATCGGCTTTCCTTTTAGCGTCGACCATGCCAATAAAACCAATAGGGAATGGCTGTGTCTCAATCTGCGAAGTTTTATCTTGATATCTATGTTGGCCGTTTTCAATCGTCTTTTGGATCACTTGTTTGAATACATTAATTGCACTCGTTGGTGGCATGTGAATAAGAATTATGCCACTTGCAATATTTCCTTTTCTTCAGCTCTTCCAGTGGAGGAATCACATGTCCCTGCTTAAGCCGAATCTGCTTCTCCTGCAATAGATGATCAAAAATCCGATCACATTTTGTTGTATCGAATGAATATTTGCCCTTCTCGGGGCCTCGTATAACTTCGTATAATGTATGCTATACGAAGTTATTACGCACATATGACGGGAAAAAAGAGCTATATAAGCTCCAACTTCTTCAGTGTCAGAGTTATCAGAATCTTCAACCTCATCTGTTTCAACAACGTTGACGGCTTTATCTTTACCCTTGTAATTTTTGTTGTTATTCCGATAATCCTTCTGGCCTGGGTAAGAGTTATCAGAGAATCAGCTTTCATACAGCGTGATTTTATGGGCTAGATGTGAAATATCAGCAAACTCCTGGTTGCCCACCTTCTTTTGATTAACAGGCAACAAACCCTTGAAAGCTAATTCCGCCAACTCATTATCGGGCAGTGAAAGGCTATAACATCGGTTTCTCACCTCTCGGAATCGACGCAGATAGTCATTTACTGATTCACTGAATTTCTGTTTGATCATCATTATATCGTAATCCTTGCTTCGTTCTCCCCGGAATAGAAGTATTCATGGAATTTCTTCTCCAGATCTGGCTACGAGGTGATACTGTTCGGAGGAAGCGACGTGAACCAATTGAAAGCCGATCCCGATAAAGACAGCGGGAATAATCGGCATTTGAGAGTATCCTTCGATGCAGCCTCTCCGCACAGCGCAAGGAATCTAGCAATATGCTCGTGCGTAGAAGTGTTATCGCTCCTGCTAAATTTGGCATTAGCGAAATCGGGAACTCGATACTTGTGAGGGTATTCCGTTTCATTGAAAGCCGATGGATACGACATAGTATAGTGAGGCGCAATCTTAGGAGTGTTGAAGCCGCACTATTTCATCATGTTGTACACCAGATTCTTTGTCATCTCTTCTAGGCTTTCGTTCACCCCACGATTCATTGGCTGATAGGTCGGATCCGGGATCAGAACCATAGCCTGATGATTGGGTACTGTCTGAATCGGAGTTGGATTAATAACCAGTGGGAGGGTCAATTGGGAAGACCCGGCGTTTGATGCCCCTGGCTGGGTATAAACTGGATACTGGCCCCCTGGATTCGCCCTCAGTGGAATATTCTGATTCATCTGGTGGGCTTGTCCAGTCATCATGTTATGAAACGCAGCATTTGCCCCTTCCTGGACGATTCGCCCTAGAACCGATGATTGATCAAGCATCGATCGGTAAACAGAGCTGTTGATCTGATCTCTAATAACCTCGGAAAAATCGCTCGTGAGCAACGGATCTCCGATGGAAGTCTTCGTAACTTGGCCACTGCGCGTCTTCCGATATCCAGTGAGCATTCTCTTCTTGTTTTCTTCATGAATTTCTGCGAGCCTATCTTCAACTTCCTTCTTTTGATCTGGGCTCAATTCGTCGAACGTTACCGCCTCAGCGGCGTGGTTGAGCGCTTCCAGGACCGCTTCGGTATCGGTGCGCGTCATCTCGTCGGTTTTGATCTTGGTCCCACCGGGCGTGCCAAAAAGTACTAATCGGCTTTTAATGTAGCCAGATCTGGTTATTTGTAGTCGGCTGTAAAGAATCCGATTACAAGATCTATCGGCTTAAAACCCGATAGAGCAAATGGATTCAAATAAGTATTCAAAGACAAATCTTCTAATTCTTTTTGGTATTTTTGGTTGTATCAATATTAAACCTTTTAATCGATATATTAGATTAAATCAGAGAAATAGATTGAATAAATTGGTCAGGCCAAGACAGTATTCAAATCTAAGACGAGATGTAAACTAACAGATCGGTTTATGGATTTAAGACTGACGAAGATAATACAATGTTAATCGGCAAACACCCACATATGCAAGATCCCGAAAGAGTCATACGCAAGATCGATTGAACGAGACAGTCACATATATCGGATTCAGGAAGAGCATACAAAGATACTTGACAATCAGTATTGTAAGGTAAACACACATTACAGATCGATTAAATCGAGACAGTGCAATATGCGAAAACATGTTAAAGATCGGTAAATCCCGAGACAGTCTAACATGGTTTGTATACATGAGATCGACATGATGCAGCCATGCATATGAGTTACAAGGAGAGAATCGATTAGCCCATCGAGATAGCTCTACCTGCGAGTTGAAGCCTTTCGACGAAGTCGATTGGATTCGAGAAGGTGTTTTGTGTATTGAATATCCCTTTTCTACGAGGCTTAAGGTCTTATTTATACTATTACAATACCGATAACGATATGACCTATTTTTCGGGCTGCGCCTCTAATCCAATCGTATTCTTTCCGAAATCTTATATGCACCGGTATTCTTTAATAATCTTTCTTTCTTTGCCAATGAGACCCAATTCCGGATTCAACCTGAAATACTGATTTTATCCTTCATTATCATATCCGATTTTCCTGCCAAATTTGGGTGTCAACATATGCCCCTAAGTTTGGCAATGAGTATTTTCATTAGCCGAACTTTCAAGTAAAAATCGGATTTACCATATCAGAACATTTCACAAATCTACCCCTGTAGTTTTTCCGCTGCCAATCCATTTTGAGAACACGTGTCAGCTCAGTAGACAACGCGGGCTATAACTGCAACGCCGAAAAGCATGGTAAAACCCTAATTTTACCATGGCTATAAATAGACGCCCATTCGCCGTCACTTTCACGCTCTCCTATTCGCGCACGTCTCTCGCATCGGAATCTCCAGAGCTCTCAACAGTCTCAGCGCACCACCAATTCTCCAACTCTCAATTGGGATCATGTCTCAGGTACTAATTCAATACTCGGACTCTGAAGCTTTATATTCTTTAGGGCCAGTAGGAGACCGAGATCCATCGGATTTTATATTCCATTCAGTAGCGAGACTCCCCTTGTTCGCCAAAAAACTCACTGTCAACAGTTGGAAATCAGCTTTTAGATCCTGGCCTAGCCCGATCAAGGGATATAAGGACTGGCTGGTTCGGGTTTATAGCGAAAAACAAGAGCAATGGGACGAGTTAGGAATAACCGATGCCATTCTTCTCTCCCTATCTCCGCCACCAGCAGACGAACCCTTCATGGCAGCATCGGCCTATTTCTGGTGCGACACAGCAAACGCCTTTCTTTTCCCAACCGGACCCATTAGCCCTACACTCTTAGATGTAGCTATGCTAACCGGTCTAAACCCCGATGGCGAAATGCTATCGGCTTTCGATCTGACTGCCACACTGAAGTTGGTTCCCGAGAAGAACTTCGGTTGGCAACGGTATATCAGCACCCACCAGCAGACGGGCGACGTTGAAGTTAAAGAGCACATCGCTTTTCTGAATATGTGGCTCGACCGGTTTTTCTTCTGCGGGCAATCTCTTAGTCCCAGCAAGGTTCACCAAGCGTGCCGCCATCCGCCGCCAGGTTCCACGCCGGCACCATGGTGCCAAGCCCCTGCGCCGGGCAGATCATCAACTTCACTTGGGCTGTGCTGGCGGGGCTCGTCCCGCCGTACCGTAATAACTTCGTATAGCATACATTATACGAAGTTATATGTCCCACCGAGCGTGCCAAAAAGTATGTTGACACAAAAACGAGGGTTTCTGCGAACACACGTGCAGAAGCGTCGATTCAGTGATCGCGTCGCAACTCAAACCAAGCGTGCCGATTGATTTGACCTGTAAGTCAATAAGGATAAAATCGTCAGTAATATAAGCCTAATCGGCTTTTTAAATAGCCAGATCAGGTTATCTGTAATCGGCTTACTCGGTTCCGATTACAAGATCTATCGGCTTTAAGCCTGATAGAGCAAGTAAATTTAAATGGACATTCAAATATAAATCTTCTATTTCTTTTTGGTATTTTCGGTAATATCATTAGCAATAATCCTTAATATCGATGTATCAAATTAAACCGGGAAATAGATTGAACAGATTGGTCGGGCCAAGACAGTATTCAAGTCTAAGTCTGGATATAAACCAATAAACCGATGAAAAAGGTCTATAGACTAATAAAGGTAAATGCAATACAGATCGGCAAACGTTTGCACATGCAAGATCCTAAACAAGACATACACAAGATCGATTAAACGAGACAGTTGCATATATCGGATTCAGAACAAAACATATGAAACATTCAATAATCGGTATTACGGGACAAACACACATTACAGATCGATTGACTTGAGAGAGTGCAATATGCGAGAACATGTTAAAGATCGGTAAATCCCGAGACAGTCTAACATGGTTTGTACACATGAGATCGACATGATGCAGTCATGCATACGGGTTACAAGAAGAGAATCGATTATCCCATCGAGATAGCTCTACCTGCGAGTTGAAGACTTTCGACGAGGTCAATCGGATTCGAAAGAGTGTTTGGTGTGTTGAGTATTGTCCTCTTTTCTACGAAACTTAAGGTCCTATTTATACTATTACAATACCGATACCGATACGACCTATTTTTCTGGGTTGCGCCCCCAATCCGATCGTATCCCTTCCGAAATCTTATATGTGTCGGTTTTCTTCAACAGTCCTTCCTTCTTTGCCGATGAAATCCAATTCTGGATTCAACTCGAAATTCCGATTTTACCCTTCATTATTATATCCGATTTTTCCTGCCAAATTCGGGTGTCAACACCCCGCTGGTCCAGCCTTGCTTGCCTGATCTGCACTGCTCTGAATCTTAGCTGCACACAGACTTTGAATCTTCGGATGAACGACGAAGTTCCCCGAGCCATGCATCACGAGTTAGCTCAACCGGACTAGAGATGGCAGCACAGGTTGGGTCTGGTTCTGTGATCTGGACAGTGCATCCGCTGCCAAATTTGATCTTCCCGGTTTGTACTCCACTTGAAAATCAAACCCCATTAATTTACTCAACCAATGCTGCTGAGGGGGTGTGACAAGAGCTTGCTCCAAGAGGTATTTCAGGCTACCATGATCCGTGCGAACTAGGAACTGCTGTCCCCATAGGTATGGTCGCCAATGGCGCACCGCCTTGGACAGCCCAATGAGCTCCCGCTCATAAGCCGCCAGCTTCGTGTGTCGAAGCGCCAACTTGCGGCTGTAGTAAGCTATAGGATGGCCATTTTGTTGGAGAACTGCGCCTATACCCGTTCCTGAAGCATCGCATTCTACCACAAATGGAATTGAGAAATCTGGTACCGTCAACACTGGAGCTGAAGTTAGGGCCTCATTTAAGAGCTGAAAAGTTTCGGCAGCTTGGCTAGTCCAGTGGAAACCTACCTTCTTGAGCAAGGAGGTCAGAGGATCGGCGATGCTGGCATATCCTTGAATGAAACGCCGATAGTAACCTGTGAGCCCGAGGAATCCACGCAAGGCTGTCACATTGCTGGGCTGAGGCCAATCTGCTACTGCTTGCAATTTCACTGGGTCGGCTGCCACACCATTGCAAGAAATAACATGACCCAGATAGTGGATACTGCTCTTGGCAAAGGCGCACTTGGAAGCTTTGAGGTATAGCTTGTGATGCTGAAGACAATCCAACACTAGCTGCAAGTGCTCCTTGTGTTCTTCCTCCGTGCGACTGTGTATTAATATATCATCAAAGAAAACCAGAATAAACTTGCGGAGAAAATCTTTGAGAATTTCATTCATGAGGGCCTGAAAAGTGGAGGGGGCGTTGGTTAACCCAAAAGGCATTACGAGAAATTCTTAGTGGCCATGGTGGGTGCGGAAGGCCGTCTTATGGATATCTGCCTCCTTCATGCGAACTTGGTGATAGCCCGATCGAAGATCCAACTTAGAGAAGAAGCGGGCATACCTTAATTCGTCGAGGAATTCCTCCACCACTGGTATGGGAAATTTGTCCTTGATGGTCCTTCCATTCAGCTCGCGATAATCCACACAAAACCGCCATGTTCCATCCGCTTTGCTGACTAAGAGGATGGGTGAACTGAAGGGTGATTGGCTGGGGCGAATTATTTCTTGTTGCAGCATTTCTGCACATTGGCGCTCAATCTCATCCTTTTGTCGATACGGATAACGGTAAGGTCTCACCACCACCGGCTCAGTTCCTTGTACCAGATGAATAGCATGGTCACAGTGCCGAGCGGGGGAAGGCCTGGAGGTTCAGCAAAAACCTCAGAGTATCTTGCCAACACTTCCTCCACCAGTGGCTGATCGGCAATGGTGCACAGGGACAGCCCTTGATCCCTTTTCCCGGATATGCTCTGGAGCTCAATCTTCCTTCCTTGATGGTGAAACTGCATGGAAAGAGCCTGAAAGTCCCAGTGAACCCTTCCGAGGGAACTTAGCCATTCCACTCCTAGCACCATATCAAAGCCATCCAACGGAATTACAATGAAGGGTGCTTGGAACTCATGTCCTTGGATGCTGAAGCGAGTAGCTGGAATTTTACCCAGGTAGGGCAATTTACCTCCTCCAGCTACCTTCACTTGTTGAGTCATCGCTGGAAGTTGTGACCATGGGCCGGAGCTCGCTACATATCCACTGATGAAGTTGTGAGTGCTCCCGCTGTCTATAAGAGCCAAGAATCCATGCCCTTGGATCTGTACTTCCACCTGCATTGTTGTTCCTCCTTTTGGTCCCTCCACCGCCAGCAAGGAGAGTGAGAGTTCCTCTTTCAGGTGGACTCTCTTCTTCTCCTCCCCCCTCCTCAGCCTCCTCTTCCAACACCTCCAAATGGAGGAGTCGCTTGCACTTGTGGCCACGAGTATATACCTCATCACAGTTATAACAGAGGCCTTTGGCACGCCGTTCGGCGAGCTGGTCCGCGCTTAGGCGTCGACGCGCCGGTGAAGAGGCGGTGATGCCTTGCGATCCCGCGGACAGGGCTGGAACCTGGGGAAGATTGCCTCCCCCAGTCATCATCGGAGTTGTGGTTGCCGGTATGGAATTCCCAGCCGGACTGAAGGTGCCGGTAGTCCAGCTTGTGTGTGGGGGTGAGGGCGCGAGCGCTGGGACGCCCCGCCCAGGAACTTGTTTCGGCCGAGGCATGGTCGACAGGCCCTGTAGAGCTTCCACAATCCATGCGTGTTACCGGGCTTCAGCTTCGCAGGCACATGCTATTGCGTCGGCCAAATCTCTAGGCCTTTCCCTCCGAACATCCGCAGCCAAGGCGACCGAAAATCGGACGGTGAAGGTCTCGATCTGATCCATTCGACGCATGCGAGGTGCGCGCATTAGTCTCCGCTGGAACTCCTTGGCATACTCATCCACACGGCTGGTGAACTGCTTCAGGTTAACCAAATCTCCCAATGGGCCGACGGTGGAGTACCGGGAGAATCGCTAGCTAAAAGCTTCACGAAAGTCTTCCCAGCTGACCCATCTCTCGTCGAGTTGCCAATTGTCCAGGACTTGCAGGGCCTCCCCTTGCAGGTGTACTCCTGCTATGCCGACCCATTCCTCCTCTGGAATCTGGTGGAAGCGGCAAAATCGCTCGCATGTCCTTAACCAATCCAAAGGGTCTTCAGCTCCATCGTTTTCCGCCAGTTCAAACCAAGGGGGATGGGGAGTCCAACGACGATCCTCTGCTCTTTCCCGGTCTTGCCACATCAACCTGCTCCTCCGCCCTCAATCGGCCCACGAGGTGTGGGTCGATGGCGCTCCAATTCCCGTCCCTGCATCGATCCCTTCGACGCCGGAGGTCCCCGAGGGTGTTCGCCGCCCTGCTGATCGCACTGATCATCCCGATGCTGCGGAGGATCGCCCGTGGGTTCCTTCGCCTTGACATGCTTGATCATCTCCTCCATGAGCCGCCGCACTTCCTTGCTTTCCGCCTCCAGCGCCGAAAGTCGGTCCTCCACAGAGTTGCTCATGGTACCCAGGCCGGATGGCTCTAATACCAAATTGTTATGAGCCAACTCTAACTGAGCTAGCTCATAAGCGCGCGTACCTGGCCATAGTCCCGAACGGACGGCCGAAGATGAAGAACTCGTCGCACCGTCGCACAGGTGAGGAGCTTTGGCTGTTTTCGGAGCCACCGCCTGAGACTAGTTTTGGGGCATAACAAGCATGCCATTTTCTGGGTTTATCATTCCTTTAAAAAGACTCACACTACTGACTCCTTATTCTGAGCACAGCTTTCGCTGGCTAACTACCTGACTAACAACCCAACACTCACGCTAACAAGAGGCTAAGAACGCCCAACAAACTACTAACAACCAAAGACTCACTGGGGCTCGGCTGGCTTGGCGCACTTCTTCTTTCGATAGAAGACGCAATCAGCTGCCGTAACATGACTCCCCCCCGGACACCAAGCTTGTCCTCAAGCGCAATATGCGGAAAAGACCGCCGAAGCACCAAAGTGTCCATCCAAGTCGCCTCATCCTGTGGTTCGCCCTGCCAATGCACCAACAGTTGGCGCTTTCCTTCCACAAAACGTTGAGCAAGAAATTGATGGGGTTCTGGAGGAAGCATTGCTGGAGCTGGAGTCGCCTTGATGGGCAGCGGAGGCGCAGTCGACGGTGGCTCACTAGCGAACGCCTCGAGGAGGGAAATATGAAAAACATTGTGAATACAGGCTGACTCGGGAAGAGCCAGGCGGTAAGCCACGGGTCCTACACGATCCAACACCTGATATGGACCGAAGTAGCGTGCTCCCAACTTGGATGGGGGCAGAATGGAGAGATGTCTGCCGGTGTTGCTGTAGCCGGAGCCATACCCACTGACCGACCGAGAATTCGAGCTCCCGATGATGCGAGTCATAACGCTGTTTCATACGGCTTTGAGCCTTGATCAAGTGTTCGTTGGCTTGAGCTAGATGGACATCACGCTTGACCAACTGATAGTCAACTGCATCAATGACCGTGGCCCCCTGCTGGTATGGTAACAAGGGTGGGAGTCGTCGTCCATAAACCAGCTCAAAAGGTGTAAGCCGGTGTGCCGAGTGGAAGGATGTGTTGTAACAAAACTCTGCCCAAGGAAGCCAACGTGCCCATGTAGAAGATTGTCCCCAGCTAGACATCGCAGGTACATTCCCACTGTGCGGTTGACCACCTCCGTTTGGCCATCCGATTGAGGATGATATGCTGTAGAGAAGCGAAGAGAAGTGCCGCTCCGCTTGAGCAAATTTTGTCATAGTGCAATGAGGAAGACAGGATCACGATCGGAGACGATGGACTCGGGAATCCCATGTAAGCGCACCACTCGGTCGAAGAAGATGGCCGCCACCCCCGCTGCTGTGGCCAGTCGACTTAATGCAATGAAATGTGCATACTTGGAGAGACGATCGACCACGACCATAATCGTTGTTTTGCCCTGGGACTTGGGAAGTGCAGTGATAAAATCCATGGAGATGTCGGCCCAGACCTGATGTGGAATTAGGAGAGGTTGGAGTAGCCCTGCCAGCGAGAGTGAACTGGTCTTGCTCCGTTGACAAACCACACAGCGAGCAATATATTCCTCCACTGATCTACGTTGATGGTCCCGATAATATTCAGCGCGGATGCGATGCAGCGTCTTCTAGACCCCTTCCTGGGTGAGCTTGTGGACTGATGCAATGATGGCTGGCACCAGGAAAGATGAGGCCGGGACATACAGACGGTCATCTCGATAGAGTAATCCATCCTTGACTTCCCAAGTGCGTGAAGAAATGGCTGACCCCGTGTTGACACAAAAACGAGGGTTTCTGCGAACACACGTGTAGAAGCATCGATTCAGTGATCGCGTCGCAACTCAAACCAAGCGTGCCAATTGATTTGACCTGTAAATCAATAAGGATAAAATCGTCAGTAATATAAGCCTAATCGTCTTTTTAAATAGCCAGATCAGGTTATCTGTAATCGGCTTACTCGGTTCCGATTACAAGATCTATCGGCTTTAAGCCTGATAGAGCAAGTAAATTTAAATGGACATTCAAATATAAATCTTCTATTTCTTTTTGGTATTTTCGGTAATATCATTAGCAATAAACTTTAATATCGATGTATCAAATTAAACCGGGAAATAGATTGAACAGATTGGTCGGGCCAAGACAGTATTCAAGTCTAAGTCTGGATATAAACCAATAAACCGATGAAAAAGGTCTATAGACTAATAAAGGTAAATGCAATACAGATCGGCAAACGTTTGCACATGCAAGATCCTAAACAAGACATACACAAGATCGATTAAACGAGACAGTTGCATATATCGGATTCAGAACAAAACATATGAAACATTCAATAATCGGTATTACGGGATAAACACACATTACAGATCGATTGACTTGAGAGAGTGCAATATGCGAGAACTTGTTAAAGATCGGTAAATCCCGAGACAGTCTAACATGGTTTGTACACATGAGATTGACATGATGCAGTCATGCATACGGGTTACAAGAAGAGAATCGATTATCCCATCGAGATAGCTCTACCTGCGAGTTGAAGCCTTTCGACGAGGTCAATCGGATTCGAAAGAGTGTTTGGTGTGTTGAGTATTGTCCTCTTTTCTACGAAACTTAAGGTCCTATTTATACTATTACAATACCGATACCGATACGACATATTTTTCTAGGCTGCGCCCCCAATCCGATCGTTTCCCTTCCGAAATCTTATATGTGTCGGTTTTCTTCAACAGTCCTTCCTTCTTTGCCGATGAAATCCAATTCTGGATTCAACTCAAAATTCCGATTTTACCCTTCATTATCATATCCGATTTTTCCTGCCAAATTCGGGTGTCAACATATGCCCTTAAGTTTGGCAATGAGTGCTCTCATTAGCTAAACTTTAAAATCGGCTTTTCCCCAAACTGAGCTGGCACATTTCACACTTTTACTCCTGTAATCCTTGCTTCCGGCCCATTTTGAACATACGCGTCAGCCCAACAGACCATATGGGCCAAAACAGCAGCACCGAAATGCGCGGTAAAACCCTAGTTTTTACCACTGCTATAAATAGTCACCCATTCGCCGTCATTTTCACACACTCCCGTGCGCACACGTCTCTTGCATCGGAATTTCTAGCTCAAGACTTCCAGCGCCCGACCATTTCTTGAGCTCCCATCGGCAACATGTCTCAGGTACTAATCCGATACTCAGAAACTGAAGTTATGTATTCTCTGGGACCAGTAGGAGAAAGAGATCCAGCAGATTTTATATTCCACTCAGTAGCCAGACTCCCATTATTTGCCAATAAGCTTAGCATCAATAGTTGGAAATGGGCTTTTAGGTCCTGGCCTAGCCCGATCAAGGGATATAAGGACTGGTTGATTCGGGTTCACAACCAAAAACAAGAGCAATGGGATGAACTTGGAGTAACTGATGCTATCCTCCTCTCCTTATCTCCACCACCAGCGGATGAACCTAATTTAATTTAATTTAATCTGAAACAAACAAGGCCCATATTATCACCATAGAGCAGAATTAGGGTAAATACCACAGCCACAAAACATTGCTCCAAACCAGAGATTTAGCCTCTAATTCAAGAATTAGATACCCAAAATATCTAATTGGTACACTGCACAACCAACCACAAAGGGGAAAGCCACATAAATTCTTACTCAGCGTTGGATCTGAGCCGACAAGGAAGGCAGCAAAGAAAGGCAAAGCGCGAGCAGCTCATTGTCCTAGAAAACAGATCGTCGGGCTACACTGTGTAACCACCGATGAGATGATCCGAAGATACGATGCCAGTCACCCCCCACCACGAACTGATCCGAGGTGGAGACCTGAGGAGCAGAGGAGGAACAGCACAAGGACTCGGCGCCCAAACCCATGGCCACCGGGTATCCAAGTGGGAGAGGGCCAAAGGATCAGCACCACCACCACGAGGACCACCGCCGGCCGGCGAACCGACGAGCGAGGAAGAGAAGTCAAGTGCACAGAAGCGAGGAAAAACAAGCTCGTGCTTGTGCATATGCCCACTCGAGTAGGCAACCAGCTAAATAGAGAGAGCATAAGCACGGAGGAGAAACAAACAGCGCGGGAAAACTGGAGGACCAGTCCCACGACGCACATGCCGCGGCCTCCGCGAGTTGCGGAACAGCCGCTGCCGCCACCAGCAGCTGCTACTGCTTGTTTCCTACTTAGGGCAGCAACTACTGCTCTCTCCCTCTTATCCTCTGGATGGGCCAAGGCCCAATTACCCCAGCAAAAGCCCAACACGTCTCTCATGTTGTTTTCCCTAGGAAAAAGTCTATTTTACCTCCCTCTACTATTGCCTCGGTTTGGTTTTCCTCCCTCTACTCCAAAACCGGGTAAATTACCTCCCTCTACTTTTCATACCGTGCAAATTACCTCCCTCTACTTTTTATACTGGACAAAACACCTCCCTCGCTTGAAACCACTCCGGTTTTGAGTGATTTGGCGTCCTAATAAACTGGTTTTTGACTAATTAAATTTTAAAAAATGATAGAAAACTTAGAAAAATAAATAAACATTTTAAGTATATAAAAATATGTAAAATCCAAAAGAGAAATAAAAATATGATATTTGTGTACAAACCTATATTCTATTTTTTAATTTTCTTTAGTTTTCTAGAATTTATTTGCTCAACAAAAAAGCAGAGTTTGTTGATGTGACATAATCTTGAGGAAATAAATTATAGAAAATTATAGAAAACTCAGAGAAACAGAATAAAAGTATGAAAAATCCAAATATTTAATAAAGTGGTGCTTGTATATAAACATACATGCTAAAAATTATATACATGTTTGAGATTTTTTTTATTAAAAATACCTCCAATCATAAATATGAATTTTGGCTTATAGGTTTGTACAAGAATATCATATTTTTAATGCATGTTTGGATTTTACATTTTTTATAGGTTTAAAATATTCTAATTTTATTTTTTCTGAGTTTCCTATAATTTTTTAGAATTTAATTAGTCAAAAACCCGTTGATTAGGACGCCACATCACCCAAAACCGGAGTGGTTTCAAGTGAGGGAGGTAATTTGCACGGTATGGAAAGTAGAGGGAGGTAATTTACCCGGTTTTGGAGTAGAGGGAGGAAAACCAAACCGAGGCAATAGTAGAGGGAGGTAAAGTAGACTTTTTTCTTTTCCCTATAATAACAACCTTTTTTGCATCTTGTATCTAACCTCCACGTTGATTGAAGGAGCGGATGTAAAGTCTACAGTTTGAAATCTTAAATTAAGATTAAAAAGAGATTTGGGTTGTGATTTGTATCACACCTCTACCAGAGCAGATATTGTATCTCACCTCCACATTTATTGAAGGAGCAGATTAGCGTGCACCGTGTATTGTTCTTTCAAAGATTAAATTAAAATTAAAATCTAGACCTTAAAATTTGTCATTTTTGAACAAACCATATGCTGTAGCACTTTGTAGCCTTTTCTTAATGGTTCGTCTCAAAAGTTCCCAATTTTTTTTTATTCAGTCACTATTGTTCACAAGCCTGCAATGAAGTTGTATTAAAGAAAGTTTTTAGAATCACTGTTACCATTGTAAACATAACTGCGTAAGCTCAGTACGTTGCATTTTCATTGAGCTTGGGCTATGTAAGTACATGTAGCCTGTTGGTTATGTGTGTAAATAACATCCTAATTATCCAAAATCCAAATCCGATTTATACCTGAATACTGGATACGGTAAGTGAAAATTCATTCGATAAGAGGTTTCTCCTATGTTACTATATTTACGGGCATTCACATAAAGATTAATTATGGATACAAATATGGTACGATTTTTTTGCCATATAAAATATTTTATCCACACTGTCCATATTTGTATTCAATGTTAGAAATAATCTTAGATGTTAAACAACATTAAACCGAGACTTAAACATAATTACATGAACACCGTGAACAGAAGTGTGTAAATCAGTGATCTTTTACTGGTACATATTGTCATCGGTAGACAGTGAAGAAGAGTGAATACATCACCCATCACGTGATGTTTGTCGATGTAGAGCAGTGGAGAGGAGACAGAGGAACGAACAACAATGGAGTCGACATTCCCACTGCTTCAGTGCCTCCCACGATCGAGTGGATTTAGGTGGTGGTTAGGGGCGAGTTAATCACCAGTAGCTGCTTAAGTAATATTTAATCTCACCTCCCCTATCTTATAGGCACTACACAATGGGATACCACACTGAGTTAGTTATATGCGCCCCCGATCAGGGCACTTTGGAGTGGAGCCGTTAGCTCCTCTAAAATCGGATCGGCTATTAGCCTCCGATCATATCCAACATTCAAATGGTTTAAAAAATTCACATATGTAATTCCTAGAAGGATAATTAATAGGATAAATACTGAAATACTTATATTTTAGCATGAATTTATGTTTTTTATGAGAAATTATATATTACAATGATTAAGTTCGCTATGCATGAAGATGAACACGTATCATAATTAAATACCCATATTCGCATTTAAATATCCGTATCCGAGAACAACTTGATTGTGTATCTAGATAATGTGGATACAAATATGGGGGAAAAAACTATCCAACCCGTATCCAATCAGTTGACGCCTCTACCAGGGGTTACTTTATTTCACCTATATCAATTTCAGAAAGCCAAACGTGCTTGCTCTAGAATTTGATGTCCTCTTGTTCGTCCGTGTGTTACTTCCCTTGATGCATGCAGTGGAGCTGTGACGTCGGTACTTTCCGAACTGCTCGCAGGTGCTCGACAAATTCTTGGAAGACGACTCGACCGACGGCCTTGAAGCATTCTACCTCCGAGAGGGAACCCCTTGACGAGCAAAAGATTAAAAAGATGCGTTTCAGCAAGCTCCAGGAGGAAGTGAGCAAGGCGTTCAGCAAAGACGCCTATGATACAAGCATGCTTTGAGCCTTGTCATTTTTCTCGAAGTCCTAGGCTCTCACGGATCTTTTAGCGAAGCCACTTATAGATAGTGTCATTTTGACAATTTTTTCAGCTACCAGAGATTCAACTCCTGAAGGTTGCAAAGAGCCGAAGAACTTGATCCGTAAGGCGATTCTACTCAAGATGCTAATGGAATCATAGAGAGGGTTTCGACCTGTGTTTCAGTCTTTGTTAAACTTGCACAGTCTTACACTGAGTCCAGGGGCGGAGCCAAGGCCCGGCCAGCCTAGGCCCAGGCCCAGGCTCCCGGCCCAAATGCTTCTTACCAGCACCCAGGTATATAGAGCTGATTTGAGATAGTTAGGCCTTTATAGCCTGGGCCAAAACTGGGAAAGCCCACTCCTCGGGCCTCGGCCACTCCCTCAGTCAGGCCTCAACCCGAGCCGGTGAGGCCAGGCCACTCCCTCAGACCCTCACTCCCTCAGCCCACTCCCTCAGGCCACCGAAGCCCAAAGCACAGGAAGTCAGGGAGAGACCGAGAGAGCACAGCAGAGAGC
>SPJY01018754.1:0-62026 GCA_005191435.1 Raddia distichophylla
TCAATAATTAAAGATTTACCAGTAAATACTAGTCTTGATGCCTTCTTGCAATGCATCCACTTTTGAGGGGTACACCATCTCATTTAAACATGTACTGATGGAGGACGCGGTGCTACGCTAGCCAAAAACAAGATTTTCTACCGCGACCACCCAGGAAGCAAGCGAGTCAGGGATCACAGATCGTTACCCTTGCAGCACGTTAGCAGCGGAAGTAGAGTGGGTGAAGCCTCCCCGCGTGCTGCAAAAGCCGGCATTGCATTCTGTACATTCGGGGGTCAATTCATTCTGCTAGGGGCCGCTGTTGATCTGTGGATTGGAAAAGTTGTTCCGGGTCCACTGCCGACTTGCACATGAACCTATAGGGTCACACACACTTAAAGGTATTGGGAATTGTAACTGCATAATTGTTCATTGTGCAAGTGAGAGCTATTTGGATATGCTCAATGAAAATTATGAGTCGCATATGATGCGGGCTCATGTATAGCGCGAACTACATATGATGTGAAGCTGGACCTAATTGGGCCTATAGCATAGAGGGCCCAATAGTGGTCGCTATATAAAGGGAGGTGATGGAGAGCTCAGCCTATGCCTGCACGCAAGTTCTCCCTCTCCACCAAATCCTAGCCGTCATCTCTCCCAGGTGTCTGTGCATCGGTGCTAGCACACCGTGCATAGACAGATTTCAATCCCTGTATGTGTGGATACCGTAGAGACGCTACACCCTGTAGCGCTAGTCGATGCGAACATGAGAAGGTGGTGAAATTTGATCGCGGACAGATTCTGGACGTGATGTTGTTTCGTCGATTCCCGTTGCTCCAGAAGGAATTTCAGAGAGAGACTAGATGAATTGGAAAGTAATTTCCTTATCTTTCCCACGAGTGGTAGAATGTCATAAACGGAGCCTGATGTGGCTGTGGCATCCGTTTGAAGTCAGACTGCTGGGGAAGGTCACGAATCCCGGCGAGTTCGTAAAGCTCATCGATGGCGGCCATGGCTAGGGGTGAAAACGGGTCGGATCGGATCGGATAATGGCTAAACCATATCCTTATCCTACAGTTTTTCTCGGATTTGGATACGGATACGGATAACACGGTTACAGGTACGGAGACGGGAAATGCCGGACATGAATACGAAGAAGATTCGGGTTGAATTGAATACGATCATGGATATTTTCCGAAACATAAAACCATTCCAACGAGACGCCTGAAATCAATTAAAACAACTATGTAATTCAATTGATTAGAGCAGTTATAACATTTACACAAATTATGTTGCAAAGAAAATCCCTTCTAGCTGCATACATAAATAGACAATCAATAAATTGGCTATATAATATTAGTAAATTACCAATTCACCATGGCATCACACACAAATGCATCACAAATATGATATATTAATTTATAGGATAAAATAGGAACAACACGGGGACAGGGACGGCGGTGGCGGCGCACGGGGACAGCAGCGGCGTCGGCACACCGGGGAGGCGGTGGCGGCGCACAGGGACGGCAGAGGCGGCGCACGGGGAGATGGTGCACGGGGGCGGGGGCGGCACATAGGGAGCCGGCGCACGGGGAGGCGACGGCGCACGGGGATGGCGGAGGTGGCGCATGGGGAGCCAGCGCATGGGGAGGCGATGGCGCACGGGGAGGCGGCGCACGGGGCGGCGGCGGCGCACGAGGAGGCGGCACATAGGGACGGAGGAGGCGGTGCACGGGGAGGCGACGGCGCATGGGGAGGTGGCGCATGGGGGCGGCGCACGGGGACGGAGGAGGTGCACGGGGAGGCGGCGGCGCACGAGGAGGCGGCGCACAGGGGCGGAGACTGGAGAGGGTGCTGCCGTGCGGGTGGAGCATGGAGAGGCCGAGAGGCCGGATCGAATCTTGTCCGAGTCCGAAAAAGCGTTGTTGAAGTCCTGGTTGAGTTCTCATCGTATCCGAGTCGGGAATTGAGCCTCCGGCACACCACTCGGGAGCAGGTGACGGCGGCGTTTCTCGACCCGAATGACAGTCTAGACGAAGCGATGTTGATGTTCTCCTCATATTAGATCGGATCCGAGTTCGGAAGAAGCGTTGGTCGTCGATTGTTTAGAGAAGCTCCTTGCTGATCCTTGATATCCTTGGAGATGTGCCACGGCCTATCCACATGCCGTAGTCTCCGTAGGATGGGTTTTATGAGCTTGATGAGATTCGCGACCTTTCCGCGTTGTCTGCCTTCAAACGGACGTCACGGACACATCCAAAGTCCGTTTTGGGCGTTCTTGTGCTTCATGGAAAGCTGACGAAATTATCTTTCCAACGCATCTGGTCTCATCCCGAAATTCCTTCTAGATCAACGGGAATTGAAGAAACCAGATGACGTCCAGAATCTGTCTTCGTGCCGTCGCCGTATCCGAGTCGGGAATTGAGCCCTTGGCGTACTACTTATGAGTAGATGGCCGTGGCGTTCCCCAACCTGAGCGGGAGGTGTTTTTGTAGTTCCTCTCAGATTGGATCTGATCCTAATCCGAGAGGTGTAGTTTGCCGAAGTCGTTGCTAATGCAGTCAGCTCCCGAAGCAGGATGCCTTGCCGGGGGCGAAGACGATGGTGACTCCATTGATCGATGCCATCGAGCTTCACGAAGATGATCTTGACACTGCCCCTACCTGGCGCGCCAACTGTCGACGGGTAGCTAACCGGGGTTATCGTCGGCAATGATTATATATGGGGCGATGCACAAGATCCAAACTCGATGGTAGCACAAAACAGGGGGTCTATTTTATACAGGTTCAGACCCTCATGGTGTAGGTAATACCCTAGTCCTGTGCTCTGAGATTATATGGGGTATATGTGGTGATCTGATGATCAATGTGGAGGGAGATGTCTCTCCATGGATGGGTGTGGAGATGATGATCAACCTGCCAAACCAGGGGCTCCATGTTCGCCTTATATAGTAGGGGCAGGGTTACAAGATAGAGTTCAGGTCGGTTACGAGACAGAATTCCTATCTCTAGATACGTAGTTATCCGGGGTTACAAGCATATCTTCCCTATTAATTAGGGATAAACTTCTATCTTGCCGATCAAGCCTTCTAGAGTCCGAGTGGTACACGTCCTTATCCACCCGACTTGGTCCATCCCCAGTCGGGTGATCTTTTAGACCTACCGTGTGGGTACCCGGGGTCTATGTTGTCCACACTTTTTTTAATATCTTTTTTATATTAAAGGTTGCCCAGTTGTTTTTCATAAAAAAAGAGAAGGATTTTCTTATAATTGTACTATGTTAATACAAAGGTGGATTCAATCAAGTTATAATACAGTGCATGCCTTGATTCCTAGAAAGGTTAGCAATGAATGCCTTGATGTGACAGTATTTTTCTTTCTTTCTTTTTCGCATTAACTTGTACTCCATATATTTTATTTGGTTCTTATCTTTGAATTTGTCCAGTGCAGCAGTGACTTAGCAGTAATTTGAAGCTTAGTACTGAGTTATTAGAAGTAATCTAAAGCTTAGTACTGAATTATGCCTATCCTTTAGAATGTTATTAGAGACATGTACTTCTATCGAAGCTAATGGTTGTATTTTTCTTTTCACTTGTAAATTTGTTTAACCAAGTTAAATGTGTTGTGCAATCTCAGGATCGTCAGGTATGCTTTGCTCACTGCAGCACCATGCACTTGTCATTCGTAGGAATAAAATGTACGAGGTATTTTTTCTTTCTTGAGAGAGGATATTGGAGGTACTTATCATGGAATTGGCCAGGAAAGAGCATTTAGGTAATTGTTGTTACTGAAGGTGAGCGCATTCTAGGCCTGTTTTTCTTTCGATAGGGAGGGAGGCTCGGCCCCTTTTGCAGTTTAAGGTCCTGTTCTCCCTGACATATCTTATTTGACTTATTTACATAATCTGTGGGCTAACCAATTGACACCATAACATAAGATCTTTTTGTCTTTTTTTTTCATTCACGGCATTTTAATTAGGGTTATTTAGATACATGTAGGAGGCTCGGTCACTTGCATTTCTTGTTACGCAGTTGCATTTCATGTGCCACCAACACTTACCCGAGCTTCACGTTCTGAGCCGTGGGTGAAACCATGATCGGAAGGTGCCCCAGGCCGGTAGTGCTCTCGGGTGGTCGGCCTGGCTGAAACTTATCGGCTCCTCCGACCATTTCAGTTGCCTGCTCGCCCCCAGGCATAGCATGGAGGCGCATACCTTACACATTAGCTGCTTGTAATGACAGTTGGAGGTGTAAGTGGCGGAGCCACCATGGATGTACGCCACTGCGTGCTCTGCCCGTTGAAAACCTAGCGGAGCTGGCCTTCGTCTTCATCGTCTTTGGGAGGGCGGCATTCCTTGAGCTGCTTCTCCACCAGCTTCGACACGACCTGGCAATCCGCCAGATCATGCACGTTGGACTTGTGCATAGGGCAGTAGGGTCTACCCCCTCTGATCTCGCGGTGGTCATCCTGCAGGTCGTGTCCTCTGCCGCGTTGATCGCGTTGGCCGTCGCGCTGGTTACGACAGTTGTCCTGCCGTGACTTATCCTCCTTCTGATCGTGCTCAGCCACCAAGACCTGCCTGGTCTCGGATGCCTTGTGCTTCACAGGCGCTTCGGGTGGAGCACCCCGATCAAAGTCACGGGCAACGTGCACGCAGGCTTCAAGCCACCCGAGCTAGAGGAGTTCTGGCGGCGGAAGCCGGGACAAGGGGAAGGAGGTCCTGGGTGTAGGCCCCGCTCACACGGGGAGCCGTGCGCCAGCCCCAACCCCATCCCAGACACTCCCCGGAGAAGAGGTGCGACATGAAGATCTCCGAGACTGAGGCCAGGCCCCTGCTCACCTTCTCGGACCTGGACACTCGTGCCCGGGCCTCAGCCACTCGGGCGAATTTGTGCGCCAGACAGAATATCTATGGTGGAGGAGAAATGGCGGTTCGCCATCTTCTCGACCATCCTCTCATCTTTAACTCCTCGGCGAAAGTCAATGATGATGGAGTGGTGGAAGTCTCGGGGGATGATGTTGCAGACATTGCTAAAACGCCAGATGAACTGCTGCAACATCTCCCCTTCCTTCTGCTCTAGCGCAAGGAGATCATCCTCCACACCTGGCTGTGTATAGGAACTCGGATTCCTCTTCGTCTTCGCTGGTACGGCACCCGAGACGGCGATGTGCCGCCGGGGCGTGGCCTCGGTCTCGGAGATCTTCATGTCGGCCCCCTTCTCAGGGCAGTGTTTGGGATGGGGTTGGGGCTGGCGCACGGCTCCCCGTGTGAGCAGGGCCTACACCCAGGACCTCCTTCCCCTTGTCCCGGCTACCACCGCCAGAGCGCCTCTAGCTCGGGTGGCTTGAAGCCTACGTGCACGTGGCCCGTGACTTCGATCGGGGCACTCCACTCGAAGTGCCTATGCATCCGGAGACCTTGATCCGATGATGGGTCGCGTCTACGAGACCTGTGATGTCACTGCACATCATCGGACGCGCCCGTGGAAGCAACTGCGTAGCTGACACCATGGAGTGGCGGGGGCAATCATTTCGTCAGACCCCCGCCTACTCTATCAGACTAGTTCCGTGCACTAGATTCGGGGTGATGCGTGCCCATCCTTAGGAGGGGAGCTTCTTCCTCTTTCGCTCCGCACCCTCTGATAGTGGGGCCCTACACCCTCTAGCTACTCGTGGGACCGACACGTGTGCTGGGTGCCTGGCTTCGGCTCCTACTCGCCCGTGTGCTCACCATCGCGCCATGAGACCGGATCGGCCGGCGCTTGGGGCCTATTCGTCCACCTGCTCGCCTGATCGACACGTAGCCTACCCACCTGGCGTTGGGGCCTGCTCGCCGGGTCACCGCGCAGCCTATCCACCCAGCGCTGGGGCCTGCTCGCCCGCCTGCACCCCGTGTCGCCATGTGGCTAATGTAAACTTTAACTGACTAGCTTACCTACAACCAGGCCTTGACCCGCTTGGGCTCGATATAGCACTGTAGTGCGTCCCTTATCAGGGCGCCTTTGTTGTTGTTGTTAGACTTCCTGAAAAATTAGATCGACTTAGCTTGTTCACCTTCGATCATATCCAACATTTTCCCATTTGATTTTAAGGCTAACATCATATGTCCTCTCTTGGTAAAAGAAAATATACTAGCTAGAGCAAGCATCGCAAGGGCTAATAATCAGCCAATGCGACCACATTACCCATAGTGCACCTTTCTATCTTAATTGGTTAGTTGGTTATATTCTACTGGAGTTGGTTTGCATCGAGGCCCTCATATCCAAAATCAGAGGCTTCTGTATAACCCATGCCGACAACATGACCATAAAAAATGGATGGTAAGCCTTTTAATGAGCGGATTTGCAAGCATAAACTTAATACATACATGCCTGACACTGATAGTTTGATTCTGGATTATAACATAACACTTAATGTTAATGTGTTCAACAACACTTAGAACTAATTTGTTATCGCAGTATGACGTATTTTCTACCACTATAAATTTTGGATAAAAAATTCTTAGGTGACATAGCATGCACATTAGTTTTATAACATGCCTCACAATAAATTAATACTACGGTTGGAGCTTTTTCACGAGATATCTCCCATTATAAAGGTGGAGATATAATCTAACGTGAAAATCTTAATATCAACACACCATTCAAAAACTGCATGTGAGCATGTAATTTTTAATTAATAACTTCTTATTTCAAAATTTTTCCAACTATCTCGGTCTAAATATCAATGAATCAAAGACTTTACTAAGATACTTGATCCTAAGAGCATCCCCAGCAGGAGAGATAGAGGCGGCCTGCATCAGCGCTCTAAGCCACTAACCGCGCTCGTGCTCCCCTCTGCAGCCTACAAGTTTGATTTTTTCCCGCCCCCGTGTGCACAGGGACGCCGGCCGGCGCTGATACGTCCCCTGCTGGGGATGCTCTAAGGTACCATCTAACATAGTTCAAAGAGCTAATATCATTAAAACTTATGCATGCTAATAGTAGTTCTAAATCGCATCGCAAGAAAATGATGGCATTGATCAGTATACAATCACAAGTCATTGTATATCTCCAATCAAAATTTCTCGTTGGTTCCATTTAATTGGAGATGATTCATAAAACATTGGGAAACAAACATTTAACTACACATTATAAAACTATGAGCTCCCATTGATTTTGTCATTCTTTGATAATGTTTGCACTTGCAAACTTTTGTGATATGATGTTGTACCTTTCTGAGCATTCTTAATGAAACACAATCCTCTCCCTTCGAAATGTGGCCTAAACAAAGTGCCACAATTTCGAGTACGTCTCATTGACAAAATCTTATAAATTTCATCGAAAAGCAATATAAATGCAAACATAAATACTTTGTCTCAAAAAGGTATGTTAACAATATAATAAAAATAGTTTATAATTTTTTTTTGAAAATGATCTTTAAAAGACCCACAAAAATAACAAGAAAGTGTTGTAACATAGGGTTTTACATCAAAATAACTAATTTTTAAATGGTAAAATTTACTCTGATTTAAACTTAATCAAACAGGAAAAACATGTCGTTTCTTTGTTTGTATTTTTTTTGCTTTTCAAAGACCAATTATTTTTTTTTAAAAAAAAACTATGGTGGTGCTAGCGGGACTAGATCGGCGAGACAATTTAATGCGAGTCCATGGGAGATGCACAACGACAAAGAGCTTCACGGTGAGACAGACGATGATTTGGCTAGCGGGCCTGATGGCTCAGTCGGCGGAGGATGGGCGTAATGGCACACGGTGGAAGTTGCACACGGCCGGTGGGCGGTGGCAACGTAGGGCTTGGCCATGAGAGTATGAGACGGAAACGGTGGTAGAGGAGCACCGCTGTGGAAGTTCTAGGCAACTTTTGACGTGGTATAGGCCGGTAGCTAGGGACTAGCGATATGCTGCGAGATTTGCAATCTAGCTCACCATCTCGGACATGCCACTACGTCTCCATAACAAAAACAATTAACAAAAATGCCCAAACCAATTGCATTGAGAATGGTTTTTTCATAGCCAGACGTCAAGAAATAGTCATCGAATAACATGGTCGAGAGAAGTACCTACTCTCGACATGTGAAGGTTGAGAGAGAGGCCTCAACTATAGACTTAACCACATGTATTTGTTCATCGAGTCTACTCTATATACACCTCAACTTGGCCATCAAGAGACATGCGTGTTATTGAAGATTTGTTGTTGGCCATCAAGTGTTGTCGTGGGTGGCTGAAATTTGTTTTCGTTCCTGTAGTGTGCTCTGTTGGATAATAGACATTCGGTATCACCACATGTGTGATCCCATGATCATGCGTAATAATGTTCACATCACCTTGCCTGATTTCCTTGATAATGTTCTAGAAATCGATGGTCGAGATATGAAAGTCTGTCCGATTATTTGTATTGTACTCCATTGTCAATATAATACACTATAAATAACAACAGAAAACTATAATGGGCGTGAGAATTCGCAATGATTGCCGCAAGACCATGCATTGTTGCCTACAGGCCACCAAATTTTAATCGCATATATCAGCTTCTTTGACATTTCATTGATTAAAATGGTAGTTTTAGGGTTTAGGATAGTGCTCGGAGTTTGGACCGGGCTGCCTGTGCCGGCCTGGGCACAGCTCGAAACACGGCACGGCACAAGAAAAAAAGATGGGGATATAAAACTACCTCCGATCACAAAAAGAAATCGCCGTTGATTTTTAGACACGCCATTCGACTTATTCAAAAATTTAGTTTAAATATGTAAAAATATAAGTCATAATTAAAATACATTTAATAATAAACTAAATCATAACAAAATAAATAATATTTATATAAATTTTTTGAATAAGACGAATGATTAAAGACGTGTTCAAAAGTCAACAGCGACTTCTTTTTGTGACCGGAGAGAGTATTTTAAAATGACATTGATGCCTCCAAGTGGTCAACCGATCGACAAAACACACGGCCCTTTTCACCTAGTCCACGCGGCCCTTTTCACCTAGTCCGATCGAGAGCTACCAATCGGTAAGTTGAAAAATGGAGGGCCTTTCTCACAAGTAGGAACCGTGTAAAATGCTCCATTAGACCAGCTAATTGACACTGATCGTACGTAGAAAAGTTCGCTAGAAATAGTGAAAATACAGTATGCGACATAAATATGCCAGCACTAATGTAATAACAGCCAGTCTTGCATATATGCACTGTTGCATATACAGTGTTTTAAAAGTCATTATCATTACGCAAAGCTAAGCTAGTAGAATCTACATGCCTATATGCCAAAATACTCAAAGTAGCACGGCAATTTGGGCTTTCAGAAACATTGAAGCATGCATGTAGCTGCTAGTCTTCTAGTACTATCTTAATTTGCACGAGGTACACGCGCACATTAATATAATGTCGATCGAGAGTATCATTGCATCAGTTAGCTCGGCAATCACACATGCAGCAGCATGGTCCAACATTTCACACTCGTTGAACTGCATATATAGTATGATACAACAACTAATAGTGATGGGCTGATGCCACATAAGAGACAGGGAGGAAGCCAACATAAAAATACATCACGGTCTCAATTAAAGTGTCGGATTGACTTATGTCTCTCGCAGATAGCCTTGCAATTGCGCCACGTGTCCTAGTAATAACGGCTAAAATCAATATTAAATATATATACTTGAAAGAACAGCACAGCCAAACCGGCCAGCTTACCCAAGCACTCGGGTCTCTACTTGCTCAGGTCATTCCCCCGGATAGCTCCATCCACCCGATCATCGTCATTCAAGCAAACACATGTTAGAGGAGCACCGGACAAGGCTCCGGTGTCAAGTGGGCCTAGATCGTGTGACGTGCGATACAATTGCCCCACGACCAGAATATGGGGGCTATATGTTTATAGGGTTAATGCTACATAATTAGAGCCTAAATAACATGTAATTAGACTCGGCAGTTGTCCTTACAAACCTAGTATACAACCCCATAGGGAGAGCAAAAGAGGTAAGTATTCTTGTACTCGCAGTCATTCACCATACTAGAGTAGAGTTATCTTTGTTCTCAGAGGTTCAAACTAGTGTCACTTATTATACCTCTTTTTTTTGACATTTTCACACCAAGGTCTCTTCGACATCACAGAAGTCCCACGTAGCAGAAAGGGGTCTTTCTAATCCCTCGTTCAAGAAATAAGCTCAATGGGAAGCCTTGTTCCGAATCATTAATTGATAGCTGGCGCATCATTGGGGATCGTAAGTTCCTTTGTTGCAGAATTTCTCTAAGATGTTGAGCTCATAGGATACCCGCGATATTTGCATCTTCAACAATATTGATGATCATGATGATTACTACACTAATGGAGAGGTAGTCAGGATCATCGATCTACTGAAGCACATTTCGAGACTCTCCCCATGACATCTCACCTTACCACCCCAATGACATGAACAAACAGTATATTCCCGAGCCAAACAGTATGAACAAACAGTTGCGAGGAACATCCCCCCATGTTGC
Organism: Raddia distichophylla; assembly: GCA_005191435.1. Lineage (NCBI taxonomy): Eukaryota > Viridiplantae > Streptophyta > Magnoliopsida > Poales > Poaceae > Raddia > Raddia distichophylla. The sequence continues at coordinate 10,460 of SPJY01018754.1, forward strand.
GTGGGGAGGATGATAATAAGTTCTATGATGGTCTGGACATTCCGGACTGTGATATAGCATTCGTTGGTGAGAATGTGTCCTGTAGGGACAATGTAATGACACCCCATGTCCCTACCAATGCTTGTGATGTCACCATGGCGAATATGGAGATTGAAGAGCTGAATGAGGCAGGATGGGACTCTAAGAAGGGCCGTAGGCATTGAGAAGGTGATGCTCAATGTCTCTTTGATGAATCCTTGGATGCATCCTTTGATGAGATGAGGAATAGAGTTCGAAAGAATACTCGTGCCTAGTTTGGATTGCCTCGCCGGCGTGAATCGCCCCGATCTTCATGATGATGACATCACAGGAACGGAAATAAACTCTTCATTAAAACCACCACCTACAATGAAAGGACCAATTAGAAGGGCACGGGCTTGTCGATTAAATCGACAGGTAAACTCATTCCTCGGACTCTTTATTCATGACATGGAGAATAGATGGCTACCTAATAACGCTATTGTACTTAGGAACCATGGGAAAGATCAGTGAGAACTCATTTCAACACGAAGACATGCTGCAACACAAGACAAGTCCGAGAGCAGCCATTCTCGGCCATCCAGGAGTAGTCTATAATAAAACAAGCATAACTCGGTCATCCCGAGTCCGTTTGAAGCGTTTGACCACAGTTTGAATATGCTCAGAAGACAAGCTTTCCAACGGATTCAGACTCATCTCAAATTCCTTATGTAGCTCCCGGAGTTGTCAAAAATATGTGCAAGCAGAACAAGTTGGGCCTTGGACAACATTTTGGGCAAGGCCCATGTATTCCCCACCCCTTCCCTTGCTAGGGTTTCCCTCTCCACGAGTTCCAGTAGCCACCCTACCATATGTGGTTGGTTACTCACCACTTTGGGCAGGTGTTATTTTGTTGTTTTCCACTTTGGAGAAACACCCTTGAATCGCTTGTGCTGGTTAGCCAATCGATTCAAGCTGTATAACCTCAACTCTATTGTTGTGAGCTTAATCTTATTTGCATTTCAGATTGCATTTTACTTGTTCTTGCTTGTTTCTTCGATTGCTAGCAGGAATAGACCTTCGTGGTCAGGTCAATCACGTTCTTGACGGGGTTAATAACGAGTTAGACTGGTGGTTTAACGATTGTCGGGCCCTGTCCTTCTGTGGTTGGTAGCCAGTTTGTCAAAGTCTCCTTTCCGCCAAATCGAGCATACCCACTCACCGGAAGATCGGGCAGCACCTTGAGCACAACACTTCACAGCGTAGTCCACCCAGGAATTGGGATGAAGCTAAGTGCTCTACAGATCTTCAATACAAGAGCTGAGAGCATCTCAATGCGTTGGCTACCGCTGTCCGAAGGCTAGAGAATCACCCGGGCAATGAGGACTTGCCTATCATGGGCGGTGGCCGTGGTGGAGAATCTCAAGCGCTTGGCAGCATAGTTGAACCGCACTAAGTCCTACGGTCGCCACAACAACTGAAATAATGCAGGTGCCCCGCCTAGTGGCACCTCATAACATCTTGGTGATTGCGATGATGCCTGGGTGGTTTTAATCGCTTCCTCGCAGCACATGAACCACCCACGAGTGGTACCCGAGGCGGTAACAGTCGTGAGAAGAATGGAAACCTGTCGAGACTCAAGACGCGGTATCTTGAGGCCCATAAAGCCTCATCTCCATTTCAGTCAAGGCCAAGGTGTTCACAAAGTGGGATATCCAAGCCCATAAGCAATTCAAACATCATAGCTTAAAGACTCTAGTTAGCAGTGCATTCTAATTTCACAACAAAGAATAATTAGTATTACCTTCATTAGTCATCTTTTTTATTAGTTAAGCTATTGCAAGAGAATTTTGCTGTGATACTACTTGAAATACTACTTGAAAAGGATCTAGTAAATTTGGAGTGGGGTGAATAGGATCTTTTTAAATATTTTGATTAAAGTAGAAATGAGTAAAATTAAAGCAAGAAAGCAATAATAACTAATTTCTACCAACCCTAACAAGTACAACCATAAAACTCAAACAACACAAGATATACATAAAAATATGGAAGATAAATGCAGAAAATAAGTGTGGAAAGTAAATGAGACATGGACAATTTTTTCTTATGGTATGGGGTCGAACTCATACTTCATGTTGAGAGTAGAAAGCAAAACATTCTTGGCAATGGCATTATATTGTCTATGCTTTCTTTCCACTTCGATTAAAGCTAAGGGATTAATACGTGCAGGATAACCAATGACACAAGCATACCAAGCATCATGCTAAGGGTCTCAAGATAACATTCCATGTGAATTTTTCAATAATTATAGCTTGATCCATCAAAGATGTGTGCTCTACCTATACTAACACTACTCCCCTCATTAGCCATCTTCGTAGCGGTGAAGCTAATCCACAAGAGCCAAAGCTTTGATACAACTTGAAAGGATCGAGTAGGTCTAGAAGGGGTAAATTGTGCTGGGACTATGCCCAATGACAATTATGAGCCACATACGATGTGGGCTCATGTATGGCGCAGACCACATATGATGTGGATCATCTGGACCGCATATGACTTGGGCCTTAGATCTTATTGGGCATTTAACGTAGAGGCCCACTAGGGATCACTATATAAAGGAAGGCGGTGGAGACGCCTAACACTGTGCGACACAAAAGCTCCCTCTCTACTAAACCCTAGCCGCCATCTATCCGTCGACACGCCGGTGCAAGCACACCACGTGCGGCGTGCCATCCTTGGATGTGTGGATACCGTGGAGGCATCGCTGCTACCTTCGGCGCTGATTAACCTGAACGACTAGCTCCTCTACGACCACGTCGACTATGACTATTAACAGTGGTGTGGAGCACGAGGGGAGGCTTCACCCGCTCTTCTTCTACTGTTGACGTGATCTAAAGGTAATGATCTATGATCCCTGTTGGTGATTGGTAAGCGGCCATCTTGAGATAGGCCTTGGGCCGTTTCCGCACCGGCCCACCGTGTAAACAGAAGGTCCAAAAATCCACCCTTGGCCGTACTAAAGGATGCGCCTAGCCCGCCAGGATCCTCCCCGGGCTTGACCGGGTCAAAACCACGCCTTAGCAGGCATCACGCACCTCCCGGGCTAGCCCGGGAGTGGTCCCGTGGATGGTCTGTCTGTCCGTGGGCTGGTGGCGACAACCGTCGCGTCCCACCACACTTTCTCCGGCCTTGACCGGAAAGAACTGTGCATTCCCGGAAACCCGCAGCCCCGTCGGTGTGAATCGCCCCGATCTTCATGATGATGACATCACCGAAACGGATATAAACTCTTCATTAAAACCACCACCTCCAATGAAAGGACCAATTAAAAGGGCACGGGCTCGTCAATTAAATCTACAGGTGAACTCATTCTTTGGACTCTCTTTTCATGACATGGAGAATAGATGGCTACCTAATAACACTATTATACTTAGGAATCATGGGAAAGATCAACGTGAACTCATTTCAACACGAAAACATGCTGCAACACAAGACAAGCCCGAGAGCAGCCATTCTCGGCCATCCAGGAGTAGTCTATAATAAAACATGCATAACTCGGTCATCCGAAGTCCGTTTGAAGCGTTTGACCACAGTTTGAACATGATCAGAAGACAAGCTTTCCAACGGATCTAGACTCACCTCCAAATTCCTTATGTAGCTTCTGGAATCGTCAAAACATGTGCGGGCAGAATAAGTTTGGCCTTGGACAGCATTTTGGGCAAGGCCCATGTATTCCCCACCCCTCCCCTTGCTAGGGTTTCCCTCTCCACGAGTTCCAGCAGCCACCCTACTATATGTGGATGGTTACTCACCACTTTGGACAGGTGTCATTTTGTTGTCTTCCACTTTGGAGAAACACCCTTGAATCGCTTGTGCTGGTTAGCCAATCGATTCAAGCTGTATAACCTCAACTCCATTGTTGTGAGCTTAATCTTATTTGCATTTCATATTGCATTTTACTTGTTCTTACTTGTTTCTTCGATTGTTAGCAGGAATAGACCTTCGTGGTTTACAATTGATGTTGTTGATTAGTCAAGTTGAGTGACCTAAATTACTCTGCCAATCCCTATGCTAAGCACTCGCTAGTAATAGCACAAAATAAATGCGGAAGCGAGAAATGCAAGAAAATAAATGCACTAAATGAGGGCAAGACAATTTTTTTCTAAGGTTCGGGGCCACACTCCTACTCCTCGTTGAGGTTAGCCCTTGCACTCAAGGACCAATAACCTCTCAAGCCACATAGCTCATCTCCACTAGTGGTAATCATTTATCGCTCCGGCAAGGTAGACTCGCAACACTTTGTACACCAGCTTGAGGGCTCCCACAAACGCCAAGGCGAGCTCGTCAAGCCTACTCCATCAACCGTTTTAAAGGATACACCTCCAACAGTAACAAGCTCAAAATGGCCTTTATCTCACCGGATCAAGAGTCTCACACGATGCACTCAATTGTAGAGAAAAGCACTAAATGGATGAAACTTAATGCTCTAGTGCTCTCACAAACCAAGGGGTAAATGATCTAGTTCAAGGAAAGTTCAAAACCTTATCTAGCTAGCCACAAGCACTCCATAAATAGCCTCCCCGAGCAAACTAGCTGTTGGAGAGAAAGAACTCGCCAAAATCTACCCGTTACGACACTGTTGGACACTGTCCAGTGACCACTGGATATCGTCTGGTGGAATAACAACACACTAGTCCTGAAGCATCGGACAACATTCGAAGACCATTCCCGAAAAGCTAAACTTCATCGGACAACGTTCGGCGCCCATCGAACAACGTCTGACAAGGACCAAACCATAGGTCTGAGGTCGTCCTGACACCGTCCGGTGGCACCCCATCCCTAAATAGGCCACTGCACAACATCCACCGGACACCATCCGGAGAAGCACGCAGAACCTACCATGCACGGTCAGCCACCCTCCAGGCAACATCCAGGGTGAGCACGCGCAAGCTATGATTAAAAACTAGAACTCCACCGGACACAGTCTGTTGGTCATTGGACACAGTCCGATGTGATCAGCCTAGAAACGTGGGGAGAAAGGAAATTATCCATCATAGGCACAGTCTGGAGAACTACCTAAACCCTAAAACGTGACTCACAAAGGCTCTAATGGACATTGTTCAACAAGGCCAACACAACAAAGACTAAGGACTCCACATGTCCAAGCCCTTGACGACCTCGCACTCTCTCAAATTGACCTCTACGAAACACAAACCTGGAGAAAAGACCAGAGTTCAATTTGAATACTCAAGATCTGGCGAGTCCAAAGCAATTTGACACCTCTTGACAAGACGACAAAAAATAGAATGTCGATAACCATAGACTGCCCACGTGACCTCGTCACACACCCGATCACATCTTTTCCTTCCAAGGTCATCGCTCCTTGATGCCGATGATGTCGCTAGGGTTTCAAGAAAGCCATGGACACCCTTGCGAATCTTGATCAAAGTTTTTAGCGTCTATCATCAATACCAAAACCTAATGCCGTTGATGCAAAGGATCTTAGGTGCTCACGGACCTTCCAGATCTTCTCTACGAAACTATAATAGGTGTCCTTGTTTCTATTGTTGACCACAACATGTATGCAGACACTGCTGGTTTGGTTGGTACTCTTTTATTCCTGGGCTCTCATGTATAATGTGTACCCATTTATCTCATACCCTTGTAATGTCAAGATTATACTGGATGGTTTACGAGCCAAGTGTTTGAACTATTCATCGTTTGTTTTCTTGTCCATCAGGTGCATTTATCACTAACCACACCGAAACGATCCATGTTCCGGAGTATCATCCAATTCTCTTACTTCCATGGATATTGTTGGCATACAATCCTCTTGTGCTAATTGAAATGCAGAGCCACTACAATTGACTGTTTCAAAACTATGAAATATTTTATTTAAAATAAAACAAGATTGTTGCTAAGGATTTTTTTTGCTCCATAGAATCCCTTTTCTCCTTAGCCTCCTCTCATGGCATGATACGGGGATGACAATCAAATTCCAATCATCAATGTAATTGACACAAAACTCAATCATCTCCTCTATTTGAACACCTTAGGCAACACATCCTTCTGGACAAGACCAGTTGTGAACATACTTCTTTAGGACACTCATGTACCTCTTGAAAAGGTAGGACACTCATGTACCTCTTGAAAAGGAACACATTGTGCATAAAAATGGGTTCAAGAATATGTATCTCTATGACAATGTGAAACATGAGATCGTAATATCAAAGAACAATGGAGGAAAGATCATCTGAAGGATGACCATACTTTGGACCACATCATTTTGAAACCTAACAAGATTATCTGGATCAATGGCCTTCTATGATACCGCGTCGAAGAACGAACACAACATTATGTTTGTCCTTGTACCTAATCCAACATAATATCTCACTGCAATCAACTAGAAGCAACTGTGTCATCTACACGAGACAATCATGGGATTTTAGGTGTACGATTTATTCTCCTTCATGTTTATGAGACATTTATGTTTGAGGAGTACTCAGAAGGGACCTTCATACTATTCAAGCACTGGATCATGCTTTTTTTTTATCTTCCGTGCTTATAGTGTAACTCGTAGGACGGAGTAATGTTATCATTTCCCTCTCCTTTTCGGACGTAGGTTGTACCTGAGTTCTAATAGTTTCTGGTTCTTTCGTGTTAGAAGTGTATCTTTTAATTTGTTATACATATATAGGAAGCTTAGCAGGTTCATGCTTACATTCTTTGTGATGTGCATGAAGTCAAGCGAATGACAGACCTCTAAGACTTCTCAGTAAGGTAAGTCCCAAGATATTAACTTCTTATTCCACATCAGCGCCTAACCTTTTTCAGTCGAAATAGGTTTGCTATTAAGACCCTTTCTAAATACTACTTTCAGATCCTTTATCATAGCAAATACACGTGTCCCATCATGATGCGCGGGCTTAGTGCGATGGTTTGGTTTCCCGTTAACAGTCTTACCTTTCTTCTGTAACGGGTATCTCGTAAGAAGAAACCTACTGTGGTCCATGTACACAACCATTCGGTAGTTCTCAGGTACATGCCGTCAGTTTCATCTAAGCATCGGATGTAGCCTCTATATATCCTTCGATATTTAGGCCCTGTAGATTACCAAGTGCAGGCCAATCGTTGATGATTACGAATAACAATGCACATAGGGTGAAGTGCTCTCTTTTGTACTCGTACACTATTGTTCCACATCATTAGAAGATTTTCAACCAATGGTTTAAGGTACACAATATCGATGTAGTTTCTAGGTTGTTTCGAGCCTTAGATGAGCAACAACATCATAATGTAATTTTGTTTCATGCACAACTGAGGAGAAAGGTTAAAGATACATAGAGTCACAATCCAAGTGTTATGACTGCTGTGAAGGGCCGCACAAGGGCCACCTTGTTCTTCTCCCAAAGGTGATCTGCCATGAGCCCCTCTATAGCCTAGAATGGACTGAGTGTCAGGGAAGTGCTTGTGGAACATAGCCATTGAGAAAACCTAAGTGTTACTCAAACACCAGCTGCTTGGGGTGTTTTCATTCGAAGAGACCTCAGACATGAGCGGGAAGACCTTGGGCATGAGCTTGTCGGTATCATCACTAAGCGGCAAAGACTATGCCTAAGGGTTGTGCTTGCTCTTAATTATGTGGATCAAAATCCAACAAAGCGCCATGGTAGACATTGATTTTGTTGTAGTTCAGAACCATGGGGGGGCCCTGTCTATCTAGGGTTCAAAAATGCCTAGCTTTGGGAAGTCAAGGGAGGAGTCCCTCTAGTGAGGCTCTTTGATGCAGATGGCAAGTTGTTTAGGCATGTCAGTCATACTCTTCAACCAACCCCAGCAACGAAAACACATCATTTCTTTCTCTTGGATAGGTTCTTCAAGGTCGGCTAGAATGAAGGAAGCAATAACTGGCAATGACAGTGTTCAGTGTTGCCGCCGACCAACCATGTCGTAGGACTTCCTCGAGGCATAGCCTGCCCTTGAATCTGGTAGGAGTTGATTTAGCAAGAATGAACCTATAGATTCAAGAGAGCAGCGAATGATGAAGAAACTATAGGCCGAGGCCTCAAATTTTTGGAGGCTAGCCTGAAATGAAGTCGGTGCTTTCATTGGCTAGCATGGCGAGATGGTGGCAAGAAGAGGATCTGCAGTAAGCGGATGATAGTAATGAGGGAAGAGGAAGGTGGATTTAGGGTATCGAGGGGACAACTGTTATAATTTGAATTAATGGAGATGTGTGATCTAGGTCATTGGTTTCTTTAATCCAACAATGTGTCGCGCTCTCGTTTTTTATGGCTAGTGTCCATTCGAATGCCCATGTTGATTACATGATCACCACCAACCAATTACGTTGTGTAAATATTTCCTTATAAAATGTCAAGGAAAGAAGAATTATAACAAATAGTACAGGCATGAATTAAATATATGTCATTTCTCGGTCTATGGTGGAATATATACAAATGCATACCAAATTTAATTTTTAAACTGAGCAGTGGCATGAATCCAAATCAGCCGTAGATCGAAAAAAGATCTTCCATGCCTGCACGTGCAATGCATCCACTATAATTTATAGACCAGAAATCCGTTAGAAAACGAAAGGGAAAAAGGAATCAGAGCAAGCGTCATGTCGCCCTCTCGATCGCGAGGAAATCGAACCTACTCACCTCGCCGAACTCGTGCATGGATGATGGATCAAGCTGGCGCATGCATCTCGCTGTCGGGTGTGGACGCCATGGCGCGCGCCGATTTGTTTCTTCCTCGCGAGCGCGCCCAACACGACCGATCACTGTTGCAATGTGCTCCTCGTTGAGCGTGCCACCTCTCCCTCCACACACACACACACTAGGCAACAAATAAAAATGGACATCTTTTATATTCCATCCGTCGAAATGAAGAAAAAAAATGGATTTATACCCTCTCTCTCTCTGTCCTGTTTGGCGGTCCAAGTCGAACAGATTCCAGGTAGACGTGGCGATGGATGGCAACTTGCCAAAACTATTCTTTGGAGGTCTCTACCTCATGACTCATGAGATCGATCTCGTAATGATTAATTAGCCTTCAGAAAGGTGTGCTCTGATAGATAGCACAGGTAGCTAGGCAGGTTTCAAATTCCCATTTGGGTCTGCAGTTTATTTTTTTTTCCGTTTATATACTTGTCTTTATTTAAAATATAAATAAATCAGTTTATTAGCTCCGTCCTTTTTCTTTAACTCTTAATGATGGCTAAAAGTTCTCTAAAACAAACCAAACAAGGGGTTTAGGCTTTTGAGGTCACCTCAAAAAGCTCTTTAATATAAATGATAAATCAAATAAGCCAAAGTTCTCTCCAACAGCTGTTAAAATGAATCGGAAAGAATAGCGCACAGATCATGCTTCCCTGTAACACTCAAAATTTCAAAAGTTTCAAGTAAAATTTTATAGATTTATGAGAAAAAACTAAAAAATGAATTTTGCAATTGACGAATGAAATTTCACTGGGATTTATCCAAAACCAAGCGAAATCTTCGAAAAGCCAACACGTTCTAGAAATCTAAGAAATTCCAGGCGAAATCTTTGAAATTTTGTCTTCCCTATTTTTTGTTCTAAAAGAGCTAAATGAATAAGCTGGATGAGTTGAGGACAGTTATGTGTAGAGCTGAATGAATAAGAGTTAGCTGAATAGATAAGCGATTTTTCTTTACCAATGTTCGGATCTTTGAAAGAGATCCTACTCACCGTTAGGGAAGGCATAAAAGCCCGGATCACCAAAACCCTAATTCCCTTTTGGTGTTGCACAGCAGCACTCACCGGTTTTTACTAGATGAGTCATTTTCCTTGCGGAGGCGGAATCAAATCTTCACAAACTCCGGAGGCGCACCACACAAAGTTTAGCTGCTCACCGGCGACATCTAGCCATCTAGTATCCCTTCAAGCCTCCAAGAGTAACAAATGCGGCGTTGAATTGTTTAAAATTTTAAGTACTCAAGAATTTGATGCCTCTAACTCGTGGAACACTTTTGGGTGCCAAGTTCTCTCTAGATCTATATCTCACAAGATGAACAAGAGAGAGAAAGGCTTTTTCTTGAGAGCTGATAAAGAATAGAGTGAAGGAATCAAAATCTCAATCAATCAGAGTGTGTATCCTATGGCAGGTGGTGGAGGAGAGTTTTAAATAGAGTATCTCGAAATATGACCGTTGCTGCATTGTATCCCGCGTCGGATGATCCGACCTACATCGGATGTTCTGACGTGGTGCTTTCTGGAATGCGCTGATAGCATGCTGACTGCGTCCCACCGTCGGATGTTCCGATGGGGTAAGTTTTGCATAGAGGATATTTTGAGTGGAAAACTCATACGAATTTCGAGATATCAACTTTGAGCATTTAGAAACCTTTATATGTTTCTCCATCATATCTCTCTTTAAAGTACGACATGCCTAGACTTAAGAAATAAAGATTTACAATTTTGCGAATAAATAGTCTTGATGCCATCTTCAACCTATAAATTTGAGGCGTACTCCACCACATTTAACCTGTATTAATATGTGTATATCTTACAATAAAAGTATTAGCTCTATAATTGTTGATTAAAAATCACCAAAATCTATTTGGGGGTCTAGATCCACTTTCACAAACCTAAGAAATTTCGGGCAAAATCTTTGAAATTTTGTCTTCCCTAGTTTTTGCTATAAAAGAGCTGAATAAATAAGCTGGATGAACTGAGGACAGTTGTGTGTAGAGCTGAATGAATATGAGTGAGCTGAATAGATAAGCTGAAACCACTGTGAACATACCGTAGGCTGCAGCTAAGTGTTGCCACTCGTGACCCGTTGCAAAGCAGCTGGGATGGATCTACACATGGACTAGTGATAGCTGACAAGAGGGTAGCGCATGCACCGGGTCCGGGACATATACGTACCTATCTTGATGCCTTTGTGAACATTTTGGGGCCACTAGAATTCAGATGTTGCTCACTGTTTGAGCAATGAACGGCAATGAGGCCTATATAAACAGCTGCCTCGAAGTCGAAGCCAGCTGTTGGTCAAAATGATCGAGGACGTTGAATCAGGGCCGTTCCGGGGAGGGCGAGAGGGGCCACCACCTAGGGCCCTGAATGGTAGGGGGGCAATGGGTTATAAATCAACTTTCTACGATAGAAATTAGAGCACTTTCTACGATACATCATCTTAAACCTCTAGGTACCAAGGCCATAAAATTTAGCATTTTTCCACGAAAGAGGCTAGCAGATCCCACTTCCTTTTTTTTATTATAGATTTGTCTTATCCTCGTCCATTGCATTTTGAAAACCTAAAATGTAAATCAGCTTTAATTTTTGTTTGTAAATACCTACCATTTCATAATTCTTAAGGAAATGCAAATTCAAAATATCCAAATTTGAAATATTAGTTATAAATTTTGAAATTTCCAATTTAAAAACTTTTAAATTCTTAAAACAAAAGATTCAAATTTGAATGGTGGAACATTTAGAACTTTATTTTTTTATATTTGAAGGTATAAAAACACCAAAAATGAAATTTCATATTAATATTTGAATGCCCCACAAATTCCAAAAAGTTTGGATTTGAGAATTTACTAGTAAGGTTTGAATTTCAATTTTCAAATATTTCATATTTGAATGAATCCGATGAACTAGAAAGTTTCAATCATGACTATGTCTATATCTATACATCCATGGAATGATCTGTAAGACTGTCATGTGTAGTACTCCCTCCATTTCAAAATATAAAGCGTATAATTTTTTTAACACAATCTAAGACGTTTAACTTTGATAATTAACTTTTTTTCAAAAGATATCATCAACAATTATAATATTAACATAATATAAAAGTATTTTCAAACATGAATGAATATAACTATATCCCAAGCATTACACTAAACATATATTTTAAAGCTTAATTATTAGTCAAAAGTTTCAAACGTTGATGCATCATACGCTCCAATGTCTTGGTTGACATGATGGAGGATTCCTTCATTGTGTGGACATCAACCCTAGTGGAGCCTATTCTACACGCTCAGCCTATGAGATTCAGTTTGTTGGCTCCTTTGTGGATCACATGTATTTGCGCATTTAGCGATCCCACTCTGAGCCATAAGTGCATGTTCTTCTTTTGGGTGATCCTCACGGCTGACAAGCTTGCAGCTAGGGGATGGACACACGATGTGCACTACGTCCTCTGTAGTGTGGTGGTGGAGACTATAGACCATCTACTCAGGAGGTGTCCAATTGTTAGGCAGGTGTGGTCTTTGATCCCTCCATTGTTGCAGCATACATCCTTGTCCCTCCTCGACCTACCCTCTTTCGGTGTTCGATGGGATAGCCTTCAAGGACCTCCTCGAGCACGTCGAATGGAGGATGTGGTAATAGTGTACACTGCCTGGCATCTTTGGCTCGAGCGTAATATTAGAACATCCAAAAGCATTTTCCATTGGCATGTGGATGTCGCGGACACAGTGCTCAGTTATACTATCTCTTGGCATGTGGCTCATTGTGGTGTCGAGGACTAGGGCTCCCTAGTCGGGTTGTCAGTCCCCTTGGGGACCAATGTTGTAGCAAACTTTTTATTCCTTGAATGAATAAGCGTCTTGCCTCTCTTTAAAAAAGGAGGAAGGGGGAGAATAGAGGAAGAGGGGGGAAGGAGGAGAATGAAAGAGGAGGTTGGCATAAAAAAATTTGTTGGAGCATGAGTTTATGAGGTGGTCACACAGAGAAACGATATGAGAGAGAGGGGGGAGAGGAGGAGTGATGGGCGCGGACGCAAGGTCCTGATCTTCTGGTGAGAGATGGTAAGGATAACTCGGTAGGTGTCACGGAGACCTAAACGATCCGGCTTCCAACCCCGCAAAGGAACTGGAAATCCCGGCGATCGCTAAACCACCACGACGATTGTTATCGACCGAACCAGAGGCACAATCGACCTGTCCACGAAGGACGATTCCTGCAGGCAACCGAAGAACGAGTAAGAACACAAGATAGGCAATCTCAATTGCGAATATAGATTAAGTATAATGGGGTTAAGAAACTTGGCCTTGTTGGTCTAGCCGACACAAGAAGAATAAGGCAAAATCTTACACGACAATGACGAAATCAACTAAACAAAAACCCAACTAAAACGAAGCATGGCGTGGAACTTATATAGGGCGACGGCCAGAGGAGGGACGCCCAAACAGGTGCCCACATATGCTCAACCATAACTCTAGGGGAACACGGGCTTTGGGCCCAAAAATACGGCGATGCAGCGCCGGGAAGTTTATGTCCGTTATCTTGTTTTCGCGATTCCCTTTGACTCGGATGTACCCATTGGAAAGCTTATCTCGTAAGCTTTCCGTAGAGTCCTTATTTGCCTCATCTCGACGTCGTATATGATCTGGACGTCCGTTTGAAGGTGCGCTGGTCCTGAAAGTCCGAACCGGACCCGGCAGCGAGTTCGACGTCCTCTCGTCTTGGAAAACCGCGTCAATGATGTCCTCATCAAGGAGATGAGGTGGCATATGGTCCGGATCTATTGACGCGGAAAGGATATATGGGAGTAAGAGGAGTGGATAAGAGTATGGTGCCCCTGTAAGATTTGTTACTTCGCACCACACGCCCTAAGGAAAACATCGTCCAAATAACCCACTCAACTACTTTTTAAAGGGTTAATTAGACAGGTGGTACTTCAGATCAGTGGATGCATTTACCATTATAAAATGTTGTGAAAATATATGTATACACCATATTTATAGTCATCTGTCTAAATAAACCTGTGTTTTTTCGGGACCTGTTTTCATTCCCTTGCACATGATGCCATTTCCCTTGCACATGACACCATTTGAAGACGCAATCTGTGATACTTCCTCCGTTTTTTTTCTTTTGACTTTTTGGCACGACTTTAACCATTCGTCTTATTCAAAAATTTAGTGCAAAGATGTAAAAAAAAGACATTTAAAGTACCTCTATTGATAAAACAAATCATAATAAAATAAATGATATTTACAAAAATAATTTGAATAAGACGAATGGTCAAAGGCGTGTCGAAAAGTGAAAGACATAAAAAAACGGAGGTAGTACGTGCTATAGATCATTAGAGCCAGCCAGGGGCGGCCCAGGTGCATGTGGAGCAAGTGCGCTGCACAGGGCCCCCAATCTGAGAGGGCCCCGTAAATTTATAATTTTAGTTAGTATAATGTATGTTTTAATCTATATCTCACATTCAAATTTGCATTATCATCTTAGACTTTTTCAATAACTTATCATTTAAATCTTTTGATTTATCTTTGCATCATTTTAGGTCTTTTTTAAACCTTAGACTTCTTTCAATGCTACAAACATAGACCCATTTAGTATTTTGTTTTATTTCTGCACCAGGGCCCCAAAATATTAGGGCCGGCCCTGGAGCCAGCATGTAGCACATGGGACAGACTCGCAGCCGTTCCTTAATTAATTCCACGGATACAAATACGCGGGGCACATCATGGCCCACCGGCAGCCAGATCGATCTGCCTGCCAGCTGAGAGTCAGGCGAGCTGGTGATGAGATCGTCGATCTCGCCGCGCGCAGCAAAACGTGAGGCACGAGTTGGTGGGGGTGTGGGCGGGTAACGATCTCGCCGCGCGCGCGCGCGCGCGCGACGTCGGCGTCGATGCCAACCTGCGGGCACGCCTGCACGGCTGCTGTCTCTCTCCTTGGATGCTGCCGGATACCATGAAGAATTATATCCACGGTACGGATATGGGTAAATTTTCTATCCACGGCTATTTTTTTCGCAGATATGATTTTGGTATATCCATATCCGTTATCTGTTACCCGCCAACCTAACAATGTATAATTTCTTCAAGACCCGTTACCCATTGTTGAATTATTAAAGAAATGGTGTTGGAATGTTTTTGCGATGGTGCTAAAATCATGCTAAGATATCCTGCTATTGTTGCTGTTCTTTTGCTCCAATTATGCTGCAATTTACGGTGCTATTTTTTTTTGTTGTTTTTGGTTAAAATATTATACGCTGTTGAAGGTTGCAACAATAAGCGTGCAGGTAGCGGATACCCGGGGGGTCGCGGGTATCCGACGGATACGGATATGGGTGTGGGTATGTACCCGCGAGCAGATATGGGTACGTATGGGTTTGATTTTTGCTCACGTGTACGGATCAGCGATACCTCTATCAGTGCCCGACCCGCCCGATTGCCATCTCTACATAGGACGTCCCTGCGTCAGGCTCGGCTAGTTGAGCTAAGCATCAATCTTAGCTCGTGCAACCCGAGCTGGAACCGAGCCGAATCCGAGCAGCTCGCGAGCTTCTGGCTCTTTTTCCAGCCCTAGTCCGAACACATGGGCAGCAAAGCGGCTGCATCACTTTGCACTGCCCGAGCAAATGATGCCTCTGGTCTCCACCTGACCAGCTTGGTCCAGGCCCTGGATCAGCTAAATTAGATGCATGGCACTGCTCAAACTCTCGATCAGAGAACTATCACTTCCCGAAGTGAAATACTAAGAATGCCACAGTTAACGGGAGGAAATTAGGCCTTGCCATTTTACGAATGTGTCGCTTTTCCTACTACGTCAAAACCACACATTCGTGATGGGTTACAACAACAATTAGTGACGGGTGAAGCAACCGTCATCCACTCATCAGTACTAATCTTTATAATATGTCACTATGCAGTGCGGCGACAATCGATGACGACAGTTAGGATTTGGAATGCTAGACGGCAAACCATCATGGGGGCAACCATGGAAGCTACTGCCTCGCTATCAAAGAACTCACCATATACAGCCAGCGGTGGCTCCGCGAGTAGAACAGTCAGCAACAACAGAGGCAGACGGCCATGGAGATAATTGGTTCCTGTGAGTCGAAGAGGTAGCTTCAGGGGAGAGGTGGTCGGCCATAGAGGTGGTGGCAGCATCGATGATTCGAGGAGCCAGTGGCGACAGAGTGGCAAGCCATGGAGGTAGTGGCGGCTCCCGTGAGTCGAGGAGGTGGCGATAGGGGAGGTGACCAACCATGGAGGCGGTGGCGATTCCCACAAGCCGAGGAGGTGGTTGCAAGCCATGAAGGTGTGCGTGGCTCCGGTGAGTTGAGGTAACGGCGTGGGAGGTGGTTGGCCAGGTTGGGCATGGATGTTGTGGTGGCTCTAGCTAACTAAGAAGGCACCATGAGGATGGTGTCTTTTGCTGCTCCTGTGAATCAAGGATACAATGACAAAGGAGGTGGTTAGTCATGCAGGCAGTGTCAGTGCAGGCAAGGACAATACTATAGCAAACGAGGCTGCTATATTTTCGAAGATATGGGGGAGAGGAAGAGGAAGGGGTGAGGGTATTTTCATTAGGAACAAGTGACAGGCTCACAGATAAGCTGGAAACATGCTTTAAAAACGATAAAATGGCATGAATCTAATTACTGCATGTTACCAGTGGAATTTTACAATTTCACATTGAGTATTGGCAATCCTCTTATTTTAATACTTAGGACTGGCATGGATCTAATTAACCTTTTTAAAAATTACATAGAAAAATATTGTAAGGGCGTTAGTATGTTTGGACCAGGTTTATGACCAAGGATGTATATGCACTACTACATTGCTCTGTCATGGAACGTTCATCAAAAACTATGTGAGTACAAGTTATGTCTATCGTATTGGGATATGTCCAATGAAAATTATGAGTCGCATATGATGCGGACTCATATATAGCGCAGACTAAATATGATGTGTACCTGGACCTAATTAGACCTCTAACGTAGAGGGCCCAATAGTGGGCAATAAAAAAGGACGTGGTGGAGAGGACAGCATATTCCTGCGCGCAATTTCTCCATCGCTACCAAACCCTAGCCGTCATCTCTCCTATACGTCTATGCGTCGGTCCTAACACACTGTGCATGGAAATATTCCAATCCCTGTATGTGTGCATACCGTAGAGGCGCTACACCCACTAGTCGATGCGAACCTAAGAAGGACACGAAATTTGCTCGCGGACAAATTCTGCAAGCGATGTTGTTTTGACAATTCCCGTTGATCCAGAAGGAATTTTGAGGCGACACTAGATGCATTTAAAATATAATTTTGTTACCGTTCCAACGAGTGGTAGAACGTTAAGAACGGAGCCCGGATGTGGTCGGGGCATCCGTTTGAAGTCAGATTGCTCGATTAGGTCATGAATCCGGGCAAGCTCGTAAAGCTCGTCGATGGCGGCCATGGCGTGGAGATCGGCCGCAGTGCACCTCGTGTGACATTAAGAACCAGCGAGGAGGCGATCGGATCGCCATGAACAACTACTTCCATGTGACTACATGCAGATCGGTGTACTGGCTTCATCGACTCGTGTTCCGTTGCATTGCGCGTCGTAAGATAATTTTGATCTATGGTCAATTACTTGCAGGGTGTTACTAGGTTTATGCGGTAAAATTTTGATTCGTTGTTGGTGTAGCAATCCCGCGTGTCCCTCCAATTGTATTAGAGCCATCATGTTTAGTTCTTGATCTAGATCGGTTTTGGTCGCATATGTGATATGCGGGGTATTAGATATGATCTACTACCATTCTTCGTGTGGCCGATTGGATCAGTTAGGAAGAATTCATTGGATTAATGGTGATTAATCTGAAATATGGTTGATGGGATCAACACAGCGTGGGATATTGTTTTTAGTAAATTGGATTTGCTAAAGACCGACTAGATCGTTTTAGTATTTTCGGTTGATCAGATTAACCGTCTCACGGCTGGTCAATAATCGTTGTTGTCTTGACGGGAAACTGTGTTGATGTGATCAACGTTATTTCTAATCGATCTTGTTTAGGCACCACATGATTAATGAGATTAATTAGAGTTCATGTTGATTAGATCAGCATGTAACCTGATTAATCATGACCTCTCCACATGGTAGTGCGTTCTGGCATCTATGCTCTTGTTGATGAGATCAATGTAGAAAAGAGATATCGTGATGTTGCCATTGTTTTGCGTTGCTGGCCTACCTATGTCACTTAGTTCTAGGAGTCGTCTCAGCGCACTAGTTCTTTGAATGACTATGGAATGTGACTTGACTGGGATTATCTTCGCTAAATTGTTAAAGGAGGTACACACATAAACATAGTTTAATATTTATTGATATACCTGATGCTTTACTTTTCAGCTATTTCTTTGATTAGAGAATCTTGATATATACATGATGATTGATATCAAATTTTGAGAATTGTTTTCTAGTTATTAAGGAATATTTGTTATAAAGGTAATACCTTGATGAAACAGCTTGAAATGCGATCTGTACTAAACGGAGTTTACTAGAAGCACTATGATGATTTTCTTAGTGTTGACTGTTTCATTCTTGCCACTATAAAATTTGAGCTTTTATAGCAATATAAAATCATGGATGTCTGCAATATAATCGCGCAGTTGGAGTGCATGTTTCAGAACCAAACAAGGGTTGAAGTATTTGATCTCTAAGTCATTGTCTGCGTGTAAGTTAGCAAAATAAAATTTTGCCAGCCATCATGTAGTCAATATGATTGATTACATTGAACAATGAAAAATATGATTTTCCCTTTTTTTAAATGTTATCTATTGATGTGATTTTCAGTTGCTTTTCATTTTGATGAATAGCTTGAATAAATCACTGGCCGAGATGCATATTATAATAAGAAAGCATTAAGATCAGCTACAATCATATGATGATGGTTCGAAAGACTGGTCGACTTGTGAAAGAGGCCGAGTCATGTGTGAAAGGAAAAAGTCAAGTTGGACTGAAGTACTAATCTAGACTTGTAAAGTCAAAGATTGGCGCTACCTTGACACCACAGGATAGAATTTTGAAAAAATGGTTAGGGTGTAGAAATTGTCTCGTTTGACGTTGGCATACTTTAACGGGCCAAACCGAAGGATCATAGTCGGATTTAAATAATTGTTATTATATTCTAGGCATAGGCAAATTCAATTTTTCTGCTTCTTTTGGAAATAGAAGATTGATTTGTTCTATGGGCATGCTTCATTAGTGAATGGATATATGTTATTAATCCTGAGAACTGTGATTCCATTTTTTTCATTATCCATGTTATTGTACACTTTAGAAATAATGATAATCATTTGAAAGGTTCGATCTAGTTACAAAAGAAACCATCATATATGATATGGATCGAAAAGTGTTCTGTACTGTCTTATCGAAGTTTGAATGTGGGGCATGTCGTTTGATATAAATGTTTCTTTCTGAGGTGCAAAGTGTTTACACATATGGAAGGGTAAGAGCTGCAAATTGTTTGTTGCTCAGAATGGTTTTATTTTGGAGAAATTGTTTTTTCCTAAATATTTGGTGGGAGCAGAGTGTGACTCAGAGAAATTCAGGGATCATTGGAAAATATTTTGGTTCCTATTAAATTTTCATATTATGTTTTGTATGTTTTATGAAATAACCAGGCCTCGCATTGGTCATAAAGTCACATTAGTCACATATATGATAGGAAGACAATTGTTGTCGGACTATATTGAGCTTAAGACTTGTAATGAAGTGTGATGCGTTTATACTTTGAAATATGAATTTAGACGAGCTATGTGTGACAATTAAGTTTTGAACTTGATTGGTCAGCATGTTGATGTCCGGATTCACCTAGCTACCGTTGCATATTCAATATGAAATATGGATATCAAAACGACTCTCTCTTGAGGAGACCTAAGTCTCATGTGTCTTGACATGGCCTCAAGATTTGATCATCCTTAAGGTGCTAGAGTATGCAAATTTCTGAAACAAGCATATCAAAGTTGAATATTTGTTTTGATGAAAAGTCAAATTGATTGGCTAGTTCATCAAGGGCAAGTGGGAGAGCACTGATTTTCCTAATCTTATATATGTATGACATATTGTTGATAAGAAATAATATTCTATGATTTTGGCATGAGGATGTATAGGGATAGATCTGAAAGGCTAATTGGATTAGACCTATATGTTGACATGTTGTTGAATGGTTCAACCGAAAACTTTTTCCTATGTATGTCACATTGCAGAGCGACATTCAGTATTAGTAACTTGCTGAGCTTAGTAATTGCCAAAAATGAGTTTCCATGCCCTGTGCATTAAGGTGAATGTCACCGAGTATGTACATATCAACCTAATCCGGATGAATGCCACTGGATGGTAAGAAACATTTTAAGATACTTATGAAGTATAAAGAATGGGCACTTTGAAAATGGTGGCATGTAATGGTTACATCGCGCACTACATTCAAACCATTATTTAATGGAAGTTCAGAAGCTGAAAAAGTTTTAGTCTAGACAAATATTACCACAACATTTATGAAAGGCGGACATGAGTATTGGATATTGGATATCCAGATGATAAGCTCTGGTGCACATGGATAAAATATAAGTGATGAGCCGGTTAGGCAGTCTTGGAGAAGACTATATAATTCCTATGTTTATGATGGATAAATTAACGAAAATGCTTCTGGCCGGGCGTTCGATCCGTCGGACGCCTGGCCCAGCAGCGCGCGTACGGGTACAGCCCAAGCTATACACCTGCGTGGCTGCGTGCAGAATTGTAAAGGCAGAGAGCGTATGGCTGCATGCGTGAGCTCGTGCACATGCATAAATGCTTTCATCCGGGACAGTCCGCGCGCGAGGCCAAAGCAGCGCTAGCTAGCTAGCTAGCTCGTATGCGAGCACCCAATGCTAATGTTTGTGATTATGTTTTTTTTTCATTTCTCATTTTTGTATTTTTTTCATTTGGAGTTCAAATTGCGCAGAACAAATTTTATAATTCATCTAAATTCCTAATGAAGCCATTTTAAAAACTTTTCCTTTTTTTCCTATTTTTTTGAAATTTTTATTTTTTATTGGTACAATTGTTCCAGTAGGCAAGATTGATTGTTCCGGAAGGCTAGAATCATTGTTTCAGCACGCAAGATAGATTGTTTCGAGAGGCTAGACTCATTGTTCCAGTAGACCAAATACATTGTTCCAATAGGCAAACTTTGTTTTTTCAGTACGCAAACTTTATAGTTTCAGTAGGCAAAACCTTATTTGTTCCAAAAGGCAAAAGTTATTGTTCCAGAAGGCAAAAGTTGTTGTTCCAGTAGGCAAAGTTCAACTGTTCCAGTAGAGCAAATCTTATTGTTTCAGTAAACAAACTTTATTATTCTAGTAGGCAAACTTTATTGTTTCAGTAGACAAAACCTTATTTGTTCCATAAGGTAAAAGTTATTGTTTCAGAAGGCTCTTATCGAAGTTTGAATATGGGGCATGTAGTTTGACAAGCTCACGCTTGACTGATATAAATGTTTCTTTCTGAGGTGCAAAGTGTTGACACATATGGAAGGGTAAGAACTGCAAATTGTTTGTTGCTCAGAATGGTTTTATTTTAGAGAAATTATTTCTTCCTAAATATTTAGTGGGAGCAGAGTGTGACTCGGAGAAATTCAGGGATCATTGGAAAATGTTTTGGTTCCTATTAAATTTTTATATTATGTACAAATTGTTGTATGTTTTATGAAATAACCAGGCGTCGCATTGGTCATAAAGTCACATTAGTCACATATATGATAGGAAGACAATTGTTGTCGGACTATATTGAGCTTAAGACTTGTAATGAAGCGTGATGGGTTTATACTCTGAAATATGAATTTATGACGAGCTATGTGTGACAATTAAGTTTTGAACTTGATTGGTGAGCATGTTGATGTCTGGATTCACCTAGCTACCGTTGCATATTCGATATGGAATATGGATATCAAAACGACTCTCTCTTGAGGAGACCTAAGTCTCATGTGTCTTGACATGGCCTCAAGATTTGATCATCCTTAAGGTGCTAGAGTATGCAAATTTCTGAAACAAGCATATCAGAGTTGAATATTTATTTTGATGAAAAGTCAAATTGGTTGGCTAGTTCATCAAGGACAAGTGGAAAAGCACTGATTTTCCTAATCTTATATATGTATGACATATTGTTGATAGAAAATAATATTCTATGATTTTGGCATGAGGGTGTATAGGGGTAGATCTGAAATGCTAATTGGATTATACCTATATGTTGACATGTTGTTGAATGGTTCAACCGTAAACTTTTTCCTATGTATGTCACATTGCAGAGCGAGATTCAGTATTAGGAACTTGATAAGCTTAGTAATTGCCAAAAATGAGTTTCCATGCTCTGTGCATTAAGGTGAATGTCACCGAGTATGTACATATCAACCTAATCCGGGTGAATGTCATGGATGGTAAGAAACATTTTAAGATACTTATGAAGTATAAAGAATGTGCACTTTGAAAATGGTGGCATGTAATGGTTACATCGCGCACTACTTTCAAACCATTATTTAATGGAAGTTTAGAAGCTGAAAAAGTTTCAGTCTAGACAAATATTACCACAACATTTATGAAAGGCGGACATGAGTATTGGATATTGGATATCCAGATGATAAGCTCTGGTGCACATGGATAAAATATAAGTGATGAGCCGGTTAGGCGGTCTTGGAGAAGACTATATAATTTCTATGTTTATGATGGATAAATTAATATCTTCTAGTTCCTTGAATATCATCATTGGTATCGATTAACAAGTACGACTTGTTCGTGAAACTCTTTCACTATATGATGTTATTCTAAATGGCTACCTGATCGTATTATAACTTGAACCATTATGATCCTAAGATCAGCACATGTATTGATTGATGATCATGTTTCCGGATCATTGATATGCATATATCACATTAATAATGTGGAAACATGTTGGAGAACATGGGTGGTTGAACAGACCCACTTTCGAGACGCTGTGAGATTGTTATCTCTTAAAGTGCAATCAGCGTACAGTCTCGAGTGATACACCTATATGGTCCTCAGACCTTAGATCGTCATGGATGCCCAACATGTGAACTCTTATTCTTTGGTGTGATCAAACGCTACACCATAACTGGGTAGTTATAAAGGTGACTATTGGGTATGCCACAAAACATTGTCTGGGGCGTGATTATCAAGATGAAATTTTCTCTTCTAGATAACATGAGAGATACCTCTGGGCCCTTCGGTGTGAATGGATAAGAAAGTGCATGGCCATGCTAATGTGATTATACAATCACATTATCTCTGTGTATCCATTAGATTGATGAGTGAAATGGTCGAGCTATCAACAAGGTTGGGCCTTGAGCTTGACTGCTATCATGTGGCAAAGGGATCGGTATGTACGAGTATATCAAAGGTTCAGCCGGCGTTACATTCTGGGCACTCGGGGGTCAATACATTCTGCTAGGAGCCGCTGTTGATATATGGATTAGAAAAGTTGTTCCGGGTCCACTGTCGACTTGCACATTGACCTAAAGGGTCACACACTTAAGGGGATTGGGAATTATAGCAGCCTAATTGTTCATTGTGCAAGTCGGAGCTATTGGGATATGCTCAATGGAAATTATGAGTCGCATATGATGTTGGCTCATATATAGCGCGGACTACATATGATGTGGATCTGGACCTAATTTAGTCTCTAGCGTAGAGACCCCAATAGTGGGCGCTATATAAAGTGAGGTGTTGGTGTGGCCGGCCTATGCCTGCGCGCAAGTTCTTCCTCTTATTCAAACTCTAGCCGTCATCTCTCCCAGGCGTCTATGCATCAGTGCTAGCACACCGTGAATGGACAGATGCCAATCCTTATATGTGTGGATACTGTAAAGGTGCTATACCCTGTGGCGCTAATCGATGTGAACCTGAGAAGTAGACGAAATTTGCTCGCAGACAGATTCTGGACGCGATGTTGTTTCGTCGATTCCCATGGATATAGAATGAATTTGGGACAAGACTACATGCGTTGGAAAGATAATTTCATTAGCTTTCCAACGAGTGGTATAACGTAAAAAAGGAGCCTGGATGTGGCCGGGGCATCCGTTTGAAGTCAGACTTCTTGAGAAGGTCGCGAATCCCGGCGAGCTCGTAAAGCTCGTCGATGGCAGCCGTGGCATGGGGATCAGCCGTGGCGCACCTCGTGGGATGTTAAGAACCAGCGAGGAGGAGGCGATCGGATCGGCATGAACGACTACTTTCGTACGACTACATGCAGATCAGTGAACTAGATGCATCGACTCGTGTTCCACTACACTGCATGTCGTAAGGTAATCTTGATCTATGGTCAATTACTTTGCAGGGTGTAACTGGGTTTCCGCGGTAGAGTTTTGATTTGTTGCTAACTTAGAAATCCCGCGTGTCCCTTCATATCGAATATTATATAAAATCATATGTGCTACTTAGAAGCCATGGGAACGATATTCTATCATCTCACACAATTTCATAACTTCTCAAAATACCCTCCTTAGCTCTTGGTACTAAGACCTCAGCTCAAGAAATTTCCCCTTCTTGCCCTAAAAAAGTAGGGTCACATCGTATCCTTAAACCTATTACCATGTTTCAACTAACCTTGGCTCCTCTGTCCCTCCGTACCAACAAGAGGAGGTGCATGAATATTGTCCTATTGTAACACCATTCATGATTGAACCTTCCAGAGGAAACCTTGAGTTTTCAGGGGAAATTAGATTCTCAACAATGTTTTTGTTACTTAAGCTGACATTCTTGCATCTACTTCGACAACCCATTTGTTTCACATTTGTTTCCCTCTAAGGCAAAGTACTCCACTATCTATGCATTTTGACATCCCACAACTTCGGCAGATTGCTCATCTTTAGCACAAAAGTGCTCGATGACCTGTCGTGCACTATTCAAAGGGTGGCTACTTCTAGGTAAACCCCCTGGTTGTCTTTGCAATCCCCTCTTTGCAATCCCCCCCCCCCCACACACACAAACAAACCTCCTTTGTCACTCGATTCAGGGGCCTTAGTTTGTGATCCTGCATGTTTCCCTCTTGATGATGAAGCTTTTTCCCATCGTATCACCGGCTGACCTTGACCTCCAGCTATTTTGGGCCATATCTATATTTAAAGTTTTCCTCAATTTGGTGTTGCTCATCTCACCCACACCAAAACAATGCTTTACCCTGGATGTCCAATCAACTATTGCACCCTAATGCATTTGGGTGAGAACCAGCTATTTTAGGATTCAAGTTTAGCATTTCACCCCTAATCATAGCTCAGTCGCTAATTCTTCAACGTCAGTCGGTTTGAACCCCTTATTGGTTTGATCCAAGCTTCGTCCCGGTAGTGGATAGATTACCCAGGTTGGGGTCCATAATCATTGATAGTCGCCCTCTCAAGACTCTCTTTCTCTATCGCTTCAGTGGATTATGTTTCCTTAACCAAGCCATTATCTATGAGTTGCTAGCTCATTCTTAGGCACATAGACAGAGATCGCTTTTCACTCCCACTACTTAGGAGCTCAGTACAGCTTCATGTTCTATTTTCCATGGGGTTCTTCTCACATTTTGCTCATAATACTACTTCGCTACCAGACTTAGCTAGACTTGCAAGGTGGTCCTTGCCCCCCTGTAACTTGGGTTAGAGTGTAAGCTAGTTATGTTTTTGGCTACTTGACTTTTGCTATTTTTGGGAGGATATGAAATCACTTTTTTCTTATCTCAAGCGATTTTATCACCTTTCAACTATTAGACTTTAGTCGTTTTTTGGGTCAGGTAGTTTGAATGGCCCATTTGGACATGCTCTATTTGTGAAAAAGGCCCTAATATTTTTTGTAAAAAAATCACAATGGTTTTTGTTTTGTTCCTCCCCTCTTCTTCTCTCCTTTGAATGCAGCAACACTGGTGACTACCACGATATGGCGGCTCAAGCAGGACCAGTGTGGTCGCAATAGGGAGGGGTAGTGGTCACCAGCAACGCTGATCCTAGAGAGGAGCCCGCTCGCCCGAGGAAGAGAGGATAGGAAGAGAAACAAAGAAGAATTTGATTGCATTTTTGCAAAAAAATTGAGGAGCCTTTTTTTTTTTTCAAAAGAGCATCTGAGTGATAGCTAGAGTTTAGCACAAATCTAGAAGCATGTCCAATAGTCGCTAATTTGTACAGAACCACGTGCATATGCATTGTATAAACTGCTCTCTTCGATGACCCCAAAGGAGTCACCATGGTTGGAAAGAAGAGATTCTGTAGGTTGACATGTTGGTACTCCACATTCGGCTAGTCCGGCAACATGTATCAGCCTTTACTGACATGCATGCATGATCAGAACGATCCGGTGGCGGCCACAGAGGGGCTAGCGGGTCCGAACCCCCTCGACAAAAAGATAAAACTCTTCAATGTACTAATTAATATTACCTTAAGACTTAGCAAATTAGATATTTAGACACTAATTAGTGAATCCGGTAATTTTAGTGCATATGTACAACCTAGGTCCGATGATACTGGTAATTAGTCTACATCAACTTGTTAGGAACAGGAAAATGCTCATTTGTAACTCACTTTGAATCTCTGATTGATTGATTGATACAAGTTTGAAATTTGGTAAGTCTATCTAATCTCAACTACACTGTTTATAAATTATATGATGAAATGATAGACAATTTGATTTTATTTCAATAGTTATATTTGTTCCTCTCTAACTTTTCAATTGGTTGTATAGATACGGCAATGATATTAAATTATTTTTTGGGTGTGCTTAGGTTGCTAGGCCAATTGACAATAAACAATTGATTTTGTTTTTAGACACATGTTAAATGATTTGTGTACTATACTATGTTGGAGTCTTCGATGCTATTTACAATGCATGGTCTTGAAGAGATGCTTAAAAAGAAAAATTGATATTTTTTTTTGCCCCCTACGATAGCACTAGGATGGGTTCTTGTGAAGAAACACTAGGTTTTTTGTTTTATATGTTTATAGCAGTTTCTACATGTAAGCACAAGTGTTAAGCGTCTTGGCATTTGATTTTCATGTTGCTATTTTGTAACATGCATGGCATTGCACTCTCTATAAGAACTTGTGTACAAACAAATTGTATTATGCGTATGCTAAGTATTATTATTTCTTGTCTCGGACTGCATATATATCTAAGGTCCTGTTCTTTTGAGTTGATCTGAACGGCTTAACAGCTGAACGACTGAAATGACTGAATTTCAAAAGGTTCTCGAGATTCGGATCCATTTCGTTTGACTTGCTTTTTAAAGTGTTAGGACCCACCTTCAAAAAACGAAAAACAGACTCAAAAAACTCAAATCATTTGTCTTTTCAAAACGTAAATAAGTCGTTAAGCTGTTAAGCCGTTAAGTTGTTAAGACGAACTGGGTCTAAATCGTCGCTCTGCCCTAGAACAATCCAAACAGAGCCATGACAAGCTCATCTGCTTTGAGATCATCTTGGTAATAACTACCTCCGTGTCTTTGACCATTCGTCTTATTCAAATTATTTTTGTAAATATCATTTATTTTGTTGTGATTTGTTTTATCAATAGAGGTATTTTAAATATGTCTTTTTTTTATATTTTTTCACTAGATTTTTGAATAAAACGAATGGTTAAAGACGTGATAAAAAGTCAAAGACGTCAAACCAAAAAAAACGGAGGGAGTAATAAGCAAAAAAACTACGAATCGGTGGATACGTGCTAATCAAACCAAGCCAGACTAGCTAGATATGCCACGCTATATGTTGTGGACCGGTTGTTGGCAGAGCGACGTTCACCAATCTCACCTTTTCAAAACAAATCCAACGTACATTGTCTTCCTAAGAAACCTTACTCGAGTCGTCGCTCGTCTTAGGGCTGATGTGTGTCTAGGGTGGGACTCACTCGGTGGATAAGTCAAATCCTAGCAAACGAGAATAAATATGATAGGAATCAATCTATTATGTATACCGGAGAAAAGCGGTAAAGAATCATTCCCTCCTACATCATGTGTTTTGATTGATCGTTGCCTACGGATTGTGCACGTATAAATAACCTCGGACTGCACTCAATAGCGTCGTTGTTTAACATGTTATCAGCATGAGGCATGCATTAAAGAAACGCAATACGCCAGAGATTGATCGACGACCATACGATTACGTTGATGAACGAAATGCAAATATATAGAATTTATTTGCTTAGGTCATTTGCGCTTACGCAAGCAATTCCTAGGCTTGTTCTCTCTCATATAATCTTTTGCAAATCCCCCTCGAATTTTTTATACAATGCAATCATGTCCATCTTCGTCTCACCTAGGCCGAGTCGATCGACCCTCGGTTGCATGGTCGCCGACAACCACCTCGGCCCTGCAGCGCAATCATGTCGGTGCCAAGGGGCCGCTACGCAGGCCATCCTCTCGTCGATGGAACCGGGCTGCGTCGAGCCAAGCTTTTGGAGGGACGACTCCCCCGGTCACCGGAGTTGTCGCGCTGTGGGGACGCGGTGGCCGCTGGCGATCGTGGCGTCGAGGACGGCTAGCTCGGCCGGGGTAAGTGGAGAAAAAGCGCGAGGTTTAACTGCGCATGAATCTCGGCGCACGATCAAGAGGTTGGATAAACCCAGAAATTACTTGGGCAAACGTATACGTATTTCGTAATTTTATTTAGGCGAGCTTTTTTTTTACTCTACTCAACAATCTAACCCACATAGGTGTACCGTGTCTACGAAAGGCGACAATATTATGCGCTCAGAAATCGCACCAAATAAGCAGACAAAAAACAGTACTAGTGCAGGTGTAAACAACTGGGAAGCAATAGTGTAGGGGCAGGCCGCCCTGGCACGTGCAGCTAGTACATAGCCTGGCCACATGCTCCCCTAGGCTACTCATCATGGTGTGGACCGTACTGCGGAACGGTCAGATCATCCCAACCATGCGCCACCGCCACTCCCATTCCCAACCCAAGACGCGCTCCGCGCCACTCGTGCTCAGCTCGACCCTCAAAACAGGAGGATATGAAATATCCGCCCAATCCAATCCTGAATACGTCTAAAATTCGATTCGTGTCACGAATTGGACTGTTCGGTCCAATCTGAATTGAGATCACGATATTTTATCTAGATTTAGGATCGGATTCGAAGCACCTCATATCCGGTGAACATCAGATGGGATTCGGATATCATGTGGTTACAAATCTAGATACTATTTGATTCAGGATAACCGGATTCAAATCTGGATTTTTTATCCGGATCTAGGATCCGATTTGGAGCACATCATAGCTACTGGATATCAGATCGGATTTAGACATCAAGTAGTTACAAATCTGGACATCTATTTTGGGATAAGCCAGCGGACTGCGAATCAGCGAAACATGTCAACTCTCGCCACATCCAACACCATCTGACACTGAAAATAATTGTCTTTTTACCACCCTTCAGTTTGATGGTACACTTATGTGCCACCCTGCCTCACTATCATAAACACAAATTGAACCTACAGGTCAATAAGATATAATGGCACATAAGTGTACCACTAATCTTGAGAGTGGCAAATCCGCAAATTCCCCTACCCTCCGACATTCTTGTCTTGCCCACGAGGCGCTGAGGCTCCCATGAGCACCTGCGAGGTCCTTCGAGGACCGGCGAACACATCGAAGGCCCTAAGGAACACTTGGAGGTAAAAGAAGACTTTGCAAGATGCCCCGATCCCCCAAGGCCTCGGTAACATACGTAGAGGAGAAAAGACTCCGTGAGAACCTACAAGGCCCCTAAGGAGATCAAGGGCATACAGAGAGAAGAGAAGACTGCGAGAGGCCTTGGCACACACGTGGAGAAATAAAAAAGACCTCCGAGGCTCAAGGAGACGCGGAAGGCAGTCAACGACTATCTCACAAAGCCCAAAGAATCAACTTAGGAAAGCATCTAGCAGGCCAAAAAAAAAGGTCACCAAAGTCAATCTTGACAAGAGAAAAGGTTCACGAGGTTACGCCCCACGAGGTTACGCCCCCTCCGTGGCACGTCAGTTTGGAATGCCCCTCGCACCAAGAGCCATTGACGCATTACCACAGGGTGTGCACCGAAAGCCCGAACAAGGTCGGCAGAGATCTGGCAAAAGAGACCGGGACCAAAAGGCCAGTGGCCGCTTAACCTGGAGTGGAAATCTATGAAGTAGCGGGCAAGTCGAGGAAGCTAGACATCTGCCGCAGCCAAACTGACAAAGAATTGGACCATAGTTAATTAGCTAGGGAACCATGCCCTCATGTAAAAAAGAGAGGAAGCAAGGCCCTCTCGATGATGTATATAAAGGGTCATCGACCCACCTCAAAGATAAGACATTCAAGAGCAAAAAAAAAAAACATTCGTCCTATTTCATAAGTGGCTCTCTCGCTCTTTGCTCGACTATGATAGTGATTCCCTCCCTTACCCCCATAATTAGACGACCCATCGGGTCACCCTAGGTGATTTTAAAGAAATTTGTTGTCCCCGTGGCAACGAAGAAAAACCCTATCCTTATCTGATCCGCCTCTTATCTCAGCATGGGTAATTTTTACATGGTGCTTTGTTTGACGGTTGGTTATTGAACCCGACAGCTTAATTACATTGAGCGCAAATATATGTCTACGTGACAATCTAAGCAGCGTGAGCTTAAGTAGTAAATCAGAAATGTTATGCGCTGGAGTATTTTTTACGGGCATTGCTTAGCTAGTAAAATAGTCTATCTGTCTATGTAATGTGCTGTTTTCTACAGGCATGAAATATTCAAATATTCACTGTTTTCGATCCGAGACCGGTCCGTATTTATTCTACTTAATTCTAAACTAAT
This sequence comes from Raddia distichophylla, assembly GCA_005191435.1. Lineage (NCBI taxonomy): Eukaryota > Viridiplantae > Streptophyta > Magnoliopsida > Poales > Poaceae > Raddia > Raddia distichophylla. Next base: position 40,982 of record SPJY01018754.1, read on the forward strand.
CCACGTTCATATTTAAATTTAAAATATCCATAAAAGTATGGACTAAAATACAGGACAACCAATATTCGTTTGTACTTTGTATCCGATCCGTTTGGGAAAAATTAACGAAATAATCAAAACTTAAATGGGAAATTAATAAAATAATTTACTGCATAAAAAATTACTTAAATAGCACCGGGCCCCACCACCGGACAAGGCGGCCGCCACTCGGCATGGCTGCAGCAGAGCTGCCGCCACCCAGCGTGGCCGCGGCCCTGCTGTCACCACCCGGTGTGGCCGCGGCTACGCGCACCCAGCCAGGAATCTTTGCATGTCCCCATATTAGCGCTAATTATTTACCCGACCGACAAAACAGTGCAAGCTTTTCAATAAAATATTACCCTACCAACAGAAATATGTGGTCCTGGCTTCACCAACAACGCACGGTTAATTAATCAAAATGTAATTACATGATTTACGCTAATTAATACCGATTAGAAGTCACAGTGATCATAAAATTGAGTGTATATATATCACGTCCTGCCTGCCGTTCGCCTTCACACACTCATTCTTCACGCAGGCATCACACTCAATCCTCACGCAGTAGCCTTCACACTCATTCCTCACTCGGTGAAGCTCGAGAGTTAGTGTCAGGGATGTGTGTACGTGTATTTTGTTAGAAGCATATGTTTTATGTAATAGTTTAATTTACATTGAAGAATTTAATTAGTTTGTTAACGAGAGAAAATGGCCAACCATTTATAAGTTAGTGATTTATTTGTAGTTACTACATAAATGAGTAAATTTTAATTGCATGTATTGTGGATATTTATATATAATTAGAGACAAATTAGAGTTAGTGTGCTTAATAAAAATAGTGACTATATTTTTTGTATGCAATTATTTGTTTACTTAATTGAACGTATTGCGGAAATTAATCTATAATTACCATGTAAATTAGTGATTTAATTTTGCACCGCACCCTACCACGCACGAGCACTGTAGAGCAGCAACGCATGCACCAGATTTACCAAGGTAATAAGCACATACACTGCAACTTCAGTACTTGAGCACTTAATTTCGTATATTGTGTCTAATTTACGCATGTATTAATTCTTTCAGGAAGTTTGAACCGACCTTGTAACCATCAGGTATGCATTACTTTTATAGTTAACATAAACATGTTGTGTTAGGTTAACTTAAATTAGGATTATTGATTAATTAGTTAGGAAAGGAGAGAAAATGGTTTACAGTTATAATGGAAATTAGTGACTTATTTTTATTATAGCATGTAATGTATAAATGTTTAAATTTTAATTGCACGTGCTGCGGAAATCAATATATAATTAGCGACAAATTAACGGTAGTGTTCATAGTAAAAAAGAGTTTAATAAAATAATATACTGCGTAAAAAATTACTTAAATAGCACCGGGCCCCGCCACCGGGCATGGCTGCAGCAGAGCTACCGCCACCCGGCGTGGCCGCGACCCTGCTGCCGCCACCCGGTGTGGCCGCGGCTCTGCGCACCCAGCCAGGAATCTTTGCATGTCCCTAGATTAGCGCTAATTAATCACCCGACCGACAAAACAATGCAAGCTTTTCAATAAAATATTACCCAACCGATAAAACAGTGCAAGCTTTTGAATCAAATATTACCCTACCGACAGAAATATGTGGTCCTGGCTTCACCAACAACGCACGATTAATTAATCAAACTGTAATAACGTGATTTACACTAATTAATACCAATTAGAAGTCACAGTGATCACAAAATTGAGTGTATATATATCGCGTCCTGCCTGTCGTTCGCCTTCACACACTCATTCTTCACGTAGGCTTCACACTCAATCCTCACGCAGCAGCCTTCACACTCATACCTCACTCGGTGAAGCTCGAGAGTCAGTGTCAGGTATGTGTGTATGTGTAAGTACCTCGCACGGCATGGTAGAGCTAATATTTATTAGCTAATTAGTGTTAGGGCACTTGTTATATATGCAGTAAATCGTGTATTTTGTTAGAAGCATTTAATTTGATATGTTTTATGTAATAGTTTTATTTACATTGAAGAATTTAATTAGTTTGTTAACGAGAGAAAATGGCCTACCATTTATAAGTTAATGATTTATTTGTAGTTACTAACATAAATGAATAAATTTTAATTGCATGTATTGTGGATATTTATATATAATTAGAGACAAATTAGAGTTAGTGTGCTTAGTAAAAATAGTGACTATATTTTTTGCATGCAATTATTTGTTTACTTAATTGAACTTATTGTGGAAATTAATATATAATTATCATGTAAATTAGTGATTTAATTTTGCACCGCACCCTACCACGCACCAGCACTGTAGAGCAGCAACGCATGCACCAGATTTACCAAGGTAACAAGCACATACACTGCAACTTCAGTACTTGAGCACTTAATTTCGTATATTGTGTCTAATTAACGCATGTATTAATTCTTTCAGAAAGTTTGAACCGACCTTGCAACCGTCAGGTATGCATTACTTTTATAGTTAACATAAACATGTTGTGTTAGGTTAACTTAAATTAGGATTAGTGATTAATTAATTAATTAGGGAAGGAGAGAAAATGGTTTACAGTTATAATGGAAATTAGTGACTTATTTTTATTATAGCATGTAATATATAAATGTTTAAATTTTAATTGCACGTACTGCGGAAATCAATATATAATTAGCGACAAATTAACGGTAGTGTGCATAGTATAAAAGAGTGACTATATTTTTTTATATAGTAATTAGTTTGTTAGCTTAATTAAACATAATATAGAAATTAATCTATAATTAGTAGGCAAATTAGTCATTTAATTGTACGTATGTTAGTGACATTATAGTTAATAATTAGTGTGTTTAGAGTATTAGTCGAGTTGCTATATTCTATGTTCAGCTCTTAATTACACATATTATGTATTAAACAGTTAAGCTAACATTTTATGTAATGTTTGAAATAATAGTTAAATATAAAGAAACATATATTTCATGTTAATATGAATGAACACGTGCATATTACAGACGTAAATGGAGACACCACTAAATATTTTTACGAAGATGCACCCGCACCAATGCAAGGGAATTTTATAAGCATGCACACATACAGCCATTTTCAAACCACAGTAAGATTACCAATAGAGTTGCCAATGTTGACGAGGGTTATAGCTCGAAAGCTCCGTATAAACCGTCAGGAATACAAACTTGTTCTAAACGGTGTTAGGCCATGTCAGGTTCCAAATAGTTCGATATACGTATACAACATGTGGCCACTGAGAAGTAAGGCTGCTTGGACGTACTATGTTAATAAGGCAGTAGAAGAGGGGTACCAATTAAGCGTGTACGTGCTGCCTGAGGCAAGACAATCGGAGGCCGAGCCTAGCAACATCGTAGAAGAGAATGCACATGAGACTGTGCTGGAAGGGTATGTAGAGGACCCAATGGGTAGTATCATGACGGGTGTCGAGGCATTAGCCATGGACACGGAGCCGATATCTCAATGGAGGAGGGAGAGACAAATGCACAGACTATAGGAGAAGATTTCTATGAAGGGGGTGAAAACGATGTGGAAGAAGAGGAGAACCCGATGCCTGCCATAGCGTATTATCGCGCTCTGTATGCTGCGAGTTGGGTGATCGGTGATCACTCCAATATTTCTAAATGGGGGTATATGCACAGTGATATAACAGTGGGTCACGAGTTTGGTACGAAGGATGAGGTAATACACTTTGTCAGCAACTTTCGTGACACCACACGGTGCGAGCACTCTGTGGCACGATCCGGGCCCGCTGTGTACGAGGTAAAGTGCGTAAAGAAGCCGCAGTGCTCATTCCATGTTCGGGCGCATCGCCAAAACATGAGCAACACTTCATAATCAGTAGGTACGAGCCGCACACTTGTCCGGAGGAGTTGGTACACAACATTAGCAGTAATGTGGGATTCAAAATTCTTAGCACAGATGTTGCTAATTACTATTGAGGCAGATATCTCCATGAAACCACACTACATAATGGCTGAGGTGCAGAACCGCATTGGTATGTCAATCACATATCACCAAGCATGGCGAGCCAAGTAAAAGACACTTAAATTGTTATTCGGGGATTATAAGGAGTCATACAACTGGGCTTCCCGTCTCCTCCGTAAGATACAGGAGAGCAATCCTGGGACATGCTATGTTTCTGCACATGAGCCAGTATACCTCCTCGATGGAAGTGTCGCCCCGAACCGCTTCTTCTTGATGCGGCTGTTTTGGTCTTTTAGCCAGTGCATAGAGGCCTTCCGGCACCGTCATCCTATCATATGTGTGGATGGGACACTCTAACTGGTAGGTACTATGGTACTCTGCTAATTGCACTTGCAGTTGACGGGAATAACCAGATATTGCCTCTCGCATTTGCTTTTGTGGAGAGTGAGAACAACGATAGCTGGCTGTGGTTTCTATCTCTACTGAAGATTCACGTTGTCATGAATCGGCCTATAGTGCATGTCATTTCTGACCGCCACCAGGGGATCCTACATGCTGTAGATGTATTGTCCAAGGGTGATGCACCAATGTGGCCAGACGTGCGTTCTCGATGGTGCAAGCGTCACCTAGGGGCGAGCCTATACTGTGCAATCAAGAACAAGCCCTTAGTGAAGAAGTTCAAGGCTGTGAGCATCGTTGAGCCCTAATTTTTATTAGTGGCATTGATGTCAAATTAAATAATTATTAAGTGCTAGGGGTTTTTGGACTTCTCGGAACCCTAGCGAAGCCTCGGCGATTTCTTTATAAACCCTAATTTGAACCGTCGACAATTTTCTGAGCTGCTCCAAGGTTTCAAGTGCATGACCGGGCGAGAGATGAGGTCACGTATAGATTAGGAGTAGTTAGGTCTATTTCCTGTTTTTCGTCGGATTTCAAAAGGGGTTCGAATTTCTCGGACTATGCCGGATCTTTGTGAATTCTTGAAAACTCGGTTTCCGTAGTCCACCTCCTCTAAAAATACCCAAATATTCCTATGTGAGATTTCTAGAGAGAAAAGAAATACCCTAAACTCTCCCACACACACTCAAGTCATATCTCGCGAAAATTCCCTCTGTCGGACGGCGTCTGGAAAAGCCAGACGGCGTCCGACCAGCCAAATTGAGAAATAGTACCCTCTGTCGGACGGCGTCCGGTAGTTACCGGACGGCGTCCGATAAGGTTCATTTTTGGGTCGATCTCGCTGTCTTAGATCTGAATACTGCCTTGGCTTGACCAATCTATTCAATCTATTTCTTGATTTAATCTAATAAATTGATATAAAGATTTATTACTAATTTAAAATATAAAATACCAAAAAGAAGATAAGATTTATGATTGAATGTTCATTGATATTTAATTGCTCTATCAAGCATTAAGCCGATAGATCTTGTAATCGGATTAAGCCGATATAAAATAACCTGATCTGGCTACTTCTAAAAGCCGATTAGGGCTAAGTCACTGACAATTTATTCCTTGTCAATTTACAGGTCAAATTGACTGGCACGCTTGTTTCTTGGTTGCGACGCAAACACAGATTTGACGCTTCCGCACGTGTGTTCGCGAAAAGCTCACTTTTTGTGTCAACACACTTTTTTGGCACGCCCGGTGGGACCCCAAGAATCAGAATCAACAAGATGACGCGCACCGATGCCGAAGCGGCATTGGAGGCACTCAAACTCGCTGCTGAGGCAGTGACATTTGACAAGTTGAGCCCTGATCAGAAAAGAGAAGTCGAAGATAGGCTCGCTGAAATCCATGAAGAAAACAAAAAAAGAATGCTTACTGACTATCGAAAAACGCGCAGTGGCCAGATTACGAAGACATCCATTGGAGATCCATTGCTCACTGGTGATTTTTCCGAGGTCATATGAGATCAGATTAATAGCTCTGTTTACCGATCGATGCTTGATCAGTCATCGGTTTTGGGGCGGATCGTACAAGAGGGGACTAGTGCTACCCTACATAATATTATGACTGGGCAAGCTCCTCCAGTGAATCGGAATATTCCACAAGGGATGAATTTGGGAAACTAGTATCCAGCTTATACTCAGCCAAGGACATCTGATGCTGGGACTTTCCAACCAAGTCCTCCATTGACAATCAATCCAACTCCGATTCAGATGATACCGAATAATCATGCCATAGTCCCGGCTCCAGAACCGATCTATCAGCCGATTAATCCCGGGATGAATGAAAATCAGAAAGAGATGACGAGGAACCTGGTGTATAACATGATGAAACAGTGCGGGTTGAACACTCCTAAAATTGCTCCGCATTACACTATTCCGTACCCATCGGCTTTCAATGAAACAGAGTTTCCTCATAAATACCGAGTTTCCGATTTTGCAAATGCCAAATTCAGTGGGAGTGACAACACCTCTACGCGCGAACATGTTGTTAGATTTCTTGCACTATGCGGGGAGGCTGCATCAAAGGATACTCTCAAATGCAGATTATTCCCACTATCGTTATCGGGATCGGCATTTAATTGGTTCACATCGCTTCCTCCAAACAGTATCACTTCATGGCCAGATCTAGAGAAGAAGTTTCATGAGTATTTTTACTCCGGGGAAAACATGCAAGAATTGCCGATATCTTGATGATTAAGCGAAAGTTTGGAGAATCGGTGAATGATTATCTGCGTCGGTTCAGGGAAGTGAGAAACCGATGCTACAACCTTTCACTACCTGACAATGAACTAGCAGAATTGGCTTTCAAGGGTTTATTACCCGTTAATCAGAAGAAGGTGGGCAATCAGAAATTTGCTGATATTTCACATCTGGCTCACAAGATCGCGTTGTACGAAAGCCGATTCTCAAATAACTCATACCCAGGCCAGAAAGAGTATAGGAACAATAACAATAATAGGGGTAAAGACAAAGCTATCAACATTGTTGATACTGAAGAAATCGAAGACTCAGACGATTCCGATACTGAGGATGTTGGTGCTTATGTTGCTGAATGGGTGAATAATAAGAAGGAATTCGAGCTTGGGTGGATAAAGCCGAAAGGCTACGAAAAGGGTAAATATTCTTTTGATACATTCAAGTGCGATTGGATTTTCGATCATCTGTTACAAGAGAAGCAGATTCGGCTTAAACAGGGGCACGTAATTCCTCCACTTGAAGAGCTGAAGAAACGAAAGTATTGCAAATGACATAATTCTTACTCACACGGTACCAATGAGTGCAATGTGTTCAAGCAAGTGGTGCAGAAAGCGATCGAGTGTGGCCAACTTCGATATCAAGGTAAAAATTCACAGATCGATACAGAGCCGTTTTCGGTCGATCGGTTTTGTTGGGATGGTTGATATCAAAAGAAAAGCCGATGATTCCGAGAGTTCTAATTGGTTTAAAGTACTTGTTGGCTCTAAGAGGATTGTGGTGGAAGAGAATCTGGAATTGAAATTTCAATCAGCAAGCCGACGGGGTGATGAAAGAGTCAGCGAGTAGCGCGAGGTGAAGCGTGGGCGAGAATATGGTCCGGTTTCGAAGTCAAGGCCAAAGCCGACCTTTGATCAGCTGTTGGAAAAATATGACCGGATGGCCAAGGAGACACCTCATAAGAACGTCAAATCAAATGCTCCTGAACCTGTTTACGGGAATTCAGCTGATCAAGATTGGGAGATGGAGCATTGGGAATGTCCATTTTTCCGATACTGCTGGGAAGAGAAGATGTCGCTGCCTACTTTGGAGAATTGCCCAATGAACCATATGTTTATTCCATCCAAGAGAACATCGGTAAAGGATCGGCTAGTGTTTCCTAGTGAAAAAGATCGGTAAAGGATCGGCTAGTGTTTCCTAGTGAAAAAGCCGAGGATATCCCTGTAAATAAAAATACCGATGTGCATCGGCCTCCCAAAGTGTCGTTGCCACAGTGGTGTCTAAGTGGAATCACAATGTCTCGGAAGCGGCGCTTGCGGCGGGTGAGAAACACTGAAGCAAAAGAGGCAGAGGCTGAGAGGTTCAGGGATGCTCTGCTGGAACAAGTTAAGCCGATGAAGCCAGCTAGGGGCAGACAAGAATGGACTGTTATTATTGAATCTAATAAAGAGTCCGATGAAGTCTCGATTGCTGCTAATATGGTTTGCGTATTGCCTTGGGAATTCATGTGAGATTACAAAGAGGCTGCCGCAGAGCTGGTAATTGGAGCGGAAGATGCTATTTTAAGAAACCAAAGAATTCCCGATTACACTTGAAGCCTTTATTTATCATGGGTTATATGAATGGAAAGCCGATTTCCAGAATGATTGTGGGCAGTGGAGCTACTGTAAATCTAATGCCATATTCTGTGTGTCGGAAAATTGGGAAATCTACGGAAGATTTAGTAAAGACCAATATGGTGTTGAGTGATTTCAATGGAAACCCGACTAAAGCTAAGGGAGTTCTGGTGGTAGAGCTTACTGTAGGGAGCAAGACTATCCCAACGGCCTTTTTCGTAATTGAAGGAAAAGGGAGTTATAATGTGCTGTTGAGGAGAGATTGGATACACGCCAATTGCTGCATTCCATCGACATTGCATCAGATTTTGATTCAATGGATTGGCGAGCAGATAAAGGTGGTCAGAGGAGAGTCTAACCGCAGAAACTGATTGTGCGGAAATACACGACAACCTAGAGGCACTATCGGGAAAACCCTTGGAAGAGTTCGATTTCCTCAGCGTCAGTAAATTGGGCTTCAAGCCAACAACATTGGAAGCGCAATCGGTAACTCAAGGTCACGAGGGTTTTTTATGGGAACTGCGGCTATAGAGGAAGTTGAGTATAAGATGGGCCAAGGTTTTATATCGGCTGATGAACTTGAAAAGGTCAATATTGGAACAGATGGAAAGGAAAGGCCCACTTACATCAGTAAACAGCTGCCGTGGAAATATAAGGATCGGCTAATGCAGATTCTTAAAGATCGTGTTGATTGCTTTGCCTGGGAATATCATGAGATGCCTGGTCTAAGCCGATCTATATTTGAACACAAAATTAAAATGAAGCCTGGATTTCGGCCAGTCAAACAATCACCGAGGAGGATTAGTTGGAAAATTTATGATCAAGTAAAGGCTGAAATTCAAAGGTTATTAGATGCAAAGTTTATTCGGCCATGTAAATATGCCGATTAGATTTCCAATATTGTACCAGTAGGGAAGAAAAATTCTGATAAGATTCGGGTATGTATCGATTTTCGAGATTTAAATAAAGCAACGTATAAAGACGAATATCCGATGCCGATTGCTGATCGATTAATTGATGCTGCTTCTGGCAATCGGATTATCAGCTTCTTAGACGGCAATGCTGGGTACAATCAAATCTTTATGGCCGAAGAAGATGTGAACAAGACTGCATTTAGATGTCCTGGTTCTATCGGCTTATTTGAATGGGTTGTGATGACTTTTGGGCTGATTTGTGCTGGGGCTACGTACCAAAGAGGGATGAACATGATTTGCCATGATTTATTCGGTAAATTGGTTGAGATTTACATTGACGATGTGGTGATCAAATCCCAGGAGGAAGAACAACATTTGGTTGATATTGTGACCGTGTTAGATCGGTTTCAGAAGTATGGTATGAGAATGAATCCAAAGAAGTGTGCTTTTGGTGTATCGGCTGGCATGTTCTTGGGGTTTATGGTACATCAGAGAGTTATCAAAGTCCATCCCGATAGAGTAAAGGCGATTTTGAATACTAAGCCTCCAGATTCAAAGGTTCGTCTACAAGAGCTCATCGGTAAGATTAATTACTTGAGGAGATTTACTTCAAATTTATCGGAAAGAATCATCCCGTTTTCTCCATTACTTAAGTTGAAAAATTCCAATAAGTTTGTTTGGGGACCAGAGTAGCAGAAGGCATTGTTGACACCCAAATTTGGCAGAAAATCGGATATTCGGAAAAGGCCAAATGTGTTAGAATTATTGGGCCAAATCAGAAATGTGCTTCGTGGATAGAAAAGAAGAGCATATCGAAGAAGCCGGTAGATACAAGACTTCGGAGGAAGTACGATCTGATCGGAAGTGCGACGCGGAAAAATAGGTCGTATCGGTATCAGCTTTATAATAGTATAAATAGGACCTTAGACCGCGAGGGTAGGTATCTAATACTCAATACACAAAACCCTTTTTCGAATCCAATCGACCTCGTCGAAAGGCTTCAACTCGCAGGTAGAGCTATCTCGATGGGATAATCGATTCTCTCCTTGTAACCCGTATGCATGGCTGCATCATATTGATCTCATGTATACAAAGCATGTCAGACTGTCTCGGGATTTCCCGATCTTTGATATGTTCTCGCATGTTGCACTGTCTCGATTTAATTGATCTGTAATAATGTGTTTATCTTGTAATGCCGATCATCGGATGTTTCATATGCTCTTCCTGAATTCGATGTATGCAACTGTCTCGTTTAATCGATCTTGTATATGCCTTGTTTAGGATCTCGCATCTGTAAATGTTTGCCGATTAGCACTACATCTCCCCATATTAGTCTTTAAATCTTTAAAATCAGTTTATTAGCCTATATCTAGACTTGGATTTGAATACTGTCTTGGCTTGACCAATCTATTCGATCTGTTTCTTGGTTTAATCTGATATACTGATACGAAGGTTTATTGCTAATATATTATAAAAATACCAAAAAGAAGTACAAGATTTAAATTTGATTATTATTCTGTATTTATTTGCTCTATCAGGCATTAAGCCGATAGATCGTATAATCGGATAGTTCAAAGCCGATTATAGAAAACCTAATCTGGCTATTTCAAAAGCCGATTGGGTCGATATTACTAACGATTTTCTCCTTGTCAATTTACAGGTCAAATTAATTGGCACGCTTGGTTTTCTTGTTGCGACACAACCCTAGAGTTGACGCTTCGGCACGTGTGTTCGCGAGAAGTTCACTTTTCGTGTCAATAGGCATTCAATAATATCAAAGAATACTTGATAAATCCATCTGTTTTGGTTGCTCCAAGAGAAGACTTGCCATTTAAGTTGTATCTATCGGTATCGGACAAAACAATAGGGGCAGTTCTGGTCCAGGAGATTGATGGAAAGGAGCATGCAATTTTCTATTAAAGCAGGAAGCTGATGGATCCAGAAACCCGATACACGGTAGTGGAGAACTATTGCCTTTGTTTATACTTTGCTTGTACTAAATTGAGGCATTATTTGCTTGGTGCTGAATGCAAAGTGGTTTGTCAAACCGATGTGGTCAAATACATGCTTAATGCTCCGATTATTAAAGGACGTCTTGGAAAATGGGCATATACACTCATCGAGTTTGATTTAACATATGACTCTCCAAAAGCTGTCAAGGGGCAGATATTAGCCGATTTCATCATGCACCATCAAGACATTAATCTTTCTATTCTCTTGCCCTCGGTAATGTTCTTTGATGGATCGGTTTGTGAGAAGGGATGTGGAATTGGTATTTTTATAGTTTCTCCTGGTGGTGTTCCTTACCGATTCAGTGTTACAGTGGATTTTGGGTTTACCAACAATCAAGTGCAATACGAGGCTTTGATTCAAGGATTGGAGTGGTTAATTCAAGCTAGAGCTATTGCCGTGGAGATTTATGGGGATTCACAATTGGTGGTTTTTTAGATGATCGGTAAATATGAGTGTCATAGTGAACTACTTTGGGAATATCTGGAAAGGGCTTCTGATTTTGCTAAGTATTTTAGTATATTCACGATTCATCATATTCCGAGAGAACAGAATTGTGAGGCCAATGACTTAGCCTAAGAAGCGTCAGGGTATAAATTACCGATCATGGAGTTGGAGATTATTCCGATTGAAAATTCAGTTCCCATAGGATGGCAAGCATAAATTATCGGTTATCTTAAAGATTCTCAAGGGAAAACCGATAGGAAGTTTAAAAGGAGAGCTCAGAGGTATGTATTAATTGGTGACAAATTATACTATCAGAGTTTTGATGGGTTATTGCTTAAGTGCCTAAATGAAGAAGAGGCTAAAGTTGCGATCGAAGAAATTCATGAAGGACTTTGTGGAACTAATCAATCAGCATATAAAATGAGATGGATGTTGAAGCGCATGGGATATGTCTGGCCAACGATGGTGGAAGATTGTTTTAAATATTATAAAGGTTGCAAAGATTGTCAGAAATTTGGGAATATCCAGCATGCGCCTGCATCTATTTTACATCCGATCGTGAAGCCATGGCCTTTTAGAGGATGGGGAATTGACATGATCGGAGAAATATTTCCTTCTTCGTCTAAGGGGCATCGGTATATTTTGGTAGCGACAGATTATTTCACTAAATGGGTTGAAGCTGTACCATTGAAGAAAGTGACTGCTGCTGAAGCAACCGATTTTGTTAGAGAACACATAATTTACCGATTTGGGATTCCTCAGACGATCACTACATATCAGGGATCGGTATTTATGTCTGAAGCATTTCAGGATTATGCTCGAAGCATGGGAATCACAACGATCAACTCCTCACTGTATTATGCTCAAGTCAATGGCCAAGCAGAATCTTCAAAAAAAAGCGTTATAAAGCTGATCAAGCAAAAAATCGATGAAAGGCCGCGGGGTTGGCATAATACTTTGGTGGATGCGTTATGGGCATATCGGATTGCTAAGCATGGGGCTACAAAAGTGTCACCATTTGAGTTGGTATATGGTCAAGAAGCTGTTCTACCGGTTGAAGCTATCATCGGATCTACGAGAGTTGAAGAACAAAATAATGTAAAAGCCGTTGATTATAAAAATCTGATGGTGGATAAGCTTGATGACATGGTGGCCGTACGATTAAAAGCCTTGGAACATATTGAGCGTGATAAACAAAGAGTTGCTAGGCATTATAACAAGAAGGTTGTGCCGAAAACTTTTGATGTTTGAGATCTTGTATGGAAAACGTTTTTACCGATTGGTTCCAGAGATCCTAAGTACGGAAAATGGTCTCCAAATTGGGAAGGACTGTTTAAGATCAATCGGATTATTCCTGGAAATGCGTATATTTTGGAAACGCTTGAAGGGCAAGTTTCCGGTAAAGCAATTGATGCCAAATATCTGAAGAAATATTATCCAAGTGTTTGGGTTGGAGCTTGAATGTGGAAGTTAAAAGCCGATTCTAGTGAATCGCCTTAAAAGCCGGCAGACACTTAGTCGGATCAAGGTTCTCAATACGTTGTTGTTGAACGAAAGCCGATTCTAACGGATCGCCTATAGTAAAAATTGATAAAAGCGAAAGCGATTGCATAAAGAAATAAAGTTAGTACAAAGGCACGAAGGCCTTAACTGTTTTCGCCCCAAGGGGCAGGGTGAAGCATTGTCTTACAATCGGTAAAATACCGATTCACACGGATGAAGGTTTACATTTGGCTCGCAGGCCAATCATTCACAAAACTCGAAAATGGTTGCGGCGGCGCTGGTGATTGTGTCCCGGATCCGGTTGACAGTGTCGGTATCTTCCTCGTTTGAACCGGGCACAATCGGTATTTTCTTTTTGGCTTCTAATACCGCCAAGCCGCAAGCCTTTACGATGCTATACTGTTCCTTAGGTGCCGATTTAGACTCCTCAAAGTCTGAGCGAGAGGTTGCTTCGGCTTTCTTTGCTTTCTCCAATTCTTGTTCCAAGGTCTTGACCCATGAAACTGCCATGGGACCAGCCGCTTTTGCTGATTCGGCTTCATCGGATTATTAGTTTCCTAGACGGCAATGCAGGATATAATCAGATCTTCACAGCCGAAGAAGGCGTGAATAAGACTGCATTGAGATGTCCGGGCGCTATCGGTTTGTTCGAGTGGGTTGTAATGACTTTTGGACTGATTAGTGTGGAGCTACCTATCAGAGAGGGATGAACTTAATCTGCCATGACTTAATCGGTAAACTAGTTGAGATATATATTGATGATGTAGTGATCAAATCTCAAGAAGAAGAACAACACTTGGCTGATATCGTGACCGTATTAGATCGGTTTCGAAAGTATGGTATGAGGATGAATCCAAAGAAGTGTGCTTTCGGGGTATCGACTGGCAAGTTCTTAGGATTTATGGTACATCAGAGAGGAATTGAAGTTCATCCTGACAGAGTGAAGGCGATCCTGAGTACCAAACCTCCAGATTCGAAGGTTCGTCTACAAGAGCTTATCGGTAAAATTAATTATTTAAGGAGGTTTATTTTGAATTTATCGGAAAGGATCATCCCGTTTCCCCCCTTGCTTAAATTAAAAAATTCCGATAAGTTTGTTTGGGGGCCAGAGCAGCAAAAAGTGTTTGATGATATTAAAGGGTATCTTGTTAATCCACCTGTCCTGATTGCCCCGAAGGAAGGTTTGCCGTTTAAATTGTACCTGTCAGTATCGGATAAAACAATAGGAGCAGTTCTGGTCCAAGAAGTCGATGGCAAGGAGCATGCAATCTTTTATCTTAGCAGAAAACTGTTGGACCCAGAAACCCGATACACAGTTGTGGGAAGGTACTGCCTCTATTTATACTTTGCATGTACTAAGTTGAGGCATTATCTACTGGGTGCTGAGTGCAAAGTGGTGTGTCAAACTGATGTGGTCAAATACATGCTTAATGCTCCGATAATCAAAGGGCGTCTTGGGAAGTGGGCATATACTCTCATCGAGTTTGACTTGACATATGAATCTCCGAAAGCCGTGAAAGGACAGGTTTTAGCCGATTTCATCACGCATAACCATGTTAATTTGTCGATGCTTTTGCCCTGAGTAATGTTCTTTGATGGGTCAGTGTGTGAAAGGGGATGCGGAATCGGTATTTTCATTGTTTCTCCTGGAGGTGTTCCTTACCGATTCAGTGTTACAATGGATTTTGGGTTGACCAACAATCAGGTGGAGTACGAGGCTTTGATCCAAGGATTGGAGTGGTTAATCCAAGCTGGTGCCATCGCTGTAGAAGTGTTCGGAGATTCACAATTGGTAGTTTTTCAGATGATCGAAAAATATGAATGTCATAGTGAACCGCTTCGGGAATATCTAGAAAGAGCTTCTGATTTGGCTAAGTATTTTAATGTATTTACGATCCATCATGTTCCAAGGGAACAGAATTGTGAAGCCAATGATTTAGCACAAGAAGCATCAGGTTATAAATTACTGATCATGGAGATAGAGATTATTCCGATTGTAAGTCCAGTTCCGATTGGATGGCAAGCAGAGATTATCGGTTATCTTAAGAATCCGCAGGGTAAAACCAATAGGAGGCTTAAAAGAAAGGCTCAGAGGTATGTATTAATCAGTGATAAGCTGTTCTATCGGAGTTTCGATGGTTTACTACTTAAGTGCTTGAATGAAGAAGAGGCTAAAGTTGCAATCAGAGAAGTTCATGAGGGACTGTGTGGAACTCATCAGTCGGCTTACAAGATGAGGTGGATGTTGAAGCGTGTGGGATATTTTTGGCCAACAATGGTGGAAGATTGCTTCAAATATTATAAGGGTTGCAAAGACTGTCAGAAATTTGGGAATATCCAACATGCACCTGCATCTATTCTACATCCGATCGTGAAGCCGTGGCCTTTTAGAGGATGGGGGATTGATATGATTGGAGAAATATTTCCTTCCTCGTCCAAGGGGCATCGATATATTTTGGTAGCAACAGATTATTTTACCAAGTGGGTGGAAGCTGTACCTTTGAAGAGGGTTACCGCTATCGAAGCGATCGACTTTGTTAAGGAGCATATAATTTACCGATTTGGAATTCCCCAAACGATCACTACGGATCAAGGGTCGGTATTTATGTCAGAGACATTTCAGAGTTACGCTCAGAGCTTGGGAATCACAACAATCAATTCATCGCCGTACTATGCTCAAGCCAACGGCCAGGCAGAATCTTCGAACAAAAGTGCCATAAAGCTGATCAAGCGGAAAATCGATGAAAGGCCGCGGGGTTGGCATAATACGTTGGCAGACGCACTATGGGCGTATCAGATTGCTAAGCATGGAGCTACGAAGGTGTCTCCATTTGAGCTGGTTTATGGTCAAGAAGCCGTTCTGCCGGTTGAAGCGATCATCGGCTCTACGAGGTTTGAAGAACAAAATAACGTAAAAGCCGATGATTACAATAGATTGATGGTGGATAAGCTTGACGATATGGTGGCTGTTCGGTTGAAGGCTCTGGAACATATTGAGCGTGATAAGCAAATAGTTGCCAGACATTATAATAAGAAAGTTGTGCCGAAAGCTTTTGAAGTGGGAGAGCTCGTATGGAAGACATTTTTACCGATTGGTTCTAGGGATCCTAAATACGGAAAGTGGTCTCCAAATTGGGAAGGACCATTTAAGGTCAATCGGATTATTCCTGGAAATGCATATATATTGGAGACACTTGATGGGGAAGTTTTCGGTAAAGCAATTAACGCCAAGTATTTGAAAAAGTATTATCCTAGCGTTTGGGTTGGAGCTTGAGCTAGGGTTTATAAAAGCAGATTCAGTGAATCGCCTATAGTTCAAAAATCGTTTCACACTTGGTCGCATTGGTGATAATGTTACCCAACACGTTGCTGTTGAGCGAAAGCCGATTCTCAGTGAATCGCCTACATATATAATTAGTAAGCATCTTACTCAACATGTTGCTGTTGAGCAAAACCCGATTTTATGAAATCGCCTATGGACGTAAAATAGAAGCAATTGCGTGAAAGAAAGTTATTACAAAGGCACGAGGGCCTTGATTGTTTTCGCCCAGGGGGCAAGATCAAATATTGTTTGACAATGGGTAAAATACCGATTCACGCATAGTTTAAAATTTGGCTCGCAGGCCAATTACTCACAAAATTCATAGATAGCTGCGGCGGCGCTGGACATTGTATCCCGAATCTGATTGATAGTTGCAGTATCTTCTTCAGCCAATCCGGGAATGATCGGAATTTTCTTCTTTGCGTCCAAAACTGCCAGGCCGCAGGCTTTTACAACACCGTATTGCTCCTTGGCTGCTGCTTTGGTCTCCTCAAAGCTGGAACGAGCAGCTGTCTCGGCTTTTCTTGCCTTCTCTAACTCCAGTTCCAAAGATTTAACTTTTGAGACTGCGTTGGAGGCAGATAGTTTCGCCGATTCAGCCTCGCGCTTCAATCTGAGGAGCGTGTCATTCTGAGCATTGGCATCCTGAATAAGTGCTTTCAGTTTTGCCTCAGTATCTTTGAGGGCTTCTCGCTGATGGAGCCGATCCAGCGCAGCATCAAATTCGGCTTTCTTTTCAGCGAGGGGCAGCACGTTCTGGATGGCCGAAGCTACTTGTTCCAGGAGGATTTCTTTTATAGAATCGGCAATATCCCTTAGGGCTGTTGGGTTAGCCAGGAAAGCCGATTCATTCCCGAAAAGCTCCCACATTTGCTTCAACCTTGCAAGTGTATATGCCGATAGCCGATTGCCCTTGGTTGAAGCTGCAGCAGGTGACTCCATGACGATGGCTGGAGGAGACGAAGGCTTTATCGGCGAGGATAGAAAATCCAGCTCATCGTCGAGCCAGTCCATGCTGGATGGATCGAAATTGAGTTCCTCGGTTTTCTTCCCGTCGTATGTTATTACCTGCGTAGACGCCACTGTTACCTTGACTGGGCTGCGGGGAAGAAACATGTACTGGACAAAAATATTTAAGTTACAAATGATCGGATTTTGCAAAGTGCATAAATTTAAGGAAGGGAAATCCGATTACATCGTGTGGGTTGAAGGACGGGGGCGTTTGTGATGCCGGTGGAGGAGCTGGAGTGCTATCCTTTGCCTTTTGGATAGGCGAAGTGTCCTGAAATCCAAATTCCGATATTTCAAAGACCGCAATAAGAAGTTGGTAAGAACTTTGGGGATTGAGTGCTTACTGTGTCACAAATGGACTCGGTGCTATCGGGAGTACGCACCTTTGGGGGTCTCGGCCTTTTGGCAGCCACTTTCTTCCTTAGGCCGGGTTCGCCTTCGGGTTTCCCTATTGAATGAAAGCGGGTAAGAAATCGGGTGTTGGGAATTATGTTTTATGAGTCGATTTTACCTCTCTTCTTGGGCTGCTGGGAAGACCCTCAGGCAAAAGCCGATGCAGATTTCGCCGTGGAGTGGAGTTGGCCGGCCGCTTCCCCAATGAGTTTGGCGTGGGGACGCTTATCTCCACTCTGAAAAGGAAAATAATGTGGTTAGTAATCGGCAAAAGATGATATGAGTTAGCAGACACACGCAAGTTAGTAACCTCGCTGCTAGAAGATGACGTGTGAATCTGGGAATTTGTTCTCTCATCGTCTGAATCCGATGAGGAAGGACCTGATTCTGAAGAATTTTCTTCTTTGTCATCAGAATTGTCGGAATCGGTATTATTTGAGCTGCTAGCTTCCGGTTCCGATATAGCCTCTGTAATGCCAGCAATCTTTGGCCAGTTGGGTTTGTAAGTTTTTTTCTGGCCAGTGAGCCTTTCGATTAAGGTTGAGGCTCCGCCTTTGGTGGCATAGATGTTTTTGGCAATACTTTCCCACCAGATGTCAAAATTCTGCGAAGTGTCAGACCACGCGATGAATTCCGATGGCATTTCAAAATCGATGTGTGCAGCTGACAAGATCCCATAAGCCGATTGGAAGTTTAAATCTTCTCTGGCATTCAGGTGGCGATAGATGAAGAGATCGGGAATGTCCTGCCCGAGATTGAACTGCCGAGCGACCACGGCTGGGTGATAGAATTCATATGATGGTTTCCTGTTGTGAGTCCGTGTACTCATAATGGCGAAGAATATACTGGGAGAAATGAATTCTTTGTAAACCGATAAAGCCTTGCCTTTTAAGGTACTGTCTAATCGGAAAAATGAGGGAATCGGATATCTGTCCAAATCGGTATATGGATTGAACTGCTCCAGACCATATTCCGATTCGGACATTGCGAAGAAAGCGGCCAAAGAATTCGCAAGATCATCTTGATTGAGGCGTCGTCGGTTGCAGTTAACTGATATCATCTCTCCATAAGATCTGCAAGCACGATCTTTGCTATCGGCTTCGTGCTCGTTCGGAAACCTCAGGCCGAAGTCTAATTCTCCCAGAGAGTTGTATATTTGAAGTTTTAGAAACATGCACATGAACCAGAAAGGGCCGCCGAGATTACCAACAGAGTAATCAGCTTTTGGTGAGCAGAGACCTTCCCTGATCTCATGCATCATTCGGTATGTGGCTCCTAGCAAGTACTTGCCGATTGCTAGTTTTTGGCCCGCTGCCAGTGCTTCAGCTATGCCTTGGTAAACCTTGCTGGGGCTTAGAGATTGCCCGCAGAAGAAAAAACGATCGAGCCACATGTTCAGAAAAGCGATATGCTCTTCGTCTTCCACGTTGCCTGTCTGCTGGTGGGTGCTGATGTAACGCTGCCATCCAAAGTTCTTTTCGGGGACCAGCTTCAAGGTGGCAGAGAGGTCAAAAGCTGATAGCATCTCGCCATCGGGGCTGAGTCCGGTCAGCATGGCTACATCCAGAAGTGTAGGGCTGATTGGTCCAGTCGGAAAGAGGAAAGAGTTTGCAGTGTCGCACCAGAAATAAGCCGATGCGGCCATTAACGGTTCATCTGCTGGTGGCGGAGATAAGGAAAGAAGAATGGCATCGGTTATTCCTAGCTCGTCCCATTGCTCTTGTTTTTGGATATAGACCCGAATCAGCCAGTCCTTATATCCTTTGATTGGGCTAGGCCAAGATCTAAATGCCGATTTCCAACTATTTACACTGAGCTTATCGGCAAATAAAGGGAGACGTCCTACAGAATGGAATATAAAAGCCGACGGATCTCGTTCTCCTATTGGTCCCAAAGAGTACAGAGCTTCAGTCTTTGAGCATTTGAATAGTACCTGAGACATGATGCCGATTGGACGAGTGGTTGCGCGCTGGAAGTCTTGGGAGCTTTGGAATTTCCGATGCGAGAGACGTGTGCGCAGAGGAGACTGTGAAAATAACGGCGAATGGTGCGCTATTTATAGCCGTGGTAAAAACTAGGGTTTTACCGCGCATTTCGGTGTGGATGTTTCGGCTCATATTGACTGCTGGGCTGACACGTGTTATCCAAATGGGCCGGAAGTGAGAAATTACAGGGATAAAAATGTGAAATGTTCTAGTGTGATAAATCCGATTTTTACTTGAAAGTTCGGCTAATGAAATACTCATTGCCAAACTTAGGGGCATATGTTGACACCCAAATTTGGCAGAAAATCGGATATTCGGAAAAGGCCAAATGTGTTAGAATTATTGGGCCAAATCAGAAATGTGCTTCGTGTGTAGAAAAGAAGAGCATATCGAAGAAGCCGGTAGATACAAGACTTCGGAGGAAGTACGATCTGATCGGAAGTGCGACGCGGAAAAATAGGTCGTATCGGTATCAGCTTTATAATAGTATAAATAGGACCTTAGACCGCGAGGGTAGGTATCTAATACTCAATACACAAAACCCTTTTTCAAATCCAATCGACCTCGTCGAAAGGCTTCAACTCGCAGGTAGAGCTATCTCGATGGGATAATCGATTCTCTCCTTGTAACCCGTATGCATGGCTGCATCATATTGATCTCATGTATACAAAGCATGTCAGACTGTCTCGGGATTTCCCGATCTTTGATATGTTCTCGCATGTTGCACTGTCTCGATTTAATTGATCTGTAATAATGTGTTTATCTTGTAATGCCGATCATCGGATGTTTCATATGATCTTCCTGAATTCGATGTATGCAACTGTCTCGTTTAATCGATCTTGTGTATGCCTTGTTTAGGATCTCGCATCTGTAAATGTTTGCCGATTAGCACTACATCTCCCCATATTAGTCTTTAAATCTTTAAAATCAGTTTATTAGCCTATATCTAGACTTGGATTTGAATACTGTCTTGGCTTGACCAATCTATTCGATCTGTTTCTTGGTTTAATCTGATATACTGATACGAAGGTTTATTGCTAATATATTATAAAAATACCAAAAAGAAGTACAAGATTTAAATTTGATTATTATTCTGTATTTATTTGCTCTATCAGGCATTAAGCCGATAGATCGTATAATCGGATAGTTCAAAGCCGATTATAGAAAACCTAATCTGGCTATTTCAAAAGCCGATTGGGTCGATATTACTAACGATTTTCTCCTTGTCAATTTACAGGTCAAATT
>SPJY01018754.1:62085-78342 GCA_005191435.1 Raddia distichophylla
AAGCGAAAAATCGATGAAAGGCCGCGGGGTTGGCATAATACTTTGGCGGACGCGCTATGGGCATATCGGATTGCTAAGCATGGGGCTACGAAAGTGTCACCATTTGAGTTGGTATACGGTCAAGAAGCTATTCTACCGATTGAAGCTATCATCGGATCTACAAGGGTTGAAGAACAAAATAATGTTAAAGCCGATGACTATAAAAATCTGATGGTGGATAAGCTAGATGATATGGTGGCTGTTCGGTTAAAAGCTTTGGAGTATATTGAGCGTGATAAGCAAAGAGTTGCTAGGCATTACAACAAGAAGGTTGTACGAAAACTTTTGAAGTAGGAGACCTTGTATGGAAGACGTTTTTACCGATTGGTTCCAGAGATCCTAAGTACGGGAAATAGTCTCCAAATTGGGAAGGACCGTTTAGGATCAATCGGATTGTTCCTGGAAACACGTATATTTTGAAAACGCTTGAAGGGCAAGTTTTCGGTAAAGCAATTAATGCTAAGTATTTGAAGAAATATTATCCAAGTGTTTGGGTTGGAGCCTGATTGGAGAGGTCCATAAAAGCCGATTTTTTTTGGTAAATCGCTTATTCAAGGTTGAATCAAGGTTGGTATCTCACTCAACACGTTGCTGTTGAGCAAAAGCCGATTCAAATCGAATCGCCTATAGCTTAAAAATCGATGAATATTAGTGTTTCGCTCAACACGTTGCTGTCGAGGAAAAGCCGATTATGATGAATCGTCTATAGACAAACATTGGAAAAACAGACTGCATAAAGAGATAGTGCTATTACAAAGGCACGAAGGCCTTAACTGTTTTCGCCCCAAGGGGCGGGATGAAACATTGTTTTACGATTGGTAAATACCGATCCATAAACATGAAAGTTTAAAATTTTTGGCTCGCATGCCAATCACTCGAAAAATTCATAAACGGCTGCGGCTGCGCTGGTGATTGTGTCACGAATTCGATTGACAGTGTCGGTATCTTCCTCGACTGATCCGGGCACAATCGGTATTTTCTTTTTGGCCTCTAATACCGCCAAGCCGCAAGCCTTTACTACGCTATACTGTTCCTTAGCTGCCGATTTAGACTCCTCAAAGTTTGAGCGAGCAGTCGCTTCGGCTTTCTTTGCCTTCTCCAATTCTTGTTCCAAGGACTTGACCCTTGAAACTGCCTTGGAGGCAGCAGCTTTTGCCGATTCGGCCTCTTGCTTCAGCCTGAGGAGCTTGTCGTTTTGAGAATTGGCATCTTGGATGAGCCCCTTCAATTCTGCCTCCGCATCTTTAAGAGCTTCTCTCTGATGGAGCCGATCCAATGCAGCATCGAAGTCGGCTTTTTTCTCCCCAAGAGGCAGCACTTTCTGGACAGCTGAAGCCACTTGCTCCGGGAGAAATTCTTTGATTGAATCAGCAATATCCCTTAAGGCAAAAGGATTAGCCAGGAAAGCCGATTCATTACCAAACAGTTCCCACATCTGTTTTAGCTTTGCCAGAGTGTCCGATGACAACCGATTGTTCTTGGCTGGTTCCGCGGCAGGTGGCTCAATGACGACGACTGGAGGCGATGGAGTTTTGATCGGGGAAGAAAGAAAGTCCAGTTCATCGTCGAGGCAATCCATGCTAGAGGAGTCAAAGTTTAGCTCATCAGTTTTCTTCCCATCATAGGTGATGACCTGCGTGGACACCACTGTTACCCGAGCTGGGCTTCGGGGTTCAAACATATACTGGAAAGAAGAAAATTTAAAGTTACAAGGGATCGGATTTTGATAATTTCATGATATAAGGTAAGGAATTCCGATTACGTCTTGGGGGTTGAAGGCCGGTGGCGTCTGCGATGCTGGCGGAGGAGCAGGTGTGGCATCCTTTCTTTTCTGGATGGGAGAGGTATCCTAAAATCAAAATACCGATAAGGGTAAAAACTGAAGGAGAGTTTTGAAAGTTTGGGGAAAATCAAGTGCTTACTGTGTCACATATAGATTCGGTGCTATCGGGTGTACGCACCTTTTGGGGTCTTGGCTTCTTGGCAGCCAATTTCTTCCTCGGGCCGGTTTAACCTTTGGGTCTCCCTGTTGATCAAAAGTGATTGAGAAATCGAATCTTGAGGAATGGTGTATCATAAGCCGATTGTACCTCTTTGCTTGGGCTGTTGGGAGGACCCTTGAGTGAAAGCCGATGCAGACTTTGCCGTTGAATGGAGGCGGCCGGTTTCTTCGCCAACGAGCTTAGCCCTTGGGCGCTTATCTCCACTGTGAAAAGGAAGATAGCACAAGGTTAGTCATCGGAAAAGAAGAACAGTACGAGTTAGTGAACACACGCAAGTTAGTAACCTCGTTGCTAGAAGACGATGTGTGATTTTGAGACTCCGTTCTTTCATCTGAGTCCGATGAAGAGGGCCCTGACACAGAAGAATTTTCCTCTTTGTCATCGTCATCATCGGAATCGGAATCGGAATTGGAACTTTCAATACTGCTTTCTTCCGATTCTGATTGGAGCTCTACCATACCAGCAATTTTCGGCCAGTTGGGTTTGCAAATTTTCCTTATGCCGGTGAACCGTTCGATTAAGGCTGTAGCTCCGCCTTCTATGGCATAGATGTTTTTAGCAATGGATTCCCACCAGATGTCGAATTTCGGTGAAGTGTCAGACCACATTATGAGTTCTGTCGGCATTTCGAAGTCAATATGTGTAGCACTTAAAATCCCATATGCCGATTGAGGGTTGAGATCTTCTCTGGCATTCAGGTGGCGATATATAAATAAGTCAGGAATATCCTGTCCCTGATTAAATTGCCGGGCAACCACAACGGGCTGATAGAACTCATATGAGGGTTTTCTAATATGAGTTCTCGTGCTCAAGATGGCGAAGAAAATGCCCGGAGAGATGAACTCTTTATATGCCGATAAGGCATTCCCTCTTAAGGTATTGTCCAATCGAAAAAAGGAGGGAACAGGGTATTTGTCCAAATCTGTGTATGGGTTGAACTGTTCCGCGCCATAATCCGATTCAGTCGTTGTGAAAAATGCTGCCAAGGAATGAGAGAGGTCCTCTTGGTTTAAGCGCCTTCTGTTGCAGTTGGCTGAGATCATTTCTCCATAGGATCTGCAAGGGCGCTCGCTGCTATCGGGTTCCTTCTCATTTGGAAATTCTAGGCTGAGATCCAATTCTCCTATGGAATTGTATATTTGGAGTTTCAGGAACAAGCAGACGAACCAGAAGGGACCACCTAAATTCCCAACTGAGTAATCAGCTTTTTTGGAGCAGAGACCTTCCCTGATCTCATGCATCATCCGATAAGTTGCTCCTAGCAGGTATTTTTGGATTACTAGTTTCTGGCCTGATGCCAATGTCTCGGCTACTCCTTGGTAGACCTTGCTGGGGCTGAGGGATTGTCCACAGAAAAAGAATCTATCCAGCCACATGTTTAAAAAGGCAATGTGCTCTTCATCCTCGACATCGCCTGTTTGCTGATGGGTACTAATATAGCGCTGCCATCCGATGTTTTTCTCGGAAACTAGCTTGAGAGTGGCGGACAGATCGAAAGCCGATAGCATTTCGCCATCGGGACTAAGACCAGTTAGCATTGCTACGTCTAGGAGCGTAGGGCTGATTGGTCCAGTCGAGAAGAGGAAAGCGTTGGCTGTGTCACACCAGAAATAAGCTGATGCTGCCATGAAGGGTTCATCTGCTGGTGGGGGAGATAAGGAAAGAAGGATGGCATCGGCAATTCCTAGCTTATCCCATTGCTCTTTTTTCTGGCCATAAACTCGAATGAGCCAGTCCTTGTATCCCTTGATCGGGCTAGGCCAGGAATGGAAAGCCGGTCTCCAACTGTTCATACTAAGTTTGTCGGCAAACAATGGGAGCCTTGCTACCGAATAATCTATGAACTCTGCTGGATCTCTCTCCCCTATCGGTCCCAAAGAATACAGAGCTTCAGTGTCTGAGCATCGGAATAATACCTGAGACATGTTGCCGATTAGAAGTTGGACGAGAAGTGGCTGTGCGCTGGAAGTCCAGGTGGCTCTAGAAAATCCAATGCGAGAGACGTGTACGCAGAGGAGAGCGTGAAAGTGACAGCGAATGGAGGCCTATTTATAGCAGTGGTAAAATTAGGGTTTTTATCGCGGGTTTTGGTGTTACTATTTCAGCCCATATAGTTTGGTGGGCTGACACGTGTTTTCGAAATGGGCCAGAAGCGAAGATTGCGGGGGTAAAATTGTGAAATGTTTAAAGGTGATTTGGTAAAAATCCGATTCTAAGTGAAAGTTTGGCTAATGAGAAAACCCATTGCCAAACTTAGGGGCATATGTTGACACCCAAATTTGGCAGAAAATTGGATATTTTGAAAGGGCTAAATAAATCAGAATTATTGGGCCGAATCAGAAAATGGGCTTCATCAGTAAAGAAGGAAAGCATATTGAAGAATACCGATGGTTATGAGACTCCAGAAGAAATACGATCTGATCAGAAGTGCGACGCGGTAAAATAG
This sequence comes from Raddia distichophylla, assembly GCA_005191435.1. Lineage (NCBI taxonomy): Eukaryota > Viridiplantae > Streptophyta > Magnoliopsida > Poales > Poaceae > Raddia > Raddia distichophylla. The sequence goes on from SPJY01018754.1 coordinate 66,574, forward strand.
GTCGTATCGGTATCGAAATTGTAATAGTATAAATAGGACCTTAGTTCTCGAGAAAAAAACACATCATACTCAAAACACAAACCCACTTTTCGAATCCATTAATATAGCGCTGCCATCCGAAGTTTTTCTCGAGAACTAGCTTGAGAATGGCAGACAGATCGAAAGCCGATAGCATTTCGCCATCGGGACTAAGACCAGTTAGCATTGCTACGTCTGGGAGCGTAGGGCTGATTGGTCCAGTCGGGAAGAGAAAAGCGTTGGCTGTGTCACACCAGAAATAAGCCGATGCTGCCATGAAGGGTTCATCTGCTGGGCGGGGGAGATAAGGAAAGAAGGATAGCATCGGTAATTTCTAGCTCATCCCATTTCTCTTTTTTCTGGCCTTAAACCCGAATGAGCCAGTCCTTGTATCCCTTGATCGGGCTAGGCCAGGAACGGAAAGCCGATCTCCAACTGTTCATACTAAGTTTATCGGCAAACAATGGGAGCCTTGCTACCGAATAATCTATAAACTCTACTGGATCTCTCTCCCCTATTGGTCCCAAAGAATATAGGGCTTCAGTGTCTAAGCATCGGAATAGTACCTGAGACATGGTGCCGATTGGAGGTTGAACGAAAAGGGGCTGTGCGCAGGGGATCCTGAGGGCTCCGAAAAATCTAATGCGGGAGGCTCGTGCGCAGGAGAATGGGTGAAAGTGACAGCGAGTGACTGCCTATTTATAGTCGCGGTAAAACTAGGGTTTTTACCGGGGGTTTCGGTGTTATTGTATCGGCCCATATCGCTTGGTGGGCTGACACGTGTTCTCAAAATGGGCCTGAAGCAAAAGATTGCAGGGGTGAAGTTGTGAAATGTTCAAACATGGTTTGGTAAAATCCGATTTTTCTTCAAAGTTCGGCTAATGAGAATACCCATTGCCAAACTTAGGGGCATATGTTGACACCCAAATTTGGCAGGAAAATCGGATATAGTGAAATGGATAAATATATCGGAATTATCGTGCCGAACCCAAAAATGGGCTTCATCGGCAAAGAAGAAAAGTTTAATGAAGAATACCGATAGTTATGAGACTCCGGAAGAAATACGCTCTGATCAAAAGATATCTTTCGCGACGCGGTACAATAGGTCGTATCGGTATCGAATTTGTAATAGTATAAATAGGACCTTAGGTCTCGGGAAAAAAAGGACACATCATACTCAAAACACAAACCCACTTTTCGAATCCGATCGACACTGTCAAAAGGCTTCAACTCACAGGTAGAGCTATCTCGATGGGATAATCGATTCTTTTCTTGTAACCCGTATGCATGGCTGTATCATCTTGATTTCATGTATACAAAGCACATTAAACTGTCTCGGAATTTGCCGATCTTTAATGTGTTCTCGCATATTGCACTGTCTCGATCAAATCGATCTGTAATGTGTGTTTATCTTGCAATACGGTTTTTTAATTATCTCATATACCCTTCTTGAATCCGGTATACGCAACTGTCTTGTTTAATCGATCTTGTGTGTGCCTTATATAAGATTTTGCATGTGTAGATGTTTACCGATCAGTATTGTATTTACCCATTTTAGTTCGAAATCTTTAAATCAGTTTATCTGTTTACATCTGGATTTAGATTTGGATACTGTCTTGGCCTGACCAATCTATTCAATATATTCTTTGGTTCAATCTATTCAGGTTTATTGCTGATATTATATAAAAAATACCAAAGAGAAGTAAAAGATTTTCAATTGAATGCATATTTATACTTAGTAGCTCTATCAGGCATTAAGTCGATAGATCTTGTAATCGGGTTATTTAAAGCCGATTCGAAATAACCTGATCTGGCTATTTTAAAAGCCGATTAGGGCTAAGTCGCTGATAATTTATTCCTTGTCAATTTACAGGTCAAATTGACTGGCACTCTTGGTTCTTGGTTGCGATGCAAACACAGATTTGACGCTTCCGCACGTGTGTTCGCGAAAAGATCGCTTTTTGTGTCAACAGCTGAGCACTCTTTTTGCGCAGCGCAAGGAGGGCCTCCTTGTGCGTGACCTCTTCCTCGAGCCTCCTCTGCTCGGCGATCTGTTGCAGCCGTTCCATATGGCCCGGGTAAGCCTGTGCATAACGCTTAAGCCACAGGGTCATGTTCCGTATCTCCTCGTCGCTTTGCTCGGTGAGGAGGGAGGGACTTGGGCGTTTCCCACTTGGCTAGCCGCACGCACGCTTCGCTTGCTCGGCACGGGTCGTCGCCGCAGGGGGCTTTGTAGGAGGTTGGCGACCGCTATGGCGCGGCGAGCACCGCGTTGGCTCGGCGGCCACCTTGGGCTTCACGGCCACCTTGGCCTTGCCCTTCCTCACTTCCTTCTTGTCGAATTCTGAGAGCTCATCGACGATCCCGCCGATGATGAGCTGCTCGTCCTGCATATTTGGAAGCGAATGTAAGCATGCCATAATCGTGTAAGTCTAGCAACTCAGATGGGAGTTCTGCATAAGTTACCTCTGGGGAACGGACGAGCACGTTCCTTGGGCACGTGTAGGCCACCTCGCGCGGTGACCTCAGTGTCCTTTCTGGCAGCCTTCAGCATGGTGTCGACCTGCTCGGCCACCCATGCGTCGGTAGGTTTCACTGCCCGAACAGAAGAAATACTTAGTTCCTGTTCGGATGAATCACCAAAAAAGGGTGAGCATTTGAGGAACTTACTCGAGCATTCCCTGGTGATGTCTTCCCAGTCTACTATCTTGTAGAAGGGGTAGGACCTATTCCGTAGCGAACAGATTCTGTTTGCCACGAAGTCCCGGATGATCTCCCTGCTCGTGAGCCCGAGGCCCACGAGGGAGGCGATCTTCCGAGTCAAATACCACTCTTCGCCGGTCGGCTCCGGCCGTGGCATCTGAGTCCCCTTCGGCGGAGCTTGTCCGGTGAAGAAGAGCTTGCTGTCGCCACTCCTCTTGGTGTAGAACCACCTCATCCACCACGCGCCCATCGAGTCGAGCAGCGGTGGACGAGGGTACGGTGCATCATCGGCGGTGGCCCGGAGCTTGAGGTAGTAGCACCCGAGCCCGGAAGCGGCGGAGCTGCTCCTCGTTACTGCGTAGTAATGGAGGAATAGCCCCACCGACGGATCAACACCCAGATAGCCCTCGTACAGGTGTGCGAAGACGGCCATCTGGAGGAACAAGTTGGGGTTGAGATTTGCAACCTCCAACCCGCTGATGTTCAGGAAGGCCTCCACAAAATCGCTTTTGGGAGACCTCAGCCCAAACATGGTGAAGAGCTCGAAGTTACGAACTCATCCTCGAGCGGCTTTGGCATCTCCTCCTCCCCGGGCAGTCTCCAGCTGCTGGCATGAACGTGTCCCTCTGCCTCTAAAGTCTTCAGGTCTTCCTCGGTCATGCTAGTGCCCGCGAATTTGGCCATAGCAATCCCAAGGGTTGGCGAACAGCTTTGGAAGTGGGCGGCGGCTGTTTGATGCTTGCGCAATTGGAAAAGGGCTTGGGATGGAAAGGCGCGCGAGAGCGGAAGTGGTAAGCCGCGGGCGGCTTGGTGCTTTTTATAGCCCTGGACGAGCAGCTCTGTAGCGGTTTTTTGCCACAAAACGGCTAAGTAAAAATGGTCACCCGTTCTGACTGCGCAGCGAGAGTTACCGTTGAGATATGCCAACGGCTACTTTTTCTGACTTCCGCATAGAAGGTTGGGTGCTCTTCTCGGACGGATGTTGTTCCCTGTTCGACGCAACAGAGTTGCTCGGCACTGGACGGGTTTGTTCGGTCCCGAACAAGTCTTGTTCGGTTGAACCATAACCTGTTCGGTCGCCTGTTGCACGTCTTTGTAACAGGAAAATTACCCTCTTTGTGACATGGAGTCTCAAGAGAAAAACCCCACTCTAGTTCCTGACGGCTAACCAAACAGCCTCCTAGGGCCTGGTTCCCTAGAGGGCTCTTTCAGGCCCATGTGCACCCTACCGAACAGCTTCCTGGCGGGCACGGTACGCAACGGTCTAGGATTCGTGTTTGAGTTCGACTCGAACAAGAGTTCTGCACGGCTACGTGAAGACCCGGACGTGGTTTCCCGGATTGGAGCAGACGTCGTGATCCCCAAGAATTGGAGTATACATTATCTACCTCGGGATGTATTTGGCATGTATACAAGTTCGTTACGTACTCGTGGTCAGACCGGGCCTATTATCCCCCGGTAGGTCGGTTGTTCAACACTATATAAACCAGGCCCCTACGGCGTGTAGAGGGGCCAAGATTAGCACGACATGAGCGCAAGATCGCATAATACTTCCTTGTACACCCAGAATCTCGTCGAGACTTGTTCGTCTCGCCGAGTTCTTCCTTGTAATCATTTCTCATATAAAGAATCACTGGACGTAGGGCTATTATCTCCCCAGAGAGGCCTGAACCAGGATAAAAACCCTGTGTCTGCTCGTTGCTCGTTGATTGCTGTTTGTCCTGCTCGGCAGTGTCTTCTATCTCCCCTTCTCAAGAACCTTAGTTGTCTTGGGACCGATACCCTAACCGTCGACAGAACTGTCTTCTCTAATTATTGAGATATGAAGGCAAATAATGCAATTTTCGTATTAAATTTTCATCCAATTGCAAATGAAGTATTTAGTAGAGATCAATTTTACTTACTTCGAAGTGCTCTCGCTGATATGTCTGATAGTCCAACACGTACTTCAGATACTGCTATTGCTGGCTCAACTGCTACTCCAGCTGTACCTCTCGCAAGGTACGAGAACTGCTCCAGCTGCCTTGTGAGGAATGAGACAACCTTGCCTCGGCTACGGCTTGGCTTGAATCCACCACCCTGTTAAACATGGGAAACCTCCCATGCTTTCTCCCACCACCGCTCGAGTACAACGCCGCTGGGTCCACTGGCTGTTGCCTCCAATTATAGTCTTCTCCATGACGGGCCACCATTTCCTCTCCATACCAAGCCTGCAAAAAATTGCAAACATTAGTGGAAAATTTGGAAAAAATTATTTGAACGCGTGTAGTTCTATATTACTAGGTTTTGTGTCGCTGTCTGACTGCATAGTACATCTGGCTATTCTGCGTTGTCTCCAAAGTGACCTCGGATATTAGTGTTGATTTCACATGGCGCACTCCCACTTTCAGCTTGCTGATTGCACACCATGATATATATTTTAATGAGTAGAATAAAGATGAATTGTAAATACAAAATCAACAAGAACATGCATACCATCCTTTTGGCTAGACGAAGGTGTCCGTCGACGCCGTATCGATGTGTTGTTCTTGGGCCGCCATTCCTATTGCTCCTTTTCTTCTCTGACTGCTCCACAACGACAGGGGATGCCCAGTATGCACAAAGTGCCTACGAAGCATCAGGGCACTTTCTAAGCCAAGGGATATCCACCTGGAGGTATTCATCAGCTCGAAGGTATATTGTTGAAGCGCCTAGCTTTCTGTTCATGTTTTCATTCTTGACCCACTTATAGTATAAGCATACAGCCGAGATACGTGCATTTGACATCATGTCCTTCACAACCTTCACGATAATACATAGAAAAATGTGAAGTTAATACACATATACATTTTGTTAACAGTGCGGAAGTACAAGGAAAAATGGCAAGTTATCACCTTCGTAGCGTCCTTCTCAAACACATATTTTGCCTTGGCCTCCAATGCCCTCTCCTGCCCTTCTGCCAAACGGTATCTCTTCTAATAATGATCATACGATAAATTAAAAAACATGATTTTTGAATCGACAAAGGATGCAAATAAGAAATGCATTAGTTTATATTGATAGAATGTTGGCCATGTTGATTTACCCAAAAGTTGACTAAAAATTGATTTACCCAAAAGTCGATCCAGACCCTGTGTGAAACAGTGCCATGTTGGCCATCAATAGCCAACTTATAGTGTGTCCACTTTGTAGCCGGCTGAGAAACACCTTGGCAGCACTACCATCCCTGGATAGTGGTACCGAAGAAGATTCCCCAATTGGCCGTTTACAGGGGTCAACCTGTTCTTTCCTGTCCAAGCAAGATCCTCCCATTGCCTGCAAAATTTAAAGACAGAAGATGAAAATATATAAATGAAAAGATATGAAACATTCAATATTCTCTTGTCGTTTCATCACTCACCAATCTCCATGGGGAATGATCACCCTCCGTGACTGAGGGTTACTAATTGATGTGCTCATCAGATTAGTGGACCTATACCTACAAAGGATAGACACAAGTTAGTTAGTAAAATAACTGAAAAGACCACGTCAAAAGCCAAAAGACGTCACTAATTACCTAAAAGAAGGCACAGGAACATCCTCTTCCTCTTCAACATACTGTCCGTCCTCACCATCCTCTCCCTCTAATTCACTTCCCTCTTCACCATCCTCTCCCTCTTCACCCTCCACTTCACCAACTGCTCCATCTAAAGCATTCTGTTCCTCTTCAGCAGCCTCCATTTCAGCATCATCTGGAGGAGAAGTCTCCAAACGAACTTGCTGAAGGCAATTTGCCAACTCTCTTCGGCGGCTTTGTTGAGAACTGCTGCCCCTGAAGAGAGAAGTAACTAAGCCTGCTGCCCTTGAGCTCTTCGACGATGATGATCCTTTTCTTCCTTGTCCCTTCGAGGAGCCATCTTCCGTTCCCTGCCTTTATTACAATGTGAAAACATTCTGTTTGAAAAAATAGACAAGAACAAAATTAGATAGACAACACAATAATTAAATGGATAGAAACAATAAATGAATAAAAACATAATTAATTAGACAATAAAAAACTAAATGGACAAAAAAATAATTAATTAGGTAGACAAGTTATTACTGGTTAGAAGTCATCAAAGTGTGGAAGTTCATCGGGAACTCTTTGTATAGCAGAGTGTCGCCTTGTTTTGCGAACAACAGGTGAAACATTGATGGCTCGACGGGATTGTTTCTTGTTACGCTTTTTGCGTGTAACTTTATCAACAACAATATCAGTGGGGTCACCAATTATTTCATCAAGACACACTTCAACTTCTACTTTAAATGATCGTGGCAAACCTCCTTCTTGGTAGGCCTCGTGTACAGTATTGTCTATCTCAGCTTCTGTGTATTCATCGTCACTAGGAATCGCCAACCTCCCTGGGGGGTTTACCTTTTGAACAACCCACCATGATTTTATGCTCTCAACTATGGTACATGGATATGGCAAGTAATACACCTGTTCAACTTGGTGCGCGAGAACAAATGGATGGTATCCCGAAAGACGTGATGAGTGGTTCACTTCGATCAAACCAATTTTATTATTACATTTGGTGCCTGTGTTTGGATCAAACCAAACACAATCAAATAAAACCGTTTTCAACTGCTTTGAACCCCCAAACTTTATCTTAATGATGTTTTGAATGATGCCGTAATACTCGGTTTTCTTTCCGTCCGCACCATAAGCCGTCGTGACGACCCCACTATTTGTTGTCCCTAATTGCGGATGATTTTCTTCAAATATGGCAGATCAAAAGCGGGACCCATTTACAGCATAACGGCCATAGCTTTTAGACGTTATGCTGCCATGAGATAATTGTCTTAGAACATCATGCACAGTTGTGTCACTCATGCACCGCAAAAATAGCGCATCTATTTAGTGTTTTTACACATACGAGCTAAATGTGAAGTGTAAAGTAACTTACGTGCTTTCTAAACCACGTGACGAAATTAGAACCACCACGTATACTATTGCGTCGTAATCTCTCAAGAGTAGCAGCAGTAGGTTGTTGTCCGGATCTCAAATATTGTTGATCGAATAGCCTATATATAATTCATATAAAGGTTATATATGGACACATTTTATTTTACCGGGTAAAAATAGAAACACTTACTCAAAATAGTCATCCATTTCTTCCATATTTGTGAGGATATATAACAACGCAAGATTCTAGTCTTCGATCGACAACTCATAGTTTGAACTAGCTCCAACAACTTTCCCATCCCACCGGAATATTTTGAGATCACTCACAGGCGTTTCATCACTTGTGTGGTACCGTGGCAAATAAACATTAATGTTGTGTTCATCTGCAAAATATGTGCTCACGTAGTACGATATCTCCTTGAGATAATATGCTTCGGCGATGCATCCTTCAACTCTTGCTTTGTTACGCACAGTTGCCCAAAACTTTTTAAGGCTTCTTTCTATTGGATACATCCACCGATATTGTACGGGTCCGGTAACCTCCACTTCATAAGGTAGATACACTAAAAGATGTTGCATTACATTCATAAAACCTGGTGAAAATACTTTCTCTAACTTGCAAACAAGCACAGGCTTTCTAGGATGTTCAAGTCCCGGTATGACAAGAGTGAGGAAAATATACTCATCTTTCATGGATAACGCCGAGGGAAGATTGTATGTGATCGCAAAAACTGGCCAGCATGAGTATGACGACGCATTTGCATTGAATGGCGAGAAACCATCAGTTGCCAGTCCAATGCGCACATTTCTAGGATATCTAGGGAAATCTTCATCACATCGATCCAATGCCTTCCATGCATCACTATCCGAAGGATGACACATCATTCCCTTATTAAAACGGAGACCTTCCTTATGCCACCTCATATGCTTCGCAGTCGACTTTGACAGGTACATCCTTTTCAACCTTTCTATTAAAGGCAAAAATCGTAGCACCTCATTGGAACTTTCGTTCGCTGCACGGTACCATCTTCATTGGCAAACTCCATGTATCTGGACTTGCCACAAATTAAGGAACGGCCCTCCTTCGCATTTTCCTTCCAGAATAACATACAGTTCTTCACACAAACATTAATCTTTTCATACCGCATCCCTAAGTTGCTTAACAGTTTTCGAGATTGGTAGAAGTTTTTTGGCATCTTATTGGGTTTCGGCAACATGTCGGATATTAATTCGACAATGTCATTGAAGCAAGGTACAGAGAAGTTGTACTTAGACCTTATTGCCATCAACCTTGTGACAGCTGCAAGTTGGGTAACATCTGTGGCTTCATGGAACAAATCCTGCGACGCCGAGAAGAGACTAAAGAAATTCTCCACTTCTGAACCTGCGGCATCTTCTAACTGCTCCATAAAATCATCCATCATTTTCCCCATCCTATCATCTTCATCATCCACGGATTCCACTTGAACTGATGACGTGTTCTCTCGCCTTGACTCTCCATGCTCGTACCACGTATGATAGTTTGGCATGAAGCCGTACTTGCACAGGTGATGTGCTATGTTAACCTTCAACTGTCATGAGAAGTTTCGACACGTCGAGCAAGGACACTTGGCTAAGCCTCCACCAAGGTTCAAGGCATAAACAAGGTTCACGACATCTTGAGTCTTCACCCTCCATTCATTTGTCGGCGCTTCATTGCATCTCTAGCCCTCATACATCCATTTTCGATCTTCTTCTATTTGATGATACTACATGAATGGATTAGTGTGAACATGTGTTTGAAGTCCTACTAAAGGTTCTAGGCAAGGATAGGTCCTAAACCCACCCAGGAATGGTCGGTGACAGCGTATTATGTATGACATGTCGTAGCATCTGAACAAAATTTCGGCAGCATAACCCCGCTGTTCTCCGAACGCACGTCCTGTTGCTGTACATCGGAGAACAACAGGGTTATGCTGTCGAAATTTCGTTCGGATGCTATGACATGTCATACATAATACGCTATCTCTGACCATTCCAAGGCTGTCCATAAACGTGGACAATTCCGGAGTGACATGGATCACAAATAAATATGACCTGTGTCACTCCCGAACGGGTGACGTATGCGATAGGCGACTAGTGACTTGTGTTGTGAAAATATGTGATAGTCACAGGTGACGTATGGGATATGTACAAATGAAGATCATTTTAAGTCATATATATCACATTGAAAGAGCATTCTATGCTTAAATTTCGTATTATACACAAAACTATTGAATTATCTATATATGTCATACACATGGCTTTACATAAAATCACACATCTTATTTTCTAAATCAAATACATCTCGGCACATAGCACTACATATCATAATATATTGTACATAAGAGACACTTTAGCAATATGGAGTTAGAGACAACGCAAATAACACATCTTATTATCTAAATCAAATAAGAGACATTTTAGAAATATGGTGTTAGAGACAACATATTTCTTACAAATTGTAAATATTATATAAAAGTATTGAATAAAAGTATGCTAATTTTGTGTTACATATCATATCATATTATAAAATTAATATTGTACATATCATTTTAGCACTACATATCATATCATTGTGACATTCTTCTACAACGAAATGCATGGAGTACAATTTAGTGGACTAGTTGCAAGTATATCAAGGAAAAAGACATGCAAAGTATTATTGAAACTAAAGAGATGCCACAATGAAAATCTAGTATAGGAAGTAAATGGGTAGCACTAACCCGCCACTGTCCAAGGCAATTCCACAGTGATACAAACTCCGCTGGCCCTGTGACATGGAGATGGCAAGAAATCAACAGTGATACAAACTCTGCTAGCAATCCAATACACGGAATAAGATGAACCCTAAGCAGCTCAGCCAAGAGCAGCACGGCATACCTCGTAGCGCACTTCGAAGCCCTGACGTCGGCTGCGGGACCTGCGTGTCCTCCCTTTCCTTGCGGACACTCGACACAGGTAAGCTAGGAACAATGCACTGCAAAATAAAGATAACAAATGATTCATGAATCATAGTAATCATTATCACACAAATGAGTCAAAACCAAACAAAAAAAAATCCTTGAATATAGAATCTGCCATGGCATCTCTAAAACATGATATGCAAATACAGGATTCATGATTCATAGTAGCATTCCACAAACTAAATGCAAAATGCACATACAGCCACTGCTACGGATCGGGACTTCCCAAGCGGTTCGTAAGGCCTGTGCAAGCGGTTCTAGAACCACACCCGATTAAGAAACACGGAAACACTATTCTTGCCTATAGTGGATTGATCAATGTATTTAATTTTTGAGGCTATAGAAACAGGGACTGGCTATGGAGCATGGCTCCATGGAGAGGCTGTTGCAGCTGGAACAGAAGGACACTACTGCATTGAACATTTTGATACCATCTCTTAAGTTATATTTTTTCTCTCATTATTTTTGCTTCCTTTTCTGATTGCATCATATATTAGCTTAACTGATAGTCTTCTTTTGTTGACAAATATTGGAATATGGTTAGGGGTTTGGTTTCAGATTGTAGGGCATTGTCCCTGATCAACTGTGATCAGAGTTATCTTTCAAAGTTTCAATAATAGAGCTTCCTTGTGTGCTCTCCCTGCTACTAATTCTTGATAAGATCTTAATAAATCGGTTGCTGTTCAATGAAAGTGTACACTCTGATCCTTCCAACACAACTTTGTTGTCGCATATCACCAGAATTCAGGTATTGTACGAGCCTCTCTGTGAACTGTTCGTCTTAAGGAGGATATCATGTTTTCAAACTACGCCCACAAAATGCTAGCTTCCTGATCGAGCATTTGGGCTCTACGATGAGCAACCCTAAAATACAAAATACAATAGGGTTAAGTGGATTACACTTGCGGATGCGGGCGGCTCTTCTGGGGGTGGAAGCTGCGGCGGCCGCACCGGATGCACAGCGTGTGCCACGGCGTGGGGGACCGGCGGCGTGGGCTACGGCCCCGGCGACCGGCGGCGCTGGCTGCGGCGGGGCCGAGCGGCGGCGTGGGCGAGTGCGTGGCGGCGCGGGCTGCGGCGGGGCCGAGCAGTGGTGTGGGCGAGTGTGCGGCGGCGTGGGTGCAAGGCGCACGGGCGAGCGCGTGGCCGAGCGGCGGCGCC
>SPJY01018754.1:78492-239937 GCA_005191435.1 Raddia distichophylla
GAGCGGCGGCGTGGGCGGTGCATGGCTGCGTAAAGTGGGGGGTGCGTGGCGGCGCAGCGGCGTGGGAGCTAGGTCAGAACAAATAAGTTAACGGGCCGTCCAAACCAACGTAAAGTGGGCCGTAATTTCGTCGGCCCAGACCGACGAAATTGTATCCATGTCATCGACAGCAATCCAGATCACTCGTCACCTTATTTTCGTCGGTTTCGGCCGACGAAAATAACGCCACGTCATCACCATCATGCGTCCGCTTTGCAATTTTGTCGGCTAGAACCGACGAAAATAGTGCCACGTCAGCTGCTCATGCCTGCGATGCGGCACCACCTTAGTTTCGTCGGCCTAAACCGACGAAATTAAATGTAATTTCGTTGGGGTTTTCCGAACCGACGAAATTGATCGCTCATTTTCGTCGGTATACCCAAACCGACGAAATTATTTCGTTATTTTCGGTGTTTTTTTGGGGCCGACGAAATTAAATTAGACCGACGAAAAAACATCGTTTTCCTATAGTGATGTTTTCTCAATACAAATACATTTGCAGGACATCTGTATGCTAATCCATTTTTTCATATGGAGATTTTTAATGTGAACCCAATCATTGCAATGAACAGTTATTTCCAAGTACATTTGGTTTGAAAAAAGTCATAGTGTGTTTTGTTGGTTGAATGAGATTGTGTGGAATGGTACGGTACATAGTTCAGGCTTTTAGTTGGTATGATGGAATGATACGATTTCTCATCCATGCGTTTTGAATGGTGGGATGAAGAGATGGTACATGATGGTTTAGATTTAGTGAATATTCATTAACGATATGGTCTGATTTGTTTTGGTAGAACGATCTCGTATTGTTTTCGTTCCATACTGTATCATTCTATTGTGTTTTGTTTTGTTCTATTCAACTTCATATAACCAACCAAACACATCCTAAATGAATGTAACCATGGAATGCAGTCATTGCAACCCATGCATTTTACAGAGGTAAATACCGAATGTAACCGTTGAATGCAATTATTGAGAAAGACGAATGACAAATTTCACTGTTGAACCGTAGGGATCCTTGCAACTGTTTTTTTTGTTGGTGATAAATTAGAAATGTATTATTGTCCGTGACTGGATTTACATCTGTTAGGATTTACGTCAATGCAAGATCATAAACAACACCAGAAGGCATGATGTTTGGTAACTCAATTTAGCTTTCGTCTACATCTGCGGGGCTCTCACTATGAGCGCTCCTCCCCAATCTATAAGCGCGCCTACTCATTAGCCTCTGTACGGTGGGTCCCTTTTGCATTCGCATCGACACACAGTATCTACGTACTCCATCTCCATGACTCCATGATTGCTTGCTAGCTAGCTGCGGCGCCAGTTGCCATGCATCCCCCATGCACGGAGCTAAATTTGGGTCGCTGCAGGTAGGCTGCCGCCTGCTGCTAGCGGTGGGGATCGCTCGCCGCAGCGGCCTCTCGTTTCCGCCAACCTAGCTAACCCTGCATGCTAACCATTGCTGCCTCGGTGCCTCCTCCATCTGTCCCACTGCGGCATGCAGCTTTGCCTTTCATAGGCTGCGGTTGGCACGCCCCTATTTCCCGAGGGTCTCCTCCCCCGCCACCTCTCCCCTGATCGCCCCCACGGCCGGAGGAGACCCTCCTCCCACTCCCCGACGACGCTCGCCGCCGTCCGGCACAATACCTCCTCCTCGCCGCCGCCCTGCGGCAGCTTGCTAATGCTTCTCCGCCCATCCATCGGAGGAGGGTATATGTATATGTATCTGTGATATTTAGAGTAGACGAGGATCGACCGGAGTCGGAGAAGATGGACAGCTACGGCAGCCGAGTGATGGTGAACAGCCTGCGCGTGGAGGACCACGACCACGACCACGACCACTCCTCGTCGGAGTCAGGCAGCGAGAGGGAGGAGGATGGCGGCAAGGAGGTAGCGGCGCCGGCGGCGAGGGAGGCGCAGCCGGCGATGTGGAACAATAACAGGAGGCGTTTGCTGTCGAAGCAGCTGTCGATGAAGGAGACGACGAGGGAGGTGAAGTGGGAGCGGCGGCGGCGGCAGATACTGTACCGGAGCAGCATGCTGGTGGCGCAGGGCGCCGCCGGCTACGAGGGCGAGGGCGAGCGAGGCAGGCCGGAGCTCCCGCGGTGCCTGACCGACGAGGACCTGGACGAGCTGCGGGGGTCGTTCGAGCTGGGCTTCGGGTTCGACGAGGAGAAGGGCGGCGCCGACCTATGCGACACCCTCCCCGCCCTCGACTTCTACTTCGCCGTCAACCGCCAGCTCTCCGACCCCAAGCTGCGGACGACGATGCTGGCGGCGAGCCCCACGTCGACGCTGTCGCTGTCGGCGTCGTCGTCGTCGTCCACGCTTTCCAGCACGCCCAGCCCCCGCAGCCCGCACGCGCAATCCGCTTCTGACTTCGTATAGCATACATTATACGAAGTTATACGAGGGGCGCATTCCCAATTGGGGTCTTGAAAAGATGAAGACATGCCGCCGTCGGGACCAGCCGCCGTAGGACAAGTTGGCAATTTGCAGGCGGAGGGCCTAAAACCTAGATCGCTGCAGAGGAGCAGGCAGGATCGTCGGGTAGAGAAAGGGGCTGAGGGCCCACCTCGATCGGACGCCGCCGGCGCGGGGCGGAAGGGCGACGGCGATGCTCTTGTTGCTGGTGCCGCGCACGCAGCCGGCGGCGCGGGGCGGAAGGGCGCACGCGGTCGCCGGCGACGTTGGGCACCACGGGCGGTGGCTTGTTAGGGTTGGGTGACGGCAACGAGAGGTGAGAGGTGAGACGGATTGGGGTGTGTATTAGGTACATATAGCAATTAGATTATTATTTTAAATATGTACATATTTTATTTTGTTAAGATCAGGTCTAAAAAGTAAAGCAATATACTTTGACATATTGGCAACGAATCAATTGCAACATATGTATTCCGTTGCTATTTACTTAGCTTACCACAGATTAAAGTTTGCAACGCAAAAATGCGTGGCTACCTTATTTCCCCACAACGCATAAAGAAAACGTTGTGAGTTATGCGTTGGCAAAGCAGGGTTCTTCTTGTAGTGGTGGGGCTAGTTTCAGGTCAGACTGTATCATCTTTTAAAGCATGAACTCAATTTGTTTGACTACTCAAAAGAGGCTAACAACATCTTCAAATCAGTAACTCAGAAGGTTGAATGCGACACTGATTGGATCGACAAAATAGTAGCTAACCTTGTCCTTGAGGGGTTTATTGGACAGCAAAGAGATGTGAACATGCTTGTGTAGGATGCTAAGAAGATGGCTAGCTGGAGCAATTGCCGTTTACCCGGTGTGGTTATCTGTGAGATTAATAGAAATGTGGTGGTTCATTCTTTAGAGCTTCAAGTTTTGAGCCAAGTACTCCAATTGGTGAATCAAAATGCCGGTGTTACCAGTGGGCAGGCCGGTTGGAATGTTAGCATTACCAGTGGTGTGACCCTAAACAAGATGCAACAACTTGGTAATCAAGTGGCAAGGACCCAATGACAAGAAAAGATGTACTTGCTTTGTTGCGGCACTCGTACAACTTATATAATTCAGCAGCAGTCGAAGGATTTTATGATGAGGGTTTATGGCCATTGTTAGGTTTGGTTGAAATATTTGAAATTTCATGGATATACTATAGTAAATATGTTTTAGTTTAAACTTTTTCATAGAGATGTAATGGCAGATAGACTTTTGCCATTTGTGCTAGAAACCCAAGCAGAGCTATTGGACATGTGCTTCTATGAATACAACCTTTTCTAAAGTACTGTTATGATGTGCTGTTATGTAGTATTGAGTAATTGTATGCATAGTACATTATATGGCCCTGATCTGTTGTATTTGAAACCCGTCCTGTGGAACAGCACTAGTCCCTGGATCAGTACACTAGTGCCACACATCACATAGCTGGATCATCACATACAATATTGAACAAAATATGTAGATGCATTCAAAAGTGTTTAAAAAAATGAAAATTCTAATTAGTTGAGTTGTCGATTTGAAACTACTTAGATTTCAAAAGGTTGCATGTGGTGTTCTATTGAAGACGTCTTGATGCCCTATCAAGCCGCAATTTTTTATTGTGATTTTGTAAGCCACATATCCTAATATGAAAAAAACGATTTACTAGCATCTCTTGAACTTGTGAGCACCGAACTAAAATTACATTGTTGCGAGCATCTTTTCCATGTGCTTCACGTTCAAATGGTTAATTTTCAAAGCTCCCTAGGACTTGCATTTGCATTTGCATCATGCTTTGTGCTTATTCTCTCAAATTTCTTGATGTCTATATTGCCAAAAGGGGGAGAATTGAAAAAGACATCAACATGCATTTCTTGAAAAAGGGGTATAATTTCTTGGGAAGCTTTAACTTTCACGAGTTGTAGATTTTGAACACATGTTACTATATTTTTCTCTAAGCATGATTCTACATTTCCAACATGCCTTGTTCGACAAATCAAAAAACTTCCAAATATTTTTTGAGGGTTTGTCAATATATTTATCAAGGAGTAGTGCTGAGACCCATGTGGAGGGTACCCTGGTTTGATGTATATGTGACAAGATGGAATTAGAAGTGTTTTGAAGAATTTTAAATGGTGCATTTGTGAAAATTGCCATGGAATTGGAACCGGACCATTGTGCTGAGCTTGGGCTAGGTAATAGTTTTGATCGGATGCAGTCTGGTGGAATTTGTTAAGCTGACACTTGGTATGTTAGGGCTTACTAATTGTGGTGTCACTATGATGTTGTAATTTTGTGATGTACTAACCTTGCACGTGAAGTAAGGTGTGCTGGTTTCGTGTGTGTTCACCTCAGTGATGCAGGTATCGGTGGATACGTGGCTGATGCTTCGCGGGGACAGCTGGAGGCTGGTGCGTCCGAAGGCGTCCAGGGGACCGGGTTCAATGACCTGGCAGTCACATGAGGTGGTGTACTCTAGAAGCTTAGCCATGGCAAGGAATCTGAGGCAACTGGAGGCTGCAGCGTCGGTAATCTGGTGGCGAAGTTGATCTAACCAGTGGGCCCAGGTTTAGGTTGGCGACCGAGGAAACTGCGAAGATATTTCCCGAAGAAATATGTGGAAAATATTCCATCTCAGAAGTGTGTCTTGTAGTGTGTGAGTTGTACACCACTTATCCTCAAATGTAGGGTGGAGATTGGCTCTATGGTTTAGGGCATCTCACCCTTGGGCTATAAATAGAGGGGAGGGGAGCACCTCCTTCTCATCCCCTTAGAGCTGAAAATTTCAGATATAGAGAGGGTCAGTTGGGTGTGTAATGCTGGCATCTAGAGTTCTTGTGACCACATGGAGTGTGGTTTGTAATCCTCCGACTTCTATACAATAAAATATCTCATCTTCATGAACATTTTGTGTTGATTTACTCTAAGTTCTTACTTTTGTTTTCCCTTTTTTGTAGCTCTTATTTGGTGATTTCTAGCTGGTTCTTGATTTTCTATGATGCATTGAGATTGGTAATATGATTTACCACACTCTTTGCAACCATATGAGAGGCAAAAGATAAAGTTCTTGACTTGCTGCAAATCTATCCAAAAACATTCTTCCACGCAGTAGTCAATGTTTGATTTTTAGAAACATATAGAAAAATCATTTTTGAGTGATTCCACTTGGAGAAGTTCCGTGACTTATGTATCTATCAACAAAAAACCTTTCAAGTCATGGAGATTCTTTGTTTGGGTGCAGTGAGGTGAAAACCGAGCCCCAAATTTCTGGACGAAATTTCTGGTAGGCTGTAGTGTTTGAATTTTTCTTATTTTTGTGAAAGGATTATTGAGGAGAGTTTTGGTGGAGTTCTTCAGGTTTCATGGTTTCATAGGGAGAAAAATTCCCACAATTTGTGGAGCAACAGAAAGCCACCTTCTCTCTGTTCTAAGTGAGAACAAATTATGAAGAATCTGCTTTTACTTTTCTAAAAGTGGCTTTAGTGATTTGGCTTTGTGTGTTTTATTAAAGTATGATTTGAATTGATTCTCTTTTGCTTTTACACTTTGCAATCAGGATTGTAACTGAAAATCCTCTCATATTTTCATGTGACTTATCCATGCACTCTTGGGGTATACATAAGTTGTTACGGTGTATATTGTGAAAACCGGTAAGCTTGAGGAGCACCGTCTGATGAAAAATATCCAAGGCTCCCATTCACCCCCCCCCCCTCTAGTCGCCGTAATGGTTTTACAGGTTGCCAAGTTTCATCAGTTATTTTTCAAATTTCAATAGGCATTTGTAAGCATCAAGCTGCCATTGGCTTGATTATTTGTTTTGGCGATTGATGAAATTTATTCCCAAAATTGGAAAATACCAGTATTTATGGACCCCTGAAGCGACATTTTTTTTGTGCCGACCTCATTCAAGACTAAGGATGTTGTTTTCATATTTCTTGTAGCATCTTGTGTGAGTTGTTGGCTTAACGTAAACAATTGTGTGAATCTCTCTTCTGTCTGCAGCGTCCCAAGAGCAATACCATTTTCTCGAGTCAGTTTTTCTCTCTGAGCAATACCATTAGTGGCCAAGAGCAATATGGGGCGATGCATGCAAGATCTAAACTCGATGGTAGCACAAGACAAGGATTTATACAGGTTTAGGCCCTCATGGCGGAGGTAATACCCTACGTCCTGTGCTCTGGAATTATATGCGGTATATGTGTACCAAGATGATCAAGATGACCAAGATGTAGATGTGATTCTCCCGATGCAGATGTAGGAGATGGCCTCATGGGATCTATCCTGCCGAACTATGGCCCCCTACCGTTAAGCACTCCGCCCGACTAGTCTAGCCTCGGGCGTCGGGAATTGGCTCATGGCTCTTCTCCCAGGCACGCGTATCGAGTGACTAGAGTTCGCCGTTTGTTGGTCAGACCTTTACTACTCGGAGAAACCACTCGGATTCATTTGCGATCATTAAGAGAAAGCAACAAAAGAGTGCACGCAAGTGCATCTATTAGGTGTATCCCCCGACTTGCTGCTTAGTTGGAAACCAACTAAGTAGCAAGTCAAGAAACAATTTAGATTAATATGAAAAGATTATGGTAATGAGAACTTAGCTCTGATGTAGACGTAGGCTTGTAGCCGAGCCGTAGAGTTGGGCGCTCGTGGTGCTGGCGTAGGCGTGTAGCCGAGTGGCTTGTCGCCGAGCGGTAGAGCCGTACCGGACTCTCATGGTACGTGATGGCGTACAGCCGAGCTGAATACTTTTGATGCTCGTGTCGCGGGTGTAGGCATGTCGCTGAGTAGCGTGTCGCCGAGCCATAGATTTGGGCGCTCGTGGCGCTGGCGTAGGCATGTAGCCGAGTGGCTTATCGCCCAGCTGTAGATTTGAAGCTACAGGCATGCAGCCGTACCGGGCACTCGTGGCGCGCGATGGCGTGCAGCCGAGCTGAAAACTTGGACGCTCGTGGCGTGGGCGTAGGCGTGTCGCTGAGTAGCGTGTCACCGAGCCATAGACTTGGGCGCTCGTAGCGCTGGCGTAGACGTGTAGCCGAGTAGCTTGTCACTGAGCCGTAGATTTAGAGTTGCAGGCGTGCAGCCGTACCGGGCGCTCATGGCGCGCGATGGCGTGCAGCCGAGCTGAAAACTTGTACGCTCGTGGCGCGGACATAGACATGTCTCTGAATAGCATGTCACCGAGCCGTAGATTTGGGCGCTCGTGGCGCTGGCGTAGGCGCGTAGCCAAGTGGCACGTCGCCGAGCCGTAGACATGGAGCCGCAGGCGTGCACCAGTACCGAGCGCTCGTGGCGCGCGATGGCATACGGCCGAGCTGTAGACTTGGACTCTCGTGGCGCGGGCGTAGGCGTGTCGCCGAGCCGTAGACTTATGCGCTCGTGGCGCTGGCGTAGGCGTGTAGCCGAGTGGCTTATCGCCGAGCCGTAGATTTGAAGCTATAGGTGTGCAGCCGTACCGGGCGCTCGTGGTGCGCGATGGTATACAGCCGAGCTGAATACTTGAGCGCTCGTGGCGCGGGCGTAGGCGTGTCGCCGAGCCGTAGACTTGTGCGCTCGTGGTGCTGGCGTAGGCGTGTAGCCAAGTGGCTTGTCGTCGAGCCGTAGATTTGAAGCTATAGGCGTACAGGCTACAGCCGTATCGGGCGCTCGTGGCGCGCGATGGCGTACAGCCGAGCTGAAGACTTGAGCGCTTGTGGTGTGGGCGTAAGCGTGTAGCCGAGTGGTGGAAGTAGTCGTTCAAATCTCAATCAACACCAAGTGGCACACGCCGTGGTCGGCGTCGAACAACACATGCTCGCCGAGGTCTCGCCCGCGGTCGATGGAGTCGGCCGTAGTCGTAAATAATCTCCATGCGGTTGGTGTAGCTTGACGAAAGTCGATGAAAGTTCTCGCTGGTCTTCAACGTCCCACGGCATGTGGCACGAACAATCCTCACGCCGTGCTGGCACCGACGAGCTTTAGGAGCTCGCCGAAATTCGCGATCTCTCTGCGCAGTCTGTCTTCAAAAGGGCGCCACGGTCGCATCCGAAGTCGGAATTAGGCGTTCTTGGATTCGTTGGAAAGATAACGAGATAAGCTTTCCAACGCATCTTATATCACCCCGAAACTCCTCCTGAGTCAACAGGAATTTGCGACAAAATTTCCATCCAGATTATGAACAAGAACAGATCGCATCTTCTTCTCGTGGTTGATGAAGCCGGCGTCGAACGATGGACACCTTGATCGAGTCCGAGTGGTTTGCTGCTGATGACGGTCACCACCCGATATTCGTTCTCCATCTGGACCTCACCGTATCCGAGTCGGGAATTAAGCCCCCGGCGCACTACTCATTGGTAGGCGGCCGTGACGTTCCCCAACACGATCGGGAGTCCGAGTGAAGCGCTGTTGAATTCCATCCCGGATCGGATCTTGTCCGAGCCCGAAAAAGCGTTGTTGAAATCCTTGGTCGAGTTCTCGCCATATCCGAGTCGGGAATGGAGCCCTCGACACACCACTCGGGAGTAGGTGACGGTGGCGTTTCTCGACCCGAATGGAAGTCCAGACGAAGCAATGTTGATGTTCTCCTTAGACTGGATCAGATCCGAGTCCGGAAGAAGTGTTGGTCGTCGATTGTTTGGAGAAGCTCCTTGCTGATCCTTGAAGTCCTTGGAGGTGTGTCACGACTTATCCGCATGCCGCTGCTTCCGCAGATGGGTTTTATGAGCTTGCTGAGATTCGCGACCATCTCGTGCAGCCTGCCTTCAAACGGATGTCCCGGACACATCTGGACTCCGTTTTGGGCGTTCTAGGGCTTCACGAAAAACTGACGAAATTATCTTTCCAACGCATCCAGTCTCATCCCGAAATTCCTTCTAGATCAACGGGTATTGAAGAAACAAAATCGCGTCCAGAATCTGTCTTCGAGCCGTCGCCGTATCCGAGTCGGGAATTGAGCCGTTGGCGTACTACTCATGAGTAGATGGCCGTGGCGTTCCCCAACCCGAGCGGGAGGCGTTGTTGTAATTCCCCCAGATTGGATCTAATCCGAATCCGAGAGGTGCAGTCGCCGAAGCCGTTGATGACGCAGTCGGCTCCGAGGGCGGAGACGATGGCGACACCGCTGATCGATGCCATCGAGCTTGACGAAGATGATCTTGACACTGCCCCTACCTGGCGCGCCAACTGTCGACGGGTAGCTAACCAGAGGTTATCGTCGGCAATGATTATATATGGAGCGATGCACAAGATCCAAACTCGATGGTAGCACAAGACAGGGATTTATACAGGTTCAGGCCCTCATGGCGGATGTAATACCCTACTTCCTGTGCTCTGGGATTATATGGGGTACATATGTATAAGATGATCGGGAGATGTCTCTCCATGAATGGGTGTGGAGATGTTCCTCAATACATGGGTGCGGATATGATGATCAACCTGTAAATGAAGATGCCGAACCAGGGGCTCCCTGCCTGCCTTATATAGTGGGGGCAGGGTTACAAGATAGAGTCCTGATTGGTTATAAGGTAGGATTCCTATCTCTATCCTCTAACCAATTATGTAGTTATCTAGAATTATAAGTATATCTTCCCTATTAATTTGGAATAGACTTCTTTCCTTACCAGGTAAGCTTTCTAGAATCCGAGTGGTACACGCCATTATCCACTCGACTTGGTCCATCCCCTGTCGGGTGGTCTCTTAGGCCCGCCGTGTGGATACCCGGGGTCTATGTTATCCACAGACAGTTACAGTTGAATTGCCACGTTTAACAGCTTTTTATAGATAGCTTTCATTGTTGGAGTTATTTTTTTAAAAAAAAAAGTCTCAAATGTATGGATAGTAACCCATATATGGCTTTTCTGAACCTGCTGCTGGTAGAATGTTGCGAGGATAACGGTCAACATGCACTAGGCGCTGACCAAACTTTGACCACGGTCACTTGTCAGGACTTCTAACCCCGGGAGGCTAATCAGGCGCGATATACGGGGGAAAACAATTAGGCCCAGTTTGAAAGTGAAGTTATTTTGTAGTTTCCATATAAAACCATGGTTTTCTCAAGACCATGAGGTATTTGGAAGCAACCTCGAAAACTCTGTTTTGAAAACCATAGTTTTAATAAAACCATGATTTTTTTTAGTTTTGTAGACTACTTCACTCTACACCAAAGTTTTCTAACTTATACTAGCAAAAATGGTTTTCAAAACCATGGTTTTTTATGATCATAGCAAAACACAAACCATAGTTTTAAAAAACTCCACTTCCAAACAGGGCCATAGCTTATTTACCATGCCCCCGGAGACGAGCCTCAGGAGATGCGCGGCGGCGACGGCGCCGAGCAGCTGCGCGGCCCAGTAGATGGCGGCGCGGGCAAACGAGAAGCGCCGCCCCACGAGCACGCCGAACGTGACGCCCGGGTTGACGTGCCCACCGGACGCGTCGATCGCCACCGCCACCGCGGCGGCCAGCGCCAGCGCGTGCGCCACCGCCACCACGAGCAGCCTCCACACCGTCCCCGTCTCCACGTACTTCTTCCCTGCCACGCCAATGCCAAAAAAGAAAACCCCGAACATCACGCGCCGCAAACGCAAACACCGACGCCACGGCGCGCCGTGTGCATTCACGTACAGAGGCCGTAGACGGAGCCCTCGGCGCCGAAGACGAAGACGGCGGTGGCTACGAACTCCGAGAGCGCCGCGCGGGTGGCGGTCGGCGGGAGGGACGTCGCCGCGCCGGCGCCTTCGGCGCGGCGGGCGGGAGGATAGCGAGTTGGCAGCATGGCCGACGATGCTTGCTTCCCCTTTTGGGTGGCTCCATGGTTTGATGTGGTGACCCGTGACCGAGCCTCTCTTCGAAGCACAGGTGAAGTGATGCTGGTTTTGTGGTGCTGCACTGCACTTAGCAGTGCGAGACGGCGGTGCTCTGCAGGGGACTGACAGGTGGTCGAGGGCACGGGGCACGTGTAGCTAGGGAGAAGGCGACCTCGGATGGAGATTTCGCTTTTTTCCTCTGCTATGGTATGCTGTCGAAAGGGAAATTCTTGGGGATGGGATCCGTCCGGGATCGGCCCCCTCGCGCACTATGCAGAGAAGGAAAAAGGGAGGAGGAAGGAGGAGGGAGGAGGAAGTAGAAGGCTCTTGTATGAATCGAAGAGTTTGTAGATGAACAGGAGAGAGAAGATGGGAAGAAGAGATACACGGTTTTGGTGGAATTTTTCTCTCACTTCTCTAGATCATTCTTCTTCTATAGTTTATACACTGTACATGTAAATCTTCCGCTTTACACCCTAAGAAACAATATATTTACATATAACACACCAACAAAGGCCTACCTCGCCGCCATCGAGCTCGCCGTCGCCGCCGTCGACCTCGCTACCGTCCGTTCAGGTTAGGGTTCGGGGGGTTTGGGTTGGGGATTTTGTCTCCCCAGGGTTTAGAGGGAGGTCGGGGAGGCGGCGTACCGGCGGTTGGTCCGGGTTGGGTGAGGGCGGCGGCGGAGGCGGCAGCGGTGCCGCTAGAACCGGGGGAGGAGGCGAAGGCAGCTGGGCCGGCGATGGCAGGGGGACCGCGCCGTCCCCATCCGTTGGGGTGGGCGGGGTGGCACGACAGCCGGGGCAGGAGGGCGGAGATGCCGGCGGCGACGGTGCCGCCGGCCGGGGTGGTGGTGGAGGCGACGGGGGAGGTGGTGGAGGCGCGCGGAGCACTCTTGGCGGCGGAGGAAGGGGGAGGTGGGGCGTGAGTGAGGAGCGAGCAAGGGGGCGAGGTGGAGTGAGTGGAGGCCGAGTGGGACATGTGGCGGAGGGGGAGCAATCCCATCGGGGGACGGGTGGGACGGGATCCCGTCCCCTAGTAGCCCCCCTGTTGAAAATGTCATGTCCCAACTAAAAGTAGAAGACAATATGAACGGTATCCAGATTGCAGAATCGACTCAAATTACATAAAATCGTTCTGAACTAACGAACGGTCGCAAGCACCATATACACCAGTAGTCCAGTTAGACCTGTTTATGGGCGGCCCGGCCAGGCGAGCTCGGCCCGAAAAAGCCCGGCCCGGCCCGACCGGTGCATCAGGCTGGGCTCTTTGGGGCCAATTTTTCAAAATTCCATATTTTTCGGGAGTTCAAGCAGTGCAATGGAAGAGAGTGCTTGAGGGGTTGCTGGCCAAAACCAACCAACGGGGGCCAGACAGTCCTGCGTGGGGCGCCGAACAGTCCGGCCCAAACGGTGGCATCTCAGCCTCCACTGCAGTGCTCTGTCGCTGGACGAAACGACCCACTGGGACCGTACAGTCCGGTCCAAGTGGGGCTTTTTCAAGCTTTTTTTAACACATCATCATGTGTCCCTTCTTTCTTTATATCTTCTTTGAACATGCTACATAACATATATAGTTAATTTGAACATTAGAAAAATATTGTTCTACAAAAAAATTAATCCAAGAAAGAATCAGAATATGAGTACTCACTTCACATAAGGTTCAACCTCTTCACAATTATTTAGCACTTATCAAACAAGTTTTTTCATCACTTCTTCCTCAAGATATTTGACCCTATTGTTTCCTTTGAATTCAACACCATGCGCAAAAATAGAGACATCACCATCTAGTGGTCCTATTGTCATCCATGTATCTTGAGCAAAATATCAATGCCTCATCAGCTACATAACCCTCAGCAATTGATCCTTCAAGCCTAGCCCTATTTCTCACAAAACCTTTCAAAGTGCACAGTCGTCGTTTTATTGGGTACATCCATCCGTACTGTATCGGACATCTAAGGAGTGCCTCATCAGGTAGATGTACAGCCAAATGAACCATCACATCAAAGAAGGTCGGAGAAAATATTTTCTCAAATTTGCATAAAATAAATAGGGATATCTTTTTTCATACGTTTCACGACATCTATATTTAGATTTCTAGGACACAACTCCCTGAAAAAGTTCCCCAACACTATAATTGCTTCGTAAATATCCTTATCAACGAATCCTCGTATAGAAATAGGTAAAATTATTTGCAGAAGGACATCGCAATCATGAGTTTTCTACCCTTGTACCATGCAACCATCTACGCTGACACATCTTGCGAGGTTCGAAGCATATCCATCTGGAAACTTCACACCTTTAAGAAATTCACAAAATGCAATCTTATGTTCCTTTGTAACCCTGTCTCCCACTATATAAGGCTGAAGGCCTGAGCTAAGCGGCTAGAGGGGGTGAATAGACGCCACAAATTATGTGTACCCATAGCATGAATGACTAAGAGTCATGGAATATGTGGGAATTTTTTCATTCACAATCCTAGTTGTCAAGTGTGCAAAAGAGGAGAATCAATTCAAATCTTGCTTTAGGAAAGAAGACCAAGCCAAATGATCAAAACCACTTTCAGAAAAACAAAATCAGATTTTTTTAGAATTTGTTCTCACTTGGAGCAGAGAGATGGTGACTCTGTTGCTCCAAAAATTGTGCGAATTGTTCTCCATATGAAACCATGAAGCACTCCACCAAAAATCTCCTCAAGACTCCTTGCACAAAAATCAGGAACATTCGAACACTACAGCCTGCCAAAAATCTCATCCAAAAAATTTGGGGCTCGGTTCTCACCTCACTGCATCCAAACAAAGAATCTCCATGACTTGAAAATTTTTGTGTTGATAGATATGTAAGTCACGGAACGTCTCCAAGTGGAATCACTCAAAAACGATTTTGCTAGATATTTCTAAAAATCAAACACTAACTGCTGCGCGGATGAATGTTTCTGAATAGATTTGTAACAAGTCAAGAACTTGATCTCTTGCCTCATATATGGTTGCAAAGAGTGTGGTAAATCATATTCGCAACCTCAAGCCATCATAGACCATCAAGAACCAGTAAGAAAACACCAAGAGTCATCTCTAAATAAGAGCTCCAAAAAAGGAAAACAAAAGCAAGAAGAACTTGGAGAAAATTAACACAAGATGTTCGTGAAGATGAGAGATTTCATTGCATAGAAGTTGAGAGATTACAAACCACACTCCATGTGGTCACAAGCACGTTAGGTGCCACCCTTACACACCAAACTCATCCTCTCTATTTCTGAAATTTTCAGATCTAAGGGGATGAGGAGGAGGTGCTCCCCTCCTTCTCTATTTATAGCCCAGGGGTGAGATGCCCTAAACCCTAGAACCCATCTCCACCCTTCATTTAAGGATGAGTGGTGTACCACTCACACACTACAAGACACACACCTGAGAGGGAATATTCTTCACATATTCCTTCTGGAAATATCTTCGTAGCTTCCTCGGTCGCTGGCCCAAGCCTGGGCCCAGCGGTCAGATCAACTTCGCCACCAGGTTACCGACGCCGCAACCTACAGCTGCCTCGGATTCCTTGCCATGGCTAAGCTTCTCGAGTACACCACATCACGTGACCGCCAGGTCATCGAACCCGGTCGCCTGCATGTCTCCGGACGCACCAGCCTCCTGCTGTCCCGTGAAGCGCCAACCATGTACCCGCTGATACCAGAATCACTAAGGTGAACACACACGAAACCAACACACCTTACCTCACCTGCAAGGTTAGTTCATCATAAAATTACCAACATAATAATCCATTCATGACATCACAATTAGTACGCCCTAACATACCACCTGTTAGCTTAACAAATTCCACCGGACCATGCCCGATCAAAACTATTACCTTTCCCAAGCTCAGCACAATGGCCCAGTTACAATTCCACGACAATTTTCACAAATGAACCATTTAATAATTCTTCAAAACACTTCAAATTTCATCTTGTCAACATATATTCATAATCAAACCGGGGTCCCCTCCACATGGATCACAACAAAGGCGGGCAGGGGACCCTGGTTCGGGAGATCCATCGAGAGATAGAATACCATATCATCAGATCACCATCATAATCCGATGACACAGGACTAGGGTATTATCTCCACCGCGAGGGCCTGAACCTAGGGGTGAAAATAGAGCGGATACGGACGGATAATGGCTTTACCATATCCGTATCCACTTTCTTTAATCGGATACGGATACGGATACGGATAGTATTAAAACGGATCGGATATTAAATCAGAAACGGATATTCATAAAACAGATAGTACCTGGAATCAGATAATAACTGAAAACAAAAACGAATATTTTTAGGATAATATGTATACCGTAATAAACTTTGGATTATCATAGCAATATTGCCCATAACATAACAACTTAAGACAACAAAAGTGCATATATAGTTTACACATTGATCATACATCACGACGGATGACACATTGATCACATATGGGAACTTGGCAAGTAGCTGGTGCCTGACGGCTGACGGCCTGATGAGGTGGGATGTGAGGTGTTAGGCTTGCTAAGTTATGGGCCTGTTATTGGTTTACAAGCTGTTGGACCTCAACCTAGTTTTAGGCCATTATCCAGTTCGATATCCAGGTTGCAATTTTATTCACATATCCGAATTGCAATTTTATCCGGATATCCGTATCCACCCCATTTCCGTTGGATATCACCGATAACATATCCGCTTCGTATCCGCTTAGGTCTCTCCGGATAATTATCCATATCCGAATCTGTATCCGTGGGATACTACAATTTCATGTCATTTTCCAAAATACTGATACGGATACGATTCGGATTATCTGCTCCGTTTTCATCCCTACCTGAACCTATATAATCCCTTGTCTTGTGTTACCATCAAGTTTGGATCCAACACATAACCCCATAGATATTATTGCCGAGGACACCCCCGGTTAATCATATGTCGACAGCACCTTTGGATTACATATGGACGGCCAAGATTTGTTTGTTCTTTACAACACACAACCACATGAATATGCTCCACATGTCCCTTGAAATATGTCCCACATATTCCTTTACATGGCTCACACGGGCCCACAAACACCGGACACAACCATTCGACTTAGCCGCTAAGTTTCCCTCATCCTCAACTGTTTGCTGAGAATTAGATCCTCACATCAACTATGTTTGTCATCCACGTGGTCCTTGCAGCCCCCATCTTTGAGTCTGACCGTCCCCGCGACTTCCTTGTCGTTTTGGAACCTTGATCCTCCAGGATCATGTCCTGCCATGTCACCGACCATGGCCCACCTAGACCTGTACCACAAAGCACAACACTAAAAACCCTTCTATACGTTGGTTAATTTTTTTACATCATTATGAACCGGCATAGATGACCTCATTTATGTTGGTTCATAAAGTGAGGGAGGGGAAAAGCACATACGTGTCAGTTCTAGCTAAGAACCAGCATAAATGAGTGAGTACTTTTGTTGGTTTGTGGCTTTGAACCGAAATAAATACATCTGTGTCAATTCTAACGACGAACCAACATAAAAAAAATTTGAATTTTGTGTTGATTTGTGACTTAAACTGACACAAATACTCACTCATCTAAGTCAATTCTAGCCACAAACCATCGAGAAAATTAACTTGAGAATTGCAAGCTTTGTCGAGATTTACAATTTTGTAGTTTAAATCTTTTCCTTTTAATGTCATTTGCATGTATAGAAATTTGTTTGAAGATTTGAAAAATATGTTCAAAGGTATGCAAATATTATGCTAATTAGAACATGGGGTGGAATTGTTTAAAAGTTGAGGTTGGAGTGATGAGGTCTCAAGTTCAATTCGTAGGCAAATTAATATTTGGATTTGAAACAAAATAGTGTGCTAAATGTGGATAACAGATTGGTTGGTGGTTGGGATATTATACTATATATGTTGAAAATAAATATTGTTGTCTTTTCATAGTTTTCCATGCCAAAACCGTGTTTCGAAGAATCCTCATTTGTGCCGATTCTAGAACCGGACTAATAACCGACCATTTTTGCTAGTTCATGCCTAGAACCCGGACAAATAACCTTTGTATGCTGGTTCTAAAAACAACACAGATGGCTGATTCAAAAACTGGCACAAATGACCAAACCAGTTTTGAACATGCACAAATATAACTTTTGGTATAGTGAAGATTAGTACATTTCGAATACCAACTTACTTCATCATCTGCACATTAGTCCACAATTAACCATATATAAAATCTAAAAAAATTGCATTGAAAACATGCCAAAACACAACTATTTGAATCGAAACAGTCTCACCGGAACCAGTCTAGTGAACTTACAAAAATGTACACACAATCTTTTTGAACCCCGACAAAGCATGATGACAACTCAAAACCTTGATGATAACCTCAAGACCTTTGTCAAATACTCGTTACAATACATGAAGTGACCTCCGAATATATGGTTTTGCATCCTTCCATAGGTCTCTGTTTGTCATCACAAACGGTTGCCGATTCACGTGACTATCAAATTATGCCAGTCTACTTCTTGAAAGCGTCTCTCAGAGAGCACCTTCTATGACCATTTCTTTTCAGTGATTTCAAATTTAAGAACCAACAGTGTACAACCAATTATGCGCTGCTTAGCCGTCGGGGAAAAGTCTGAATCCTGCCGTGCTATTGCGAGTAGCTCAAAATTTCAAGAACGGGATGACCCTTACAGTAGGTGCTCCCGCATACACATATTTGATTATATTAGATTGATGTGATACAGTCATAAATGATTTCATAAGGAAAAAGTTAATCAGATTCGCTGTTATCTGAACGCCAAGTCTTTTGATCAGTTAAGTCTTATAATCTTACTTTAATGATCAAGATTTAATTTTATTCTCTCTGAATAGTTAACAAGTGCATCAAGCCCATAGAAAAGTAGGCTGCACGCACGTCTCACTTTTCACTCTCTTGCAGCTTAGCTGTATTCACTACCACAAGGGCCTCTTGACCAATTAAAGGGCATAATTGCATCTTGTAGACATCGCTAACGACATAAGATTCTTGCCATCATTGCCAAATCGGCATGCCTATGCGTATTACTATCAGAAGCATTAGTGCATTACTGGCTAATTACCTAACTGTTTCTTTACATAAGTAGATGAAAACCTCGCTAATCTCGAGAATTGACAAGCACATCCTATTAACTTTGCCGGTCTAATAGGTTCGCTTCATTAGTATGTCAATGATGTTTGGTGATACATATACTCCAAACAAAATTTTCTTCAACATATTAATTAAAACATATTTCTTAATTAACTTTACTTATTGCATTATTTTTATCCAAAGGATATAAAACAAATATAATTGATATATAGTTGTCGAAAATATCCTTATGACATTAAAAAAATAAGAAAAAAGTTGTTCCAACGCTTTGATGATTTTAGGAAAATAAAATATATATATCTTGAAAGATAGACTGATTGTGGTGAAATATTCTACGGCTGATAGCTCATTAAATTTATTTATAATGATGGAAACAATGATGCATATGCAATGTTGTAGATTTTCCCGGTGTAGTTATACCGCCGAAAATAACTATAAAATACACCACATGTAACTATGGGGCTGTTTGATTGACCGCATATGGCTCAGCCTGGCTCATATGATGCAACCAACCAGTGTTTGGTTGCCTATATTTACTGTTCTAGCTAGATTCAAGAGATGCAATTTCACTAATCCAGCCAGGCTCACTGAAAATGCGGCAAATGTGCCTATTAGCTCATGCAGGAAAAACTGCATCGTGTTCTCCCTAGCTGGTCGACTTCTAGTGACCGCTTCCGATGGCTTCAGGCAGCGAGGTGTTCAGGTAAGTCTTTTTCTTTTTTCCTTTTATCTTTTGATTAACACATCCGATTACTGAACCAATTTCCAAAATGGATTCCTAACATTTTTCGAACAAAACTAAACGGCACTTGCAATATAAATTTCTAATATTTAAAATTCAAATTTTTTGGCTCCTAAACAGTCAGCCAAACAACATATCAATGTTTGCATGCACGGAGCCTGCTTTCCCTCACTAAGGTTGCATTTGGCCAGGCTGAGCTTGTCACTCAACCAAACACACCCTATAATTCCCTTTGTTTGCTGTAGCGATCGATGGTTAATTATTGTAAGAATTATAGTTACATGTGGTCTATTTTATAGTTATTTTCGACGGTGTAGCTACACCCCGGTGTAGTACAGTTAATAAAAATATATGTCTTAGGATTAATGTTGTGTATAGGAAAATTTCTTAATATAATTCCTATCAATATATGACTAATAATTAATTGCGAGTGTTTTTTTAAAGTGTCTTATATAGTTATATTTCTTCACATTATCGAATTTTTCCCTCATTTACTATTTACCAACACATAATTAGGTCCAGCTAAAACAATATTTATTTCTTGGCAATTTGACCGGAGTATTAGATTTACATATGTAGGCTTGTTTCATGCTCATCAATATCCTAATTAACATTTCTAAGATGATCGTTTTATTTTTTACATCATCCTGTAACTAATAATTATCTTGGAAATTTAAAATAAACCAAATATCAAATCAAGAGAGAGTTTAAATAAAACCGACACATACAGTTTAATTTTTTCCACTTGTCTACTTCAGATTTCAGAACCGGCGCTAATAATCTTATATACGCGTCTGTTGTAATTCAACCAGCACAAATATATACCGGCCGGTGCTGGGATTGCAACAAGCAAGCTCTCAATTAGCGAATAGCACATGCTTGTCCTCGTTATATATAGTGACGCAGCCTGATGTCACTGTTATATCAGCAGCGGCGTATAATTAATTAGCGCCCCATAACCTAGAGTTAATTAATCATCTAATTAATGGGAAAGGCCTGTAGACTGCTAGGGCAGCCGCCAAAGAATCAAATAATTAGCAAGACAACCATGAGTCAACTAACAAAAGAAAAAGCGAAAGCAGCAGGGACTAGCCTGCAGTAGTTAGTTAAATATATTCCCTTATTTAAAATTATAAAACGTGCCTATGTATTTAAAGAGGTTAACTTTTGACTAATAATTATAATAAAAACATATATATCTAATGTTATGTATGTGATATCGTTCGATTCATATTTAAAATTACTTTCAAATTATGTTAATTTTTTATTTGTTGACGATATCTTGTGAAATAAATTTAATAGCTAAATTTTCACATTAAAAACCATGTTAAAAAATTATATGAGATATTTTAAAACGGAGCAGGAAGATGAAGAACGAGGCAATGGGCTAGTTGGCACCAAAAGTAGGCGCGAATCCACGCTCCATGCTACTGATGAGGTGTTAACTAAAATCAATGCAACACGTGTTTCCACGCGCTATAAGAAAACGACGCTTTTTCGGCGACTTAAATAATTTCGTCATCAAGAGAAAACCCGATGAAAATACAGAAGCGATTTCGCCGGTATCAGAAGCCGATGAAATTGCTTCGACGGATCGGCCACCCACTAGCTAGGAGGATTCAAATTTATTTTGAAATTATTTTGTCTGTCTTAGCATAGCAAATTAGTACACGCGCCATTTTACCATAATTTCACTGATAGAGAAAAAACCATCTATATCGACATATCAATCCCAGTTAAACATGTCGTTTCGTGCTGCAAGGCTTCAGTCCCGATTCGTTGCTCACATCAGTCTCGGTTACGAACCGAGACTGATTTGCACTTTGATGGGCGGGTAGAGGCCAGCTGGCATGGGCACACATTAGTCCTGTTTTGTGTTACGAACCGGCACGTATACTGAAGTGTCGTTCCAGCATACTTAAAAGAAATGCATATCCTATTCTATTAAATACGCGTGGCTGAGTGGAAAGTCCCGTGGTGGCAAGAGATTTCAGGTTCGAGTCATGAGTTGACCATATTTTTTAGATATTTTCAATACCGTGGGGAAGACTTTAGTCCCGGTTAAGGCCTATGACCTTTAGGCCTGGATGGGCTATCCCGATTTGGCAATCAGAACTAAAGTCTGATGCCAACCGAGACTAAAGCCCATTTCACTACGAGTGTTTCTTATTTTTTAGATATTTTCTACGCCGCGGTGAATGCTTTAGTCCCGGTTAAGGTCTGTGACCTTTAGTTCCGAATGAGCTGTCTAGGTTTGGCAATCGGGACTAAAGCTCATTTCCAACCGAGACTAAAGCCCGTTTGCCTACCGATGTTTCTTTGGCCTCGTTAGACGAAATTAAGCCGATTATCATCCCATTTTAACATGTCACCAGTTAAGGCTTAATTTTGTCGATCGAGGCCGACGAAAGGATTGTCCCCATATCTAACCCATGCGTCCACCGGTTAGTCCAGCCCTACCTACACATACCTATCCACCCTAGCTCCACTTCTTCTCACCGTGCCACGACCTCCTACCACCGCCCCCATTGCCTCGCACGGGCCAGCGTCTTCCCCTGCCGCCTCGCCTGTGTCGGCTCCTCCCCGTCCTATCGTCGGTCTCCCCTCGAGGCCCATCCCCAAGCATCCATGCCAACAGTCTGCGCCGCCAACCTCCCTGCCACCACCACTCTGCGCCATCAACCTCCTCAAGCCGCCTGACCGCTAACCCGCACTGGTGGCTGCCACACCACATTTCCGTCTGACCCCACATCGTCTCGCCCGTCCGCTTGTCCTCCCCGCATTGATGCCCCCATCTGGCCTTGCCACCTCACCTGTCCAATAATCTTTGTTCATCTCTTACCCTAGGTATAAGAGGATATCTACTATGACTGCACATGTTTATCCAAATCTAGTGTATCACTGAACTGTTCGGTTAATTAATTAGTTTCAGGAAGCACAAATGATTATTTTTTTAAAGAATCCGATCCTCATTAGATCATTCATCAAAAGGTTATCATCGCAGAAAAAGAATTACTTCATCCATCCCAAAATATAAGGCGTATTTTGACTTCGAGAAAGTCTTTCAAGATTAATTTTGACCGTTAAATTTCTCTATTTTATATTATGAATTTCTACAAATAGGATATTGTATCAAAAGCACTTGAAAATATGAACATATTGGTACAACTTTTGTATACTAACGATGCATATAATTTGATTAATTTATAGTCAAAGTTTACTAGGTTTGACTTTTTAGAAGTCAAACCGTGCCTTATATTTTAGGATGGAGGGAGTACTACATTGTAACACCGAATATTCCTTTTGGTTTCAAACTATTCTGGTTCATGTTGGCAGATGAGAGATATGTAAACGATTTGGTGGTATAATAAGGAGAAATAATTTGTGCGGGAGCCGAATGGGAGGCGCGTAGCCAGAGGCGTCGTGGGCCGGCGAGCGACGGCACGCGTGCTCCGCCCAACCGCTGAAAAGCTGGAGGGACAAATCATGGAGCCGCGTGGGCCCATAACACGGGAGGCAAATCCCCTAGACCCGGATTTTGGTTGGTATCGCCACCTGAGCCTTTTCCATCGGTTTCGACTGCCATCCTGCATGGCTTTTCTTAATACATAGAGCCCTTGTTAGTCCAAAAGTTTGAAAAAAAAAATCTCTACCATATTAAAAAAAATAATTATACGTACAACTGAAAAGTCATGATATTTTCAAAATTGCACGTTCATAAATGACGAAGTCCATATTTGTGTCGTATTCATTACTGACTGTTTTAATAGCACCACTGTAAGGGTTGTAAAGATTCTTTTGTTTATGAAATTCCTCCTCCGGTCCTCCTTTCACCTCTCTTCCTTCTCCAACAGCCACCCTTCAACCCCCTCATCACTGCCCTAGCTTTAGCTAGGATCGATGGTTGTCACAATCGAGCTAACACCAGTATGGCTCATTGTCAAGCTTGCGTCGTCATCCTGTGCGCGATCGCCACAATATGCCACATATAGAGTGTGCTATCGTACAAGACCAAGTGCAAACCATTTCCCCCAAGCTTGCACCATTGAATCACTTCTAGATCGAGCCTGAGCTCGCATAGATCTAGCTTGAGGGCTCGGGGGAGGGGGGGAGAGCGGGGGAATAGAAGAGGAGGGAGGAATCATGGCACCGCTAGCTTGAGGGGCAAGGCCGAAGGTGGCTTCACCGTGGGTTCAAACAAAGAAGGTTGTCAATGTAGTAGAGAAGGGGAAGAGTAAAGGAAGAAGAAGCCAATGGCATGTGTGGGATATATTTGAATAGGGCACTACTACAAAATCATGACATCAATGTCGATTTCATAGTATTATCTGTGTTGGTTGTTGAATCGGTACAAAATAACTAGCACTAATGTTGTCAGATGCCCAGTTTCTTTATTCTCATATAGCTAGCACAGGCACATATGAAATTTACAATATCGTTTTAGCTAGCAAAGCTGGCACAACAGTAGTGCTAGCTAGGATGCTACTACTATCTACATACTTCTGCATAGCCCTATCTAACCCTAACTATATAGAGAAAGACATTGTTGACGTCCTCCCGCTGCTCCTTACCGATGGATGGCACCTCCCCCACGCGGGTCGCTAGATGATGAGGACATAACTGACAAACATGTGTCTCCCACTTATTCAACTTCAACAGCTTCGGCTGAGGAGCTTAAGCAACAAGATGTCATGAATGCTCATGCAAAGCCATTTAAGTATTTACCAGCGGGAGTCTAGCAAGCATAAGCAACGAACCATGAATCCCTTGGTAACCGAGCCCAGTCCAAGAGGACATCCAAGTCGTCAACGAGTCAAATTCAACTGTCCAGGACTAGTCCACCATCAAACAAACGCCTCAGCCACATACGACTCTGTTTTTTTTTTACATTCTACCACTCCTCAGAAAGCTGAGAATATAAGATTTCCAACACATATAGTCCCACTACAAATTCATTGAAATTATCAAAATACGAAGGTAGATAGAATCTTCTTGACGTTGCATTGCCATCTTTTTGGTCAAAGCCCATGTACTCCTAGGCTTGCATGTGTGTGGTCCCGATGTTGGCGACGCCTCTCCCCTGGATGTTGTACTATATTTGGGCATTGCCATGCTTTTTCTTCCTTGTGTTTTGTTTAGTTTAGTTCTCCTCGTGTGTGTGGAAGTATCTCGTTCTACTTGTGTCGTCTTTATCAACAAGATCGAGTTTTTTTTATCCACAACTAAGATTGTTCTTAATTTTTATTCACAATACCATATTGTTTGTCCCATATTCTAGCTCACTCTTCAATTTCTTGAGTGTTCTTCTACTGACAACGACCTGTTGGTTGGAACCGCTGAACACAACCGACCGTACTGCACGTGACAGGCACATATCAAGGGATGCAAATCAACAGATCCTTATTGTTCCTGGCTCCTCCATTCATGAACTTAATTCCATGCTTCAGCACATCATTTGACTGGTCTTTCACTTCACTAGTTGCCCTTCCAAACTTAGTGGCGATAAAGGAAAGAGCAATACTTTGATTGAAGAGCGCAGTTGCGCGGATGTAGGATTCATTCCTAGGCTTCGTTTTCATTAACAAGGCTGGTGGAGTGGGCCCCTGTCGACAATGAAGAAGTTTTGGAGGATGCCGTGGAGATTTAGTCGGATGTCAGAGTATTAGAATTGCGAATGGGGGCAGAGTAGTAGCGGAGGCACGAAGATGTGTTAGTGGGGAAATATTTATATGTGTCGATTCGTAGTTAGAACCAACACATATCAATAATTTATATGTTGTTTCTACAGGAATCGACATAGATATATCCTTACCAGTTCATAGCCAGAACCAACACATATAGTTAGTAAAATGTGTCGGTTACTACTAATCACCGACACATCTAAGTTTTTGTTGCGTGTCTTTTAAAGAACAAGCACTAGTAAATTTATTTATACTGATCCTACTTGAATTGACATTAATGTACTGGTATATATGACTTGTTTTTGTATAGCGGGGTAGAGGGTTAAGGATGACCAAACTAGCATATTTACAAGGAATTCAAATTTATAGTGATGTATGAGTGAATACCTACTTGATGGTGGTATTTGTAGGATATGGTACCATAGTAGCATGAGTAATAGTTGAAGTCATGAATCACCAATATATCTTATATGATTCATTCACTAAAAATTACCACGATGGGTATCTAAAGTATAGCGTACTCTACATCTACTACCATCTACGAGGCCGCTAACGACACGCCACACCATGTAGTGTGTAGTACCAATCGCTCACACTCAAGAGAAGATCTAGGATTTTGAAACTGGGGGTGCTTCTTAAGATATTCCATGATGGTTGTTTTCCCCTTGTTGCTTAGCATTGGTTTTGCAGCTAGTTTTAGAAATCAAGTAAAAAAGTGCTTTTCTTATTTGAACTGTATGAACTAAGGAAACCAGAAAATAGAAACAAAATGAAAAAGGGAGGAAGCGAATCTCTTTTAATCAAAGTAAGAAGTGGTTCCCCTAAAGTGAAAGAACAACCACATTTAAAAAAATTCAAGAGCAAACAAGCAAAAAGAGAAAAGAGATGTATATATACTAAAACTATTGAAATAAGAAGAGTTTGCCCTGGAAGTGGAAGAACTAGATTTTCTTTTAAAAATGAGTTTAAATGATATATGTAATACTGGGAAATTAGATTTCATGTGTTAGGAACACCACTCCAGTGGCATATAATATAATCGAAATATACTTTTCAAACATAAGTGGTATATATCTAACAAGTTCAAAAAATAACTAAGAAGCAAATGGAAAAGAGATGAAAATTAAAAGGGGGAAAAAGCAAGAAATAAAGTGGCAAGAAACTTGAAAGATAAAAGGATTGCAATAATAAATGTTTTCAACAAGTTTTTTTAAAAGGTGAGAGTAAAACTCAGAAGCAAACGAAAGAAGAGATGCTAATTAAAAAGAAGAAAAGTAAGAAATAAAGTGGAAAGAAACATGAAAGATGAAAACCATTGAAACATCCAACCAAGCTATTACTAGCCATGTACTCCTTTCGTTCAAAAATATAAGACACACACACATTTGAAGATTCAAATTTCTTAATATTTTATCAATAATTTATATAAAAATATGTAGATTTTATGATACACAAATAACATTATTGGATTCTTACTTTAAAGTATTTTTAATGGTCATAATTTTGTTATTACGAATGATATACATTTAGAGAAATTAAACATCGGAGTAGAGTTTTAGAAGACGTGACAAGTCAAATCATGCCTTATATTTTTGGACGAATGAAGCACCTATCTACAACTCAGTTTTTCAAAAAACATTATGTGACTACCTTATATCAGATATCAAGGTTACCAAAAAAACAGGTGTCCAGTACTAAGCAGACCAGCTTCTCTTTGCAGGCCACAGACAGGACGGAGCCCGGAATGAGACAAGGGCACCGCCAGATGGACAAAGCAGAGATAGGCGCGGGGCCCACCGTATCAGCTTCGGGCAGCCCGCCGCGCCTATAAAATGAGATGCCTGCCCAACATAGCATGGACCTGATCCCTGAACCTTCAACTCAACCTAAGTCTATAGAG
Organism: Raddia distichophylla; assembly: GCA_005191435.1. Taxonomy (NCBI): domain Eukaryota; kingdom Viridiplantae; phylum Streptophyta; class Magnoliopsida; order Poales; family Poaceae; genus Raddia; species Raddia distichophylla. The sequence continues at coordinate 105,194 of SPJY01018754.1, forward strand.
CCTAAGAGAGCACCAGCATCCGAAGCTTTCTTAGCAGTAGCCGTAGTCCTTAGTCACCTGAGTGTCCAATACTCCCTTGTAAGCTCGGGATCGGCGCCTTCAAGCCCAGTCTCGGCGCCCTTGTACTGTTTTCTACCATATAATCAACGAAGGCTGGAGTAGAGCTATTACCCGGTAGTGGGGGCTCGAACCAGGGTAAAATCACTTGTGTCTCTACGGTTTGTATTTCCTTCGCTGTCTCTCTCACCCCCCTCTTTTTCTCACCGTACGACGGATCTATACCCGGATCCCCAAGTCGCACCAGGCGTAATCCGGGAAGACCGCGTGGCCAGAGCCCCCACGAGCTCGGCCGCCGCCCCGGGCTGTTGGGAAGGGTTGTCGTTGGGCCTCACTCCAACTACAAATTCGTCTGCCGGTCTGTGGAACCGCTGCCCTCCGAGGCGTGTTTCCCAGACACCGACACCTTGTCACTAGACCCTCTCAAGAACAACATTTCTTCCCTAATCTACCTCCTCCTCATTGAAGGAGGCAAAGAGCAAGGGTGTCGTGATTCCCTAGTGGCTCTTCGTCGCCTTCCGATGACTCCGAAAAGTCCACAGACTAGAAACCTAAGATATAAAAGCCAGAATGACATAGTCATTCGATGCGGTGGCAGCTACCACTTCGGCATTGACGCCTCCTGCTGCTCCTTACCGACGGATGGCACCTCACCCACGCGGGTCGCTAGATGATGAGGACATAACTGACAAACATGTCTCTCCCACTTATTCAACTTCAACAACTTCGGCTGAGGAGCTTAAGCGACAAGATGTCATGAATGCTCATGCAAAGCCATTTATGTATTTATCAGCAGGAGTCTAGCAAGCATAAGCTATGAACCATGAAGCCCTTGGTAACCGAGCCCAGTCCAAGAGGACATCCAAGTCATCAACGAGTCAGATTCAACCGTCCAGGACTAGTCCACCATCAAACAAACGCCTCAGCCACATACGACTCTTTTTTTACATTCTACCACTCCTCAGAAAGCTGAGAATATAAGATTTCCAACACATAAAGTCCCACTACAAATTCATTGAAATTATCAAAATATGAAGGTAGATAGAATCTGCTCGACGTTGCGTTGCCATCTTTTTGGTCAAAGCCCATGTACTCCTAGGCTTTCATGTGTGTGGTCCCGGTGTTGGCGACGCCCCTACCGTGGATGTGGTACTATATTTGGGCATTGCCATGCTTTTTCTTGCTTGTGTTTTTTTTTAGTTTAGTTATCCTCGTGTGTGTGGAAGTATCTTGTTCTTCTTGTGTCGTCTTTATCAACAAGACCGAGTTTTTCAATCCACAACTAAGATTGTTCTTAATTTTTATTCACAATAACATATTGTTTATCCCATATTCTAGCTCGTTCTTCGATTTCTTGAGTGTTCTTTTACTGACAACGACCCATTGATTGGAACCGCTAAACACAACCGACCAACAGGTGCGGACCCACACACTAGGGCACCCTAGGCCCAGGCCCGAGGTAATTTTTTTTGGCCCACTTACCATCAGCCAGGAGTATAGGGAAAAATAAAGTAAAAATTAGAGCTACCTGGTCCAACTCAATAAGCCCACCTCACCAGTCACCACGCAATAAGGCAATGGGACACCTCACCAACCCACTGACCCAGCCCAGCCGAGCGCTGGCCCACCCGAGCCATTCGGCACTTCCCCTCCAGCCCTCCTAGTGAGCCTCCTCCCCTAGCCCAGTAGCCACTCAGGCCGGCGAATCCCAAGCCAACTCCCCGCTCCCAGCTCCCCCAATACCCTCAGGCCCTCACCGCCGCCGCCCGGCCGTCCGGCCGGTGGCCGGCCTGCTGCTGCGCTCGGCCCCAATGGCCGGCCTGCTGCTTTGCCCAGCCCTCACCGGCTCGCCCCGTCGGCCACTCCCCGTCGCCCCATCGGCCCGCCGCCTGGCCTCGGCGCCCCCACCGCCGCCGCCGGCCGCCGCGCTCGCCTACTCCACGCCCCGACGCCCCGTCGCCCGTTGGCCTCGCGCCCTCGGCCCCTCGCCTCCATGGCTGCCTGTTGACACCCAAATTTGGCGGGAAAATCGGATATCTTGAACTAGCTAATGTCATCGGAATTATTGGGCCATCAGAAGATGGGCTTTATTGTCAAAAGAATGTGTATAGGAAATAATTCCGATAGTATTAAGACTCCGGAAGAATTACGAAGATTCAATCGAAAGGCGGCTTTGACAGTTTGGTTGCGATGAATTAGGTCGTGTCAGTATCGGTTTTGTAATTTTATTATAAATAGGGTCCCAAGTCTCGTGTAAATGATATACGACATACACAAAACACAACTACTCTTTCGAATCCGATCGATGAAAAGGCTTCAACTCGCAGGTAGAGCTATCTCAATAAGATAATCGATTCTCCTCTTGTAACCCGTATGCATGGCTGCATCGCTTTGATCTCATGTATACAAAGCATGTTAGACTGTCTCGGTTTTTTCGATCTTTAACATGTCATCGCATGTTACACTGTCTCGTTCAATCGATCTGTAATATGTATTTATCCTGCAATGCTGATTATCAATTATCTTATTTGCTATTCCTGAATTTGATATATGCAACTGCCTCGTTTGATCGATCTTGCGTGTATTTGTTTTAGGGCTTCGCATGTTTAGATTATTTGCCGATTAGCATTGTATTTTCCCATATTGGCTGTGTTAATCTTTAATCGATTCACAGGTTTTTACCTAAATTTAGATTTGAATACTGTCTTGGCTTGACCAATATATTCAATCTAGTTACTGGTTTAATCTAGTAAATTGATCTAAAGACACATAGCTAATTCCAATTATAAAAATAACAAAAAGAGATGAGTGAGATTTACGTTTAAATGTTTATTCATATTTGCTGCTCTATCGGACCTTAAGCCGATAGAATTATAATCGGGTTCTTTAAAGCCGATTAGTAAAAACCTGATCTGGCTATCTGCTAAAGCCGATTAGGGCTGTATTGCTAACAGTTTATCCCTTGTCAATTTATAGGTCAAATTGACTGGCACGTTTGGTTCCTGGTTGCGACGCAAGCCCAGACTTGATGCTTCCGCACGTGTGTCCGCGAAGATCCAACTTTTCGTGTCAACACTGCCCAAGTGGCCAAGTCAGTAATTCACCAAGTGCCCAACCCAGTGTAGCAGTGCGGCAATGTCCATTTAGAAATTTAGTAATATATAGATTTAGAATTTAGAGATTTAGACATGTAGTGATTCAGTTTAGTGTGTCACTGTGTTGTTGGCTTGTTACATTTTTACGCGTTAAATCAGACGTTCAATGTAAATGTGTTTCAATTTTTTTTGTGAACATATATTATGCTATTCTAGAGTACTTGACCATTTGTCGACATAGTATATTTTACGCTTGCCCTACCTAAATTCTCGTGCTGGGTCCTCCACTGCCAACCACTATACGTGATAGGCACATATCAAGGCATGCAAATCAACGGATCCTTATTGATCCTGGCTCCTCCATTCATGAACTTAATTCCATGCGTCAGTAAGTCATTTGACTGGTCTTTCACTTCACTAGTTGCCCTTCCAAACTTGTGGTGATAAGGGAAAGAGCAAAGCTTTGATTGAAGAGTGCAGTTGTGCGGATGTAGGATTCATTCCTAAGCTTCGTTTTCATCAACAAGGCTGGTGGAGTGGGCCCTGTCGACAATGAAGAAGTTTTGGAGGATGCCATGGAGATTTAGTCGGATGTCAGAGTATTAGAATTGCGAATGGGGGCGGAGTAGTAGCAGAGGCACCAAGATGTGTTAGTGGGGAAATATTTATATGTGTCGATTTGTAGTTAGAACCAACACATATCAATAATTTATATGTGGTTTCTACAGGAATCGACATAGATATATCCTTACCAGTTCGTGGCCAGAACCAACACATATGGTTAGTAAAATGTGCCTGTTACTACTAAGCACCGACACATCTAAGTTTTTGTTGCGTGTCTTTTAAAGAACAAGCACTAGAAAACTTATTTATACTAATCCTACTTGAATTGACATTAATGTATTGGTATATATGACTTGTTTTTGTATAGCGGGGTAGAGGGTTAAGAATGACCAAACTAGCATATTTGCAAGGAATTCAAATTTATAGTGACGTATGAGTGAATACTGACTTTATGGTCGTATTTGTAGGATATGGTACTAGTAGCATGAGTAATAGTTGAAGTCATGCATCACCAATATATCTTATCTGATTCATTCACTAAAAATTACCACGATGGGTACAATCTAAAGTATAGCGTACTCTACATCTACTACCATCTACGAGGCCGCTAACGACACGCCACACCATGTAGTGTGTAGTACCAATCGCTCACACTCAAGAGTCTAGGATTTTGAAACTGGGGGTGCTTCTTAAGATATTCCACGATGGTTGTTTTCCCCTTGTTGCTCTCGTAATGATAGTCGCATGATTGTAGCATTGGTTTTGCAGCTAGTTTTAGAAATCAAGTAAAAAAGCGCTTTCTTATTTGAACTGTGTGAACTAAGGAAACCAGAAAATAGAAACAAAATGAAAAAGGGAGGAAACAAATCTCTTTTAATCAAAGTAAGAAGTGGTTCCCCTAAAGTGAAAGAACAACCACATTTAAAAAAATTCAAGAGCAAACAAGCAAAAAGAGAAACGAGATGTATATATACTAAAACTATTGTAACAAGAAGTGTTTGCCCTTGAAGTGCAAGAACTAGATTTTCTTTTAAAAATGAGTTTATTTGATATATGTAATACTGGGAAATTTGATTTCATGTGTTAGGAACACCACTCCAGTGGCATATAATATAATCGAAATATAGTTTTCAAACATAAGTGGTATATATCTAACAAGTTCAAAAAATAAGTAAGAAGCAAATGGAAAAGAGATGAAAATGAAAAGGGGGGAAAAGCAAGAAATAAAGTGGCAAAAAATAAGTAAGAAGCAAATGGAAAAGAAATGAAAATTAAAAGGGGGAAAAAGCAAGAAATAAAGTGGCAAGAAACATGAAAGATAAAAGGATTGCGATAATAAATGTTTTCAACAAGTTTTTTTAAAAGGTGCGAGTAAAACTCAGAAGCAAACGAAAGAAGAGATGCAAATTAAAAGGAAGAAAAGTAAGAAATAAAGTGGAAAGAAACATGAAAGCTAAAAACCATTGAAATATCCAACCAAGCTATTACTAGCCATGTACTCCTTTCGTTCAAAAATATAAGACACACACGCATTTGAAGATTCAAATTTCTTAATATTTTACCAATAATTTATATAAAAATATGTATATTTTATGATACACATATAACATTATTGGATTCGTACTTGAAAGTATTTTTAATGGTCATAATTTTGTTATTACGAATGATATACATTTTGAGAAATTAAACATCGGAGTAGAGTTTTAGAAGACATGACAAGTCAAAGCATGCCTTATATTTTTTGACGAAGGAAGCACCTATCTACGACTCAGTTTTTCAAAAAACATTATGTGACTACCTTATATCTGATATCAAGGTTACCAAAAATTATGTGCGTGTTGTACTAGTGTAACATCATCATTTTCAAAAACCAAAACCCATATGTTTCATGTCATCGTATTTTAAAAATTTTAACATTTGAAAATGATTATGTTACCTCTAAAATGATCTTTATTTCTAAAAGTAATTCAATTTAAATAAAAAGGTTGCAGATCAAATAAAAAGAATTGCATTATTATTTTATTTTCAAAATTAAATACAATATTAATTATGTAATGTTATTTATAACGACTTGATTTTAAATTATATATTTGTGTGAAGGTATTTGTGGCCTAATAATTTATAATTTTTTAATTGGCTCTTTTCCGTACTTTCTCTCTTGCGGCTAGACTCCACCCCCCATTCCTTCCCACTCTCCTTCCTTGGCCGAAGCGTCTATCCCCTCTTGGATGCCTCTGTTCCTCCAGCAACCCCTTTCCCTTTTCCCCTATCTTTTCTTTCTCACCTGGCTTAGCTTGCAAGCTAAGTTAATCCTACATATGGACGAGCCTTGAATCCCTCCTTCTCCTTAGAATTGTCTTCCCTGCATGGAAACCTCTGATATCCTGTTGATTCGCTGCGTCCTCGCTATAAAATCCCCGACGATCCCTCTCCCTTTGATGTTCTTTGCAATTCTTCGTGGGAGATGCTCGTCGGACTATCTTTAAGCATACCGTAGTTGTTCAAGTGTTCGATGGCTGGAGTTCATCTTTGACGTCATCATCTTCTCCCACCTAGTTGTCATGCTGCCCTAGGGCCAAGCTGAGGGCATCATGCACTCGTACCGTCGCTACCCTTCCTCTGCCTCACCTTGTCGCCGGTGAGGGTGCCGCCGCGCTGCCATGTTGTCGCTTCAGCATTCACGTCGCACCACTGCCCCACGTGCCTCTATGCTAATCCAATGCTGCTCCTACCTTCCTCTTCTCATGTCTTCGTCCTTAACCCCGACAGCTCTCTACCTCGTTGCTGGTGCCGCCCACCGTAGCACACCGCCTCATGTCGCTGCCCCTTGCGCCGCATCGTTGAAACACCACCGCCATCCGTAGCCGCCGCCACCGCTCCCCTGCTCTCTATCATCAACAGGCAACCCCGCTTATTAGGCTGCCACCGCCCCCACCTTCCCATGGTTAGGCCGTGCCCACGGGGCCCCGCCCTCCTTTGGGTCATGCCCAAGTTGACCTAGGAGCGAAGCCTGGCCACACCTTGCTTGCCCCCTCCCTTTGGACGAAACTAACCGAGGCGGCCTATTACCCGTTGTCCTCTTTATTTGTTTAACAATAAATATTACTTATTTAATATTTTAAATACATAACTCCTAACATTCTAAAACAAATTTCATAATGTTTATAAAATTAAAATCTACTTCTATTTAAATTTGCATATTTTCTAAATTAATTTTCTATTATTATTTAGTTTAGGAAAATGCCTATAAATTACTCTTAACTTTTACAAACTTAATTATTATGAAAATAAATCTATAAAACTCCAACGAATTGCATTCTTTATTTATGTATATTCGTTTAAGCATATTCATTCATATTCACTATTTTGTTTTTTTCGAAATATGATTATTTGTATTTTTCACATTAGATTTGTTTGTTGCCAACCCTTCAACGAACGTTGCCATCAATCCTGATTAAGGCAATTTGATGTTGACTCATGTTGCACATTTTATGTTTGTCAATATTTTGTTAGATTTATAAATTGCATGTTATGTTACACATAAAATGATAATTGCCTTAGGTTTGTTAGTTAATGACCTAATTAATATTAAACTTCATATGACCATGACTCTGTCACTTTAGTATTATTATTTAATTATTCTTACCGTTATTCTTACCGTCATGCTTGTATAGTTTATTTAAAACTTGCTTAGGATTGCCATTAGTCAAATAATTTTTTGATGTGACAACATTATCTCGATAAATGGTTTGTTGGTGCAAATACTCTTTTCTTGATAGTTGAGGTTTCCATGCTGCGCAAAATACTAGAACAAGATAGTGGGTGCTACCTAGGTTTTTCAAATGGTTTTCAACTCTGAGTTGGGTGGATGGTTACAAGGAGGATGCATCATCACACTATATTTGAGCTCAGTGTGAGAAAGGCCCAAGTTTATAAGAACCGACACCTTGTGGTTGTCAAGACTAGGTAGAACGGTACTACCATCGAGTGTTTGTGTGCCCTACTTGACTAGCTTTTAGACTCTTAGTTCGGACATTTTAGAAGGCGACGCAGGAAATGAAGATCGATCACCTACATGGCACAAGAGGGGGCTTATGTCAACCGAGCACATTGGCATAACGATAGAATTCTTTTAGGAATGCCTAAGCTAGGTGAAGGTTGGCCAAAGACTTTGTGGTGTTCGTCCCGCTTTGGGTGACTCTAGGGGATGTTCATATCTCGTGGTAAAGCGTACAAACTGTACTTAAAAACTTTCACGAAATCCGTGCCCACGGTCAAGGGCTAACGATGATGGTGTCATCACAATGTTAGTTTTATTCCCTCCTCCCTCTATTTGCTTTCGAACGGGTTTTGCTACACTACAATGGGTGCTGTGAGCATGATGAAAACCATGGTTAGCATCGTGAGATGGTCACGTTTTCGACAACCCGAATGGTGCCAAAATTTAAAGGAAAAATATTCAAATGATTCAAATGACATTACTTTTTTTGCAAAATTATTTCAAATAAGTAGGAGTTATTCTTTAGAATTGGCTTTAAACAAATAAACATAGCCACTCCATGGAGTCTCTTTGCATGAATTAGTCAATTTGCTCGCAATTATGTTAAATATACTTAACCTTATGTTTTAGTTGCGAGGTTGCTCAATCTAAAGAGCGGTTCCTAACCCCCAGTGCAATGAGCCTGAAGGAGAAGAGTACCATGAGGAGGAGCTCGTTGCCAGAGTTGAAAACGGAGACTTTGACGACATATAAGAGCTCACCCTATAATTTTCTTGTGGGATATGTTTTGTTGTTATTTTTTAATTTGGAATTGAACTTGATATTTAATATTTCCGCTGTACTTGGCCTGCACGCATAATTACCTGTAATAATTGTCATGTGGCATATACACTCTGATGTATTACTTTGATATTGATATTTAATATAAATTTTGAAATATGTGTGTACTAACTATTTGATCGGTACATATACTCCTCTATTCGCAAAAAGAAGTCGTTGTTTACTTTTGAACACACGTTTGACTATTCGTTTTATTCAAAACTTCATTACAAATATGTAAAAAATATAATAATACTTAAAATAATTAATAATAAAAAATCACAACAAAATAAATGATATTTACATAATTTTTTTTGAATAAAATGAATGGTGAAACATGTGTTCAAAAGATAACAACGGCTTTTTTTTTTTAACGGAGGGAGTGCTGTTTCTGTGTCCCGAGAGTCGAACACCCCTCTTGACCAGCCTCTGCTCATCAGTCATCAGGCTGAAGCCGACGGTGTAAGGACCCACACTTACTAGTCAGATGGTGATTAGCACCGATTGTTCATATCAATGCAAATTAAAAGACGTACGGCCTGCTTGCTTTAGCCTCGTGGTATTTGAATTTTCTTCGTAGCAAAGCATATGATCTTGGCACATTAGTTTAATCCTTGTGTAATTACGGAAAACAAATTAAACCCCTCCTGTTAAAAATTGGGAGTGAAAGACTGGTCGATCGGGTTGTGTCTAAGAAAGCGCAACATGTATTATCGTCATAATGGAAAATAGTACCCTTATGCTTAGTTAATTAGCTATATTTATCATGTGCTTTTACCGGTGCCATCCATTAGCGCTGATACAATTAACGGTAGCATTAGCATGAGTGGCAGCATCGAATATTCCACATCTGGAAGCGACACCCCTACGCATGAAGGCGTGATCATTCCTACGATTATCTGTCCACCTAAGTTGTAGACGTACCAACTAATGTACACACTGATGGGCTTTTCCCAACGTGATATTCGCCCTTTTACATCATCATGCTCACATCAGCCCTAGATATCCCATCTATGTAGTTATTGTTTGTTAATCATATTCTATCCAAGGACATGTAGAGGCATGCACAAGCATGGTATTGCATAATAAAAAAAAATCAAGGTTGTCAAAATACATATATTTCCCAATTAATCGACGATTAATCCCTAGCTAGTTGATGGTGACCCCATGGGATTTTACCCCTAATTGGTCATTAATCCGTCAACCCGATTAGTCTGTCAAAATGACCGATTAATATCCGCTTGAACTCGATCAACATCAACTAACTGTAGCATAAGTATGGTCAATCTAAACTAAAATTTATGCCCCACACATGAAGAGGGAAGATGAATATTTAGTCCGTGGTTGTCGGATTAGCTCATGGGTGTAGGATGTGAACAAAAGTAGCTAGGCAATAGGGTTGGGAGAGAAATTGATTAGGCCTAAGTAGGATGTCACATAAGGGAATGATATATGAATGGGCAGACAAAATTAAAAAGAAAATATGAGTTTAGCAAGATAAAAAATTGCTAAATGCCGATTAATGTACACCAACTAATTTCTGATTAATCCATAGTGATCCGATTATCCCTAATCTTTTAACTCACCGTTCAATTACCGATTAGCGATTTCTTGAATCTTTGAAAAATTATAATTGCTTTTGCTAGCTTTGTGTATTCTAGACACATAATTATAATAATAACAACACTTTATTCATTTTTTCTTCGGAAAGCTCTATATTCGTTCCTCTTAATGATATAATATTTATGTGCATGAAGGCATTAATTTTAACGTATCAGCTAGGGCATCGGAGGCCATCGCATAACGGTCCGCCAGAGCGTACATCTCCTGCACCGTAGTCGGTGGCTTTCAGGACATCATTTTAATCCGAGTTTCAAACTCCCTTCTGTAAGGCCGCGATGACCACTGCCTCTGAGATGTCGCGAATCGTGTTCTTCTTTTGCGTGAAGCTTCGTATGAATTCCCGAAGGGACTCATTCTTCTTTTGGTGGAGCTGACATAGATCCCATGGTGTCCTAGGTCTTTCATGAGTGCCCTGGAAGTTCACGATGAACTGCTCACAAAGATCTCTCTAGGAATCTATTGAATTCTTCGGAAGTCCCGTGAGCCAGGATTGAGCTGCTGGGGTAAGCGTGACCGGCAAATAGTTCGCCATCATGTTCTGGTCGTCATTGGCCGCTTTGACGGCTAGGGCGTAAACTTGTAGCCAAGCCTCCGGGTCTCTTTCCCCGTCTAACTTGGTAATGCCTTTAGGGTTGAATCCTTCAGGCCATACCACTCGGCGAAGCCGAGCGGTAAATGCACAAATCCCAACAATGGACCCGTCATCATAACGCAGCAGAGACCGGCGAGGTTGCACTCAGCGATGGTCGTACCGGCCATCTTGGTAATTCCCGTGACCACCTCGATTTCATGCCGATCTCCATGTTAACCTCGATCGTCGTGGCGGTCTTGATTGATGCTGAATCGGTCATAATCTTCATTGCGCTGTCGCTGCTCGTCCTCGTCCTAGTCTTGCTCCTGTCGCCTGGCGTTGAGGTCTTCTTGAAGGTCGCGGCTGATACTACGGCGAGCGTCGCCGTGAAAACGAGGCTCGCGCCGACTACGTTTAGCCCGACTGGTTGGAGTAATGGTCCGAGTGTCAGAGTTTTCCTTCGCTGCTAGATTGCCTTGGTTATGTTGGATTGTAGCCGCCATCACCATGGCCTTAATCTGATCCACAATCGGCGTAGCAGGGTTATCAGCTGGTATCGTCGAGCCCAAGGTGTCAAGGAGCGTCTTGGAAGCGACGATATTTTGTTGCGGTGTATGAAAAACAGCTTGGTCACCCATCTTTGTTTGCAAGATGTCTTGGTTGACAGCATGGGCTCTTGTACGAAGGGAGCCCGCGCGTGTCTCGCGGTGGAGGCGATCTGCTTCTGTCGCTTCTTCGTCCTGATGATGCTGGGATTCAGTTCGTGGATTTTCAATCACGTATATTCTAGGAAAATCAAGACAACTTCTCAAACTGCTCTCCAACTCTCCGAGTGGGAGAAGCAGACAGTAGGATTATCGTGGTCATCGATCCCGAGTGGTTCGCTGGCGATTGCGCCTACCATCCGAGACTTGCTTTCAATTGATCCCTCGCTGTATCCATATTGGAAAATAACACCCTAACACAATACTCGTTGGTATGTGGCCGCAGAATTCCCAAACCCAAACGGGAGTTTGAGAGAGACGTTGTCATGGCCCTTCCATATCAAATCTGGTTCAAGTCCGAGTAGCTGTGGTTGAGCCCCTGACGCATTATTTGCTGATATGCGAGAGCAGCGTTCTCCAGCCCGAAGGGAACTCCGGGCTGAACGCCATCAAGGTTTCCATCAGACCGGATCTGACAGTGGAAGAAGACTTGCCGGAGTTGTTGTCGGAGGCAACCTCAGATCGGATCTGAGGTGGACCTGAGAGAGAGAGTTTACCGATATCGTTGGTGATGATGTCCAGGCTGCCAAAGCGGAACGCCCGGCCAGCAGCGAAGGTGACGGTGACCCTGTTGATCATTGCTATCGTGCTTGACGAAGATGATCATAGCGCCCCCCACCTGGCGCGCCAACTGTCGACATTCTGTTCACCAGGGGGTGTCGTCGGCAATGAAATATATGGGGTGCGCTAGATCTCAAACTCGATGGTAGCACAACACAAGGGATTATACAGGTTCAGGCCCTCACAGTGGAGATAATACCCTAGTCCTGTGCTGTAGAATTATGTCAATTGTATGATCATATGTGTTCCGCGTATTGCATGGATAGATGAGGTTTACCGAACCAGGGGCTCCCTGCCCGCCTTATATAGTGGGGCAAGGTTACAAGGTAGAGTCCTGGTAGATTACGAGATAGGATTCCTATTCTATCCTTTCTTGCCGGGCGCGTAAGCATCCAAGATTACAATTGTGTCTTCCTTATTCGGGCTAGACTTCTATCTTTATCTCTGTAAAACCATTATAGCGACCAAAGGGGGTGAATGGGAGCTTTGAAAATTTTTCATCGGACGGTAATCCTCAAACTTACTGGTTTTCCCAAATATAAACACCATGACAACTATGTATACCCCAAAAGTGAATGAATAACACCCATGAAAATATAAGGGGATTTTCAGTTACAATCCTGACTGTCAAGTGTCCAAACAAAATATAATTAATTCAATTCATGCTTAATAAAGCACATCAAGCCAAATCACAAAAACCACTTTCAGAAAAGCAAAAATAGATTCTTCAGAATTTGTTCTCACTATGAGAAGAGAGACGGTGGCTTTCTGTTGCTCCAAAAAATTTGGGAATTTTTCTCCCTATGAAAACATGAGTCGTGAAGAGCTCCACCAAAAATTTCCTCAAGACTATTTGCACAAAATTCACTACATATTCAAAGGGTCCAGAAACTTTGGGGCTCGATTTTCATCTCATTGCACCCAAACCAAGAATCTCCATAACTTGAAAATTTTTGTGATGATATATATCTAAGTCACAGAACTTCTACAAGTGATATCATACAAAGATGATTTTGCTATATTTTTCTAAAAATCAAACACTAATTGCTGCACGGATGAAAGTTTTCGGATAGATTTACATTAAGTCAAGAACTTGTTCTCTTGTCTCTCATATGGTTGTAAAGAGTGTGGCAAATCATATTAGGAACCTCAAGACATCATAGACCATCAAGAACCAGTAAGAAATCACCAAGACTCAACTCCAAATAAGAGCTCCAAAAAAGGAAAACAAAAATATGAAGAACTTGTAAAAATCAACACAAGATGTCCAAGAGAAAAAGGATTTCATTACATAGAATTTAAGAGATTACAAGCCACACTTCTTGTGGCCACAAGCACTCTAAGTGCCATAAAAAACACGCCCAACTCACCCTCTTGATTTCTAAAATTTTTAGCTCTAAGGGAATGAGGAGGAGGTGCTCCCCTCCCCCTCTATTTATAGCCAAGCACTACAGGAGTACGTATTATTTTCATCGGCCTAAAACCGATGAAATTAATGCCGATACCGATGAAAATAACGTAATTTCGTTGGTTTGCCGATGAAATTAACCCGACGAAATATCGGTGACGAAATTACAAACCGTTTCGTCGGCTACCGACGAAATTAATGTAATTTCATCGGTTTCTACAGGCCGACGAAATATGTTCAGCCGACGGCGGGACAGGTCAGATGATGATGTGGCACATTTATTTTCGTCGGCTTAGGCCCATGAAAATAAGTTTAATTTCGTCGGTTTTCCGGGCCGATGAAAATAAGTTGACCAGGCGGCGGCATGGCTAGATGATGATGTGGCATGGTAATTTCGTCGGTTTTCCTAGCCGATGAAAATAAGTTGACTAGGCGGCGGCACGGCTAGATGATGGCGTGGCATGGTAATTTCGTCGGCCTAGGCCGATGAAATTAAGCCGAAAGTAATTTTGTCGGCCAGGGCCCATGAAAATAAGGTTAATTTCGTTACCCCAGGCCGATGAAATTACTGGGCAACAGCCTGCTGGGTTTCACAGCTCCAGTAATTTCGTCGGCCTAGGCCGACGAAAATATTAATTTTTTTGTTAAAAAACAGGAAATAGGAACCGAAAAATCACAGTTATTTACAGAAAATTCACAGTTATTAACAGAAAAATTCCAATAATTAATAAACCCAATTTCATCACAAATTAAATAAACCACATCACCATTTATCCCATTGTCAACACAGTAGAATCAAATACAGAGTCGCATACATAGTCTATATGTCACAAACATAGTACATTGTCGCATACATAATTCATTATCGCATACATAGTCCATCATCACATACATAGTTCACAGTTTGAGTTACACACATGATACTTCACAAACAACACCAAAACACAAATTCTAGGTTCAAGGAGAGTGTGAACCACGCCCGCTACCTACTGCCTCTCCTCTGGAGTTCAAAAATTGACTGACAGAAGGTGTCCCCGAAGCACTAGCGGCGTTGTCTCGAATGGGAGCAGCAGGTGGCGGTGTCGAAAAGCCGTAAAACATTTTAAGGGCAAAATGTGTGAACCTTAAAATGCAAAAGTTTAACAAATAGAAATGCATTAGGAAGTAGCTAGAAACTAAATAACCGGTTGTGGCGCCTAGGGAAAAAGGCCAGGAGGAGGAGGCGGGGGCCGAAATTCAGGCATTTCAAAGTTGGCGCCAAAGTGAGCACGAAACATCGCCTAGAAGAGACACAAAGTATATATCTATCATTTATATGTTGATAAAAATCATAATGTTTGAAGAGGCATTAAAGTAAAAACTACACAACTAAGCAACTTGGTGCACATCATAGCCATATAAATTGGTTTTAATCTATTATAAAGGTAAACAAGACTAATAGAGCAATTTTAGTCCAAAACTAACAAGTGATGTTACTTGTACAAATTTCAACCGTTAAATTGTTTTTCATCAATTATGAAGGTAATAAAGCTCACATAGCGATTTTAAGGTAATGAAGAATACTTACTTCGAAGTGTTGTCACTGGTATGCCTGATAATCCATCATGTATTGTTGGGATTGCCTCATTAGCTCTTACTGTTGGTTCAACTGCTGCTCGAGCGCTGTCTCGCGTGAGGAACGAGAACTGCCAGCAGAGGACTGAGACGACCTCGCCTCTGCCAAGGTCTCACTTGAATCCACCACACCCAGTTGAACATAGCAAACCTCCCATGTTTTCTGCCACCACCACTTGCGTAAAGTGCTACAGGGTCTAATTCTTCTTTTCTCTAATAGTAGTCTTCCCTATGGCAGGCCACCATTTCCACCCCATATCGAGCCTACAATGTTTTGATGTCATGTTGGTTAATAATGAGAAAATCATTAACTTGAAGTCATGTCATTAACCTGAAAATCATTACCAGGTTTTATGTCATAGCATCACTACAAAGTTGATCAGGTTGTGCTGCATTGCCTCCAAAGTGGCCTCGGACATATGTGTCAATATTGCTTGGCGCAACCCCACTTTCAGCCTCCTGCAAAGCAAATGATTATATGTGTTGCGACAATAGAATTATGACCAAAATACAAAGAATTTATAAGAAGACGAACGTAACCATCGGCACCATATCGATGAGTCGTTCTCAGGCCCGCATTTCTGTTGGTCCTCTTTTGCTTAGAACAAATCTAGGTGATGCCCAGTAAGCACAAAGTGCCTGCCAAGCATCAGGGCACTTCCTAAGCCAAAGAATGTCCACCTGGAGGTACTCGTCCTCTCTTAGATAGATTGAAGAAGCTCCTAGCTTTCTGTTCATATCTTCATTTTTGAACCTCTTGTAGTATAAGCACACCGCCGAGATACGAGCATTGGACATCATATCCTTTACCACCTTTTTAGCAGCCTTCTCAAAGACATAGGTGGCCTTCGCCTCCAATGTCCCCTCTTGTCCGTCAGGCAAACGATATCTCTCCTGATGAAAAAAGTAACAAATTAAGCGTTGCAAGTAACAATGTACACAAAGAAAATATGTGAGTATTTATGTTTATTACCCAAAAGTCTATCCAGACCCTCCGTGAAACATTGCCATGCTGTCCATCTGCAGCCAACTTATAGTGGTTCCAATTCAACGCCGGCTGGCTAACACCTTGCACTATTACCATACCTGGATAGTGGTATCGACAGAGAGTTCCCAAGTTAGCGTTCACGGGCGTCAGCCTGTTCTTTCCCTCCCATGCAACATCAACCCATTGCCTGCAAAGTATAATTTTCAAACAACATTTTTTACCTAAAGAATTTTCACAAATAATTAAGACAATGAACTTAAGTTATGCTCACCATTCACCATGGGGAATGATCACCCTTCGTGAACGAGGGTCACTAACTGCGCTGCTCATAAGGTTATTGGACCTATATCTGAAATAAAAAACACAAAATTATAAGTACCCTAATTTGCATAATAATGTACAAGGAAGTCATCGAAACATACAATAAGTACCTGAAAATAGGTGCAAGAACCTCCTCTTCATCTGCTCCCTCTCCCTCGCCAAGTCCATCACCTTCCTCTTCCCCATCCCCAAGAGCATCCTCATCCCCATCCCCATCCCCATCCCCATCCCCAAGAGCTTCCTCATCCCCGTCACCATCCCCATCCTGCATGAAATCCTAAAATAGGAACTCAAAAGTCATATTATATATGTGCAAATAATGAAACAATTTAGATTCATATGTATAATACCTCCTGGGAAGCGGAGTTCACCAGAGGAGTTGGCTCCTCTGGTGGAGACGTCTCCAACTGAACTTGTTGAAGGCATCTCTCCAACTCTTTTCGACGACTTTGTTGTGAATTGCTGCCTCTAAAAAGAGAACCAACTAAAGATGTTGCACCAGTACCCGAGCTCTTCGAAGATGAAGAGTCATTCCTCTTTCCTTTTCCTTTATTGCGATGTGAAAACATCAGGCTATTTAAAAAAATAACAAGTTAGTTAGATGATAAAAAATATATGCATATGAAAACACAACAAAATGAAAAAATCAATTACACTTTTTAGAAGTCATCGGGCTCATGAATTTGATTGGTGACATTTGTATTACGAATGACCCGAGAGTTGCCAGGGGCCTGACGGGTTCGTTTCTTTGTACGCTTCTTAGACCTCACATGATCAACAATAACATCTGCGGGGTCACAAACTATTTGGTCATGGGCTAGTGCAGTATCTATTTGAAATGAGTGTGGCAAACCACCTTCTTGATATGTGTCGTCGATTGTATTGTCAATCTCGCATTCTACATACTCATCGTCTCAGGGAATGGACAAACAACCCGGAGGCTTTACCTTATGAACAACCCACCATGTCTTCAAGTTCTAAACTTTTGTACATGGATACGACATGTAGTATACCTGCTCAACTTGGTGTGCAAGTACAAATGGATGATATCCTGGTAACCGTGATGTCGGGTTCACTTCAACCAGACTAATTTTGTTGTTATGTTTTGTTCCTGTCTTAGGATCAAACCAATCACAATGAAAGAAAATTAATTTTATCTGTTTCGACCCTCCGAATGTAAACTCAATTATTTTCTAAATGATGCCGTAATGCTCGGTCTTTTGACCATCAGCACCATACGCTGTAGTGACAACTCAACTATTTGTCGTGGTTAATTGTGGATGTCTTGATTCAAAAGATGCAGGACGAAAGCGAAACCCGTTGATATCAAAACGACCGTAGCTTCTTGCCGTAGTGCTTCCATGTGAAAGTTGCCTTAGGTCCTCATGGACGGTACTATCAACCATGCACTGCAAAGGTCGTGTATCTAGTAAGATATTGTTTTACATATCGACTTATTGTTAAGTGCAAATAGAACTTACATATTTTCGAAACCAGGTGACAAAACTAGGACCACCCCATATACCATCACGTCTTAATCTTTCAAGTTCATTTTCTGTTGGTTGTTGTCTCGCTTTCCAATTTTGTTGATCGAAGATCCTATATAAAAAATATACAGGTAAATTATACATTTTGTCACATAAAAAATACTTAATTGCAAACACTTACTCGAAATAGCCATCCATTTCGTCCATGTTGGTGAACATATATAGCAACGCAAGATTCTAGTCTTCTGCTGACAACTCATAATTTATACTTGCTCCTACGTCTTTTCCATTACATCGGAATATTTTGAGATCACTCACCGGAATTTCATCAATTGTGTGATACCGTGGCACATGAGCATTAATGTTGTCCTCATCCGCCAAATATGTGCTCACGTAGTATGATATCTCCTTAAGATAAAATGCTTCCACAATGCATCCTTCTACTCGTGCTTTATTACCCACAGTTGCTCTGAGTTTTTTAGGTTCCTTTCTATGGGTACATCCATCGATACTGTACAGGCCCACCAAACTCCGCTTCATATGGCAAGTGCACCAAAAGATGTTGCATAACATTCATAAAGCCTGGTGGAACCATCTTAATCCAAGAACTGGTATCTTTTTTTAATTTTCTCATCATTTGTTTGCTTGTTTCCTTAGCACACAACTGTCTGTAGAAAAAACTGAGTTCTGCCAACATTGTCCAAACTTCTTCTTTGAAATAACCACAAAACATTATAGGAAGCAATCGCTCCATGATAATGTGATAATCATGACTCCTTAGGCTAGTTATCTTGCCAGTAATTATGCTGACTGCACGTCTCAGGTTCGTCGCGTAGCCATCTGGAAATTTAACCTTCTTCAACCATAAAAGCACCTCCTTTTTTTTTCAGCTGGTTTAAGACAATATGCAGCACGAGGCGGACGGCGGCGGCGGCGGGGGCGGCGGCGCACGGCCGGCGAGCGGGCGGCGCAAGGCCGTGGCGCAGCGGCGGGCGGCAGCTCGGCTAAGGCGGCTGGGGCGGATGTGCTGAGGTGGTGGCCAAGTAAACAATTAGGGTCCGATTATTTTCATCGGCCAAATCCGACAAATTTAGGCAAAAATATTATTTTTAAATATATTTTCATCGGCCTAAGCAGACGAATTTTAAAAAATATATTTTTATTATATTTTCATCGGCGTTGGCCGACGAAAATAAATAAAAGAGTATTTTCTAAATTTATTTTCATCGGTCTAGGCCGACGAAAATACCCTTGGGGAATATAGCCTGCCAATTTTCCAAAAAAAAAATATTTTAATTAATTTCATCGGCCTAGGCCGATGAAAATAAATAAAATAGTATTTCTAAAATTATTTTCATCGTCCCAGGCCGACAAAAATACCCTTTGGGAATATGGCCCGCGGATTTTTCCAAATGTAATTTCGTCGGCCACGCAGGCCGATCAAATTGTTGTTACAGTTTCGTCGGGCTAGGAAAACCGACGAAATTACCTATATAATTTCAACGGTTTACAGTTGCCGACGAAATTGTAATTTCGTCGGTTATTTTTTGGCCGACGAATTCTATTCGGGCTGACGAAAAAAGTACGTATTCCTGTAGTGAAGGGTGAGAAACTCTAAATCCTAGAGCCCATCTCCACCCTTCATTTGAGGATGAGTGATATACAACTCACGCACTAACAACACACTCTCGTAGAGGAATATTTTTCACATATTCCTTGGGGAAATATCCTCGCAGTTTCATTGGTCGCCAGCCCACGCCTGGGCCCATCGGTCAGAACACCTTCACCACCAAGTAACTGACGCGCCAGTCTCCAGCTGTCCCAGACTCCTTCCCATTGTGAAGTGAAAGGATCGCTATGCCGCGTAGAGGGGGGGTGAATAGGCGAATAAAACAAAATTGCGGAATTAATAAAAGTCGAACAGTAACCAGTCGGTCGGATGTTCCGATGGAGATCGGACGTTCCGACGTGGTACAGTACACCCTCCGTCGGATGTTCTGATCTGGGTCGGATGTTCCGACGGCCGTCGGATGTTCCGATCCGGGGTATTCTGTTTCTGTCGAAAACATGCAGTAAAATCTGTTTTTTTGCAAAACCAAGGTTAGATCTATTCAAGAATACTCAGAATAAGCCAATACCAAAAGTTTAAACACCAGATCAAGACCAAGACAAAAACACAGCGATTTTTGTTTACCGATGTTCGGATCTTTGAAGGGAGATCCTACTCACCGTTAGGGAAGGCACAAAGCCCGGATCACCAAGACCCTAATCCCCCTTACCAGCGAAGCACAAAGCACTCACTGGCGATCACTAGTTGAATCCTTTTCCTTGCGGAGGTAGATTCGCACCTTCACAAACTCCGGAGGCACGCCACACAAAGATCGGCGACTCACCGGCGACACCTAGCCGTCTAGGAGCCCTTCAAGCCTCCAAGAGTAACAAATGCGATGAAGAAATTAGAATCGCTAAGTGCTCAAGAATAGGAAGTCTAATTCACGGAGCACTTGGGTTGCCTTGATCTCTCTAGATCTAGATCTCACAAGATGAACAAGAGAGAGAAATAGGCTAGGGTTCTTGAGAAAGATGATGGAGAATATGAATTAGGCTCAAATCAGGTTGTAATCAGAGAGTGAACAGTTTCAGTAACCTTTGGAAGGTATTAGAGACGGCTTTAAATAGGGAATCCCGAAAACTAGCCGTTGTGCAGTTAATCCCGCATCGGATGTTCTGATCCCCCCTCGGATGTTTCGACCCGCGTCGGATGTTCCGATGGAAGTTCCGATGGACCCTTTACTGGATAGCTCTGAAAACTGGCAGGCTGGCTCACCATCGGATATTCCGACCCTCGTCGGATGTTCTGATGGCATAGGTTCTGTATGAGGTGTATTTGGAGTGGAAAACTCACACGAACTTCGAGATACCTATTTTGAGCACTTAGGAACCTTTATAAGCTTCTCCATTTCATCCCTCTTTATAGTACGGCATCCCAACGACTCAGTAAATAAAGATTTACAAATAAATACTAGTCTTGATGCCTTCTTGCAATATATACAATTTTGAGGAGTACACCAACACATATAAATATGTACCTCATGGAATTAACTTGTATAACGACTGTGCACAATTCTCCAATAGAAGTATTAGCTCTATAATTGTTACTCATTAATCACCAAAATCACATAGGGCCTAGATGCACTTTCATGAAGCTTCTCGAGCACACCACCTCATGTGCCCGCCAGGTCATCGAACCCCGGTCGCATGCACCCTTCGGACGCAGCAGCCTCCAGCTATCCCCGCGAAGCGTCAGCCACGTACCTGACGATACCTGCATCACTGAGGTGAACACACACGAAACCAGCACACTTTACCTCACGTGCAAGGTTAGTACATCACAAAATTACCAACATCATAATACATTCATAACACCACAATTAGCAAGCTCTAATATACTACGTGTCAATTTAACAAATTCCACCAGACCACGTCCGATCAAAACTCTTACCTAGCCCAGGCTCGGCACAATGGTCCGGTTCCAATTCCACAGCAATTTTCACAAATGCACCATTTAAAATTCTTCAAAACACTTTAAAATCCATATTGTCACATATATTGATCATTAAGCCGAGATACCCTCCACATGGGTCTCAACAATCTCTTCCTTGTCATGCAAGTTGCATAGCAGGCTAGGTGGCCCCTGTGCGCGTATGGCCAGCTCGGCCCATCCCCTGTTGGGTGTTCCTCGCAACCCGCCTTGTAGATAGTCGGGTCCCTTGTATTCCACAGTATGGTTAGTGCCTTGCTCGGTATAGCTCGGCTAGACAATCTATTTGCCCGGGAAAGCTCGGGCAACTAATAAATGTGCCCGGTGGGCTAGGTCTTGCTAACCTAGTGGCTCGACCAATTAATTCACTAGGAGTTTCTGTTTAAAAGACTTATGTCCCCATCATGTTGATAGTTGAATGCAACTTTATGAAATGTTTTTAGAACTCACAATAAAACTAAATGAACATCAACATGATATGCATGACTAACTAGAGATAACAGCAGGGCTGTTACAGTAAACAATCAATTTGATCAATAAAGCATTGTCTCCCTCCCAACATGTGTGTTTTATTTTGTCGTTGTTCATCCTCTAAGATTTGTATGTGAATCAACCTCAAACTACACCGGTATCATGGTTGTTTAAGAATAAGGACCCTACTAGATATGCCCTAAGGCTTTCATATGTCCACATCCACACGGGATAACCAAGTTAAGAGGGCGATAACCAATTTCAAGTTAAGCAAGCGTAAAAGCCCTCAGTTCCTCATTCAAAGAGCTACACAACCTGTTATAACACTTGGCATCTGGTGCCCTAACTTCGGTTTTAAAGAGCAATACTAGTCATAACACTTGGCATTTGGTGCTCTTTCTTCAGTTTCAAACACATGGTACTCTCATTCTTGGCATAGATGGCAGCATGGTACTTCTGTATCTTCCTCAATAGCAATACGACATCGCCCACTGATTCCAACCACACACCTGATAACTAATACAACAAGAGAACACTTTTGCATTGGTAGATAAAACCAGACAGGCAATTTACATTAAAAAAACCAGGAAACATGCAGTGCCAATACTTCACTGTGACACGTTCCATCCACTCATAGCCAGAAAACAGAAAGAAAATACAGTTAACTTAGCATGGTCCAAACACTCATAGCCAGATTAAAAAGTGCAATTGCCCAAAAGAAACCACAGCAACCCTCCTTACACCATAGATCCTTTTAGTTACTGCTGGTGCATCATCCACTGATTGAACTTCTTCCATTTGACCATCACTGCAGATGAATTACCATGAAATCATGTCAGGCAATAAAACCAATGCTTACAAAAAAAGAAAGAGTTAATCCAATGTAAAACAACACCAAACATTTGGTAATCGAAAGCATATAATCGTACATTCATATATTCATGGAAAGAAAATTGAAGGAACAAAAAAAGTTCAAATCCATCTAGCATGACAGAAAATGAGTAAGGTTGCAGCCGAACAAGATAGGTAGGACTGAGCATTGAGCTCAGGGTTGCCAGAGAGAATCAGGATTTCATAACTTGTACTCTGTCCATTTCAAAACATAAGACACTGCAGTATGCAAGACTTCCTAATATGAAAAATTCTTTTTTTTTTGAACGAAAGGGGCAGGCGCTCTGCCATTTTATTAAGAAGAAAGAAATTCTCATATGCCTCTCCACTAACCTTCCGTAGCTCATATGTCAGCAGAGGCTTTCCCTTCAAGGTCCTTGTCCAAGCTGAGCCTCAACAAACAAACAATGCATGTCATCAAGGACCTCCGCACAAGAAACATAAAGATTAAATCACAGAAGGCAATAATTCAGCCTTCGTTCTTGCCTCGACCTTGGTATCATTTCCATTCTTCAACTTCCTCTTCTCACTCTTCAACTTCTTCTTCTCCTTCTTCTCTTTCTTCTTCAACTTCCGCTTCCTCTTCATGTTCAAATTCTTCTTCTTCTTCCCCTTCAAACTATTGTCCTTGACTTGATGTTCATTCTTGCTCATCAAATCACATTCTTCACAATTAAGATGTATGACAGTACTGATCCTACCAATAGTAGAGAAAGACCAAATGTCACTAATCTGATGCAGCAGTATGGCAACAAGAAAAACAAATTTTAATTTATTCTTGAGACCATACCCGATAGGCTTCTCTGATTTGTCACTAGTAGGAATGCCATTCTCGTCAGCATTGCCAGCAGTATTGCAAGCAAATTCTTTCTCAAGCATGGTCAAAGCGTTTGTTGTACATGGCCGGATTGTCTCACAAACTGAATACCTCACTTCCTTGGGAAAGTCCTCTGTGGCTTTCTTAGCCTCCTTTGCCATACCCTTCAAGAAATAATTGGTGGCAAGGCGCTTGTCAACAAAAAAAATAAAAATAAAAATTACACAAGTGGCAGTTTGTTCTGGTAGGGGCAGGCATAATATACCACCATGGCGGCGGCGGCGCTGGCAGCATCAGATCCAGTCCCTTTATAAATAATAAGATTGAAGGCAGACCGTCGGACCTTATTGCAAAAGCTGACCATTCGGGTGGTTTCAAAGTCACACTTCACTGACTTGCACATCAACTGAGCCTCCATGATGATACACTTAAAAGACCAGTTTGCAATTGGTGCAAAAAAAAAAAAAACAAGTTAGCAAACATCAAATGATAATGACTAGGACTAGAATTATGTAGGCCATGCAGCCCAGGATTATCACCAATCTCGCAGCTACAGATGAAGATTTACCTCTTGACTGGATCATATGTCCTGCACGCTCCTTGATCTGCCGGCTTAGTTTGAGGTCTTCAGACGTGAGAGCAGGGCGAAACCTCTTAACGAACTTGTTCTCAGTCGTGATACACTCAAAATATTGATCGTTTTTGCAACGGTGAAATGAAGATAATTAGCAACTGAATTAATGAAACAAGTAGGGCAGGCCAAAGTATGCTTTTGCAGAGGCAAGAAAACCTTGCCAGGTTGGCTGCATCATGCAGGACATTATATTCATCAGGAACGCCTTGTCCGATGGGTTCAGACTTGCGCTGGGCACAAAGAGTGGCAACTTGGCCAGCATTGTGGCTGAAATACTCCTCAAGGTATTTCTTGTATTCGTTCCACTGGACAAAATCAGGAGTGTACGGCACCAACCTTTTCCATCCCCATCCTTTCTCAAGAAGTTCTTGACATGAAAATTATGTACCCAAAAAATCACACATAGCAGCCAGAGGAAGTAGACACAGTACAGAAAATCAACTAAAGATGTCGTTTCTAGATGTATTGAATCGAGTATAAATAGTCACGAGGCTACATAAACCAAGAAATTGGTACCTCGATAGAGGATTATATACACCGGCGGGGCGTCTAATGCATCTTCGGCATCATCGTCCCCCCTCCTCCTCTCCCTCCGCGACCCACGCCAAGCAAATGGTTTCACGGAGGTCCGAGGGATCACGACGGCTGTAGGTGGACATGACCCCGTCTGGCTTGAACGCCTCTCCTTCGTCGCTGCTCTCGTCTCCAATCTCCCGCTCCATTCTAGGGTTCCCGGTATGGGTGCGGGGTGGGGAAAGAAGCGAAAGAGGCGGATGAGCTGCTCGGTTTCGAAATGTCGATGCGAGAGCGGGAGACGCCGGGCGACGGAGGCAAGGGCCCCAATAAGGAATTTTTTTTAATATTTATTTTTATTCGTTTATACAAAATTGTATGTAGAATTGAAATTTAGACACAAATAGGCGTCGGTCGAGCTTTGAATTAACGATCGCATACTAGTCACACTTTCAACGCATGACAGGACCCCTACCGTCACGTGCATCAGACTAGGGACGTTTTCTCGAACCGGTCAACCATATCTTTATTCTATGGATTTTCTCGGAACCGGATACAGATACGAATAGCTCGGTTACGAATAAGGATGCGAAAAATGTCAAACACGAATACGGAGCGGATTCGGGTTGAATCGAATACAGTCACGGAAATTTGTTGGAACGTAAAAACCCCACAAATTGTATGTCCATAATCAATTAAAGCAGCTATGAAATTAAATTTATTATAGCATTTATAACATGTATAGAAAATGTATTGAAAAATCTTTCACACTTACATACATAAATAACGTACAGGCAACAGTGTTGGGCCAACACTATAGTACACTATACATTCTATTCAGAAGGTCTAGCTGTAGAGTCGTAGAGGACTAAAGGACTACGGTAGTGGTGGTGGGCTGGCGGCCAATGGGGGCGGCGGTGCTAACGGCATGGGGACGACAACGGCCAGCACGACGTCTCTCCCCAAAATTTAACAACTATTACCACCACATTTTTCGCAATTTTATATTAAACAAAGTTTCCAAAGTACGATTTTATAAATTCTATTATTTCCATTATAAGCTCCAAAAAGGGTTAACAAGAGAAATATTGAAAATAAGACATATTTAACTTCTATAGTACTCCCATTATTTTTGGGATTATTTAAAATTAAATCCCCTATTTTATAAACCCTAGGAAACTGTTATTCTATTTTCTAGGGAATAAAATCCCATAAAGCATTCCAATAATTTTATATTTTAAATGTTCTCATTTTTTGGATTTAGCTATATTTTTATTTATTTTTTCAGTTTCCTTGAATTTTTTATGTAGAAAAGATATTTGGGCTGAATCAAAAGGTATCGAAAATCCAAATAACTTCATCTTCGGATATCCGAATCTGAGTCTGACGGATATTGATGTCCCGTATCCAACAAACGATATCCGAGTACCGATGCTTATCCGAAAATACCCGATCCAAAGATATCGGAATCCGTATCCGACCAGTCCGGTCCGGGAAATATCCGACCGTTTTCACCCCTCGTCCCATCCAATGGGTGAACGTAGTTCATTTTTTTCCATCTATTAGAAATTTGATATCCTTTTGATGTCTAAAACTATTCATCTACTTCATTGAACAATGTTGGGATAGGTTGAACAATGTTGGGATAGGTTTGCGTCGCATGCATTGGGCTTGAACGCACAGGAACAGCAGCCAGCTTTTCCACGTTCAGTGCCGGGCGTCGGCACTCCTCGGGCGCTGCATCGCGGCATCTAGCACTGCCTATTCTTGCTGGATGTAGCCCCTCGCTGCATTTACCTCGCCTCGACGTTCAGGGACGTCCTCCGCCACTGTCCTCCGCGTCGGCTCGTTGCTGCAGCTCCTCGCTGCTGCTACCGCCCTGTAACATCCCAATTTGGGAAATCCTACAAATTTTGCCAAAATTCAAAATGCGTTTGAATTTGACCTTGACCGACATGTGGGCCCCACTGCCAGTCACTGTAGCTTTCCCCTTTTCCCTGTTCTCTCTCTCTTCCTTCGCAGTCTCTCTCTTTCTCTCTGCCAGCCCACGCCGCTCGGCCGTCCTTGAGCACTGTTGCTGCTCTCTGCCAGTTCGCGCTGCCCTGTCACCGTTCCACTGCCTCCTTTGTGTCCCTGAGCACGTCTCCATGTTCCCCATCCTAGTCCTGCGCCTATAAAAGCCCACGCGGTTTCCCCAGCGTCGAGTTTCCATTTTTCCCCAAATCCACCGGCGGCGGCAACAAAGCAATTTCGGCGATCCCGTGAGTCCCCGCTCAATTCCTCCCTACTGGAGCCCCCTCGCAACTCTCATAAGCTGTTCCTCCATTCAATTTCAGATAGGAAGCTTGGAGCCGCTGGATCTACGTGACCCCTGTTTCGGCTGCCCCCGCGGGCTTTGTCACCATCCTTCTCCGTTCATCCTCGTGTCGGCCCCGAAACTCCGTAAGCGTCCCCTCGGTCCCCTCCTGCTCTCAGCCCAGCTCCATAGCTTGTAGGTGCTTGTAGCGCGCTTGTGTCGACGGCAAGCCGCTGGTTCCGCCGCCGCTATCGCGCTGCCGCGCTCGGCCACCGCTGGCCACAGCGCCTGCGTCATTAGGACCCCTAGGGTCTGTAGATGAGAAGGTATGCTTGAACTCGATCGAAGAAGTCCTGTAGCGCCGCCGCATCGCGTACCGTCGCTGCCAGGCCACGACAGCGGCTGGAGGAAGGAGATGAACGGAGGCCGTCGGATCGAGCGCCAAGATCTGTGCCGAGATGAGCCGATGAGCCACTTACATGCGGGCCCCAGCTGCCAGGCATCTCTCTCGCGCTGTGTCTGAGGAGAACCTACAAGTCGCTGACGTGTGGGTCCTGGCCCCACCTATAGGATTAAGTGGACGCGCCTTTTTGGACAGCGCCAGCTCCGTGGCATTCGTGCATTTCGAAAACACGCCTTCGACGTATACTGTGCCTCGCGGGTGCGCGCAGCGCACGGCTGGGCCGTGGGCCGAATCCGCTGGTTGGGCCGCCCGCAAGTTGGTTCGGCCCGAGGGCAGTTAATTCTTTTCCAACGAATTTTGAATTAGTTTAATTACCGAATATAGCTTCTGATTTATTAAAAAAATAGCTAGAAACTCCCATAAATTCTGGAAAAATTTAGATTAATATTAGAGACCATTTCTGATTTTATAAAATATGACCACGGCCACTGTATAGAGGAAATTGGCACTGTTAGTTGAAAATGAGAATTTTCTTATATAGAAATGGTAAGTTAATTCTAGGGTAATTGCTTGTTTATTAATTAATGACGTAGATCCCAAATATTCTTTAAGAAAATATTTTAGCCGAAAAAGTGTCTCGATAAATCTTGGGATATTTCAAAATAACATTTCCACTTATATACATGTATGTATTTATGTATGCACTCATAGAAATACTTTATCTCTAGACACCAAACATTAATTAGAATTTTCCTTAAATAATTTGTTGAAGGTGCTGACCTAGAAATATATTTAAATAATGCTTAAAACCTAGGATTAACTCTTTATCTAGGATGCTTAGGGATATTGTCAACTCCATTAAACTTTAAACCGTTCATAGGTGAAGTTTCTAATAGTCGTCATTCTATGTTACTGAGAAGCCCTAATCCCACTGTCACGAACATATCGTACAAGGTCGTATTTTGGGGTTTAGTATATTAATATATACTTATAATATTATTTATTAATGCTCTAGCCATGCTAAGGCATCCGACGCGACGCGATGGCCAGCCCAGTAGGTCTGGGACTGGGACGGCCCGACGAGGCCTATCTCAACCCAGCCTTTTATTTCTTTAGGGCAAGTCTAATGCTAGTTGCTCATTCATATCACATCCCATTTTCATCCTATCTAAGATGAAAACAGGTCGGATCTTGGATAATGGCTAAACCATATCTTTATTCTATGGATTTTCTCGGAACCGGATACAGATACGAATAGCTCGGTTACGAATAAGGATGCGAAAAATGTCAAACACGAATACGGAGCGGATTCGGGTTGAATCGAATACAGTCACGGAAATTTGTTGGAACGTAAAAACCCCACAAATTGTATGTCCATAATCAATTAAAGCAGCTATGAAATTAAATTTATTATAGCATTTATAACATGCATAGAAAATGTATTGAAAAATCTTTCACACTTACATACATAAATAACGAATAGGCAGTAGTGTTGCGCCAACACTATAGTACACTATACATTCTATTCAGAAGGTCTAGCCGTAGAGTCCTAGAGGACTAAAGGACTATGGTAGTGGTGGTGGATTGGCGGCCAATGGGGGCGGCGGTGCTAACGTCGTGGGGACGACAACGGGCGGCGCGACGTCTCTCCCCAAAATTTAACAACTATTACCTCCACATTTTTCTCAATTTTATATTAAACAAAGTTTCCAAAGTACTATTTTATAAATTCTATTATTTCCATTATAAGCACCTAAAAGAGTTAACAAGAGAAATATTGAAAATAAGACATATTTAACTTACATAGTACTCCCATTATTTTTGGGATTATTTAAAATTAAATCCCCTATTTTGAAAACCCAAGGAAACTCTTATTCTATTTCTAGGGAATAAAATCCCATAAAGCATTCCAATAATTTTATATTTTAAATGTTCTCATTTTTTGGATTTAGCTATATTTTATTTAATTATTTTCACTTTCCAAGAATTTTTTATGTAGGAAAGATATTTGGGCTAAATCAAAAGGTATCGAAAATCCAAACAACTTCATCTTCGGATATCCGAATCCAAGTCTGAAGGATATTGATGTCCCATATCCGACAGAAGATATCCGAGTACCGATGCTTATCCGAAAATATCCGATCCAAAGATATCGGAATCCGTATCCGACCGGTTCGGTCCGAGAAATATCCGACCGTTTTCACCCCTCGTCCCATCCAATGGGTGAATGTAGTTCATCTTTTTCCATCTATTAGAAATTTGATATCCTTTTGATGTCTAAAACTATTACATGACCATCCATTGTTGTTGCTACTTAGACGAAGATAAATTTTAACGATATAAGATTTATGTGTATTCACAAATATAGTCCAAGTATGATTGAGTCAATCCGGGATTGATGTACAAGACTTTCGCTTCTGCTTGATCCTCCTGTTCGCCCTGCGGAGCTAGCTGTTTGATAGAGGGCTTGCGCAGCTCTCCAACAAAAACTCCAGTTGGTACCTGTGCCCGACTGGATCCCACTCACGTGAGCTCATCTGTTGCTTCATTGTCGCGGCGAAGCACATGGGTTAACTCCAAGCCGTCAAACTTGTCCGCCAACTTGACTTCCTGGCAATACGCAACCATGTTGTCGCCGATATAAGACCACTCTTCTATACTTGATTAGCCACGAACTGAGAGTCCCCAAGAACCATTAACCGTCGGATCCCGAGTGACATGGCGATATGGAGCCCATGGATGAGTGCCTCATACTCGATGACGTTGTTACTGACTGCAAATAGGATTTGAAGAACGTATCTTAGCTTCTTGCCTATTGGAGATATGAGCAGAATCCCAACTGCCGCGCTGCTGAGCATGAGTAAACCATCAAAGCACATTGTGCAGTACTTAAGAATCTCATTGCCTGCTGGTATTTGAGACTCTGTCCACTCAACGATGAAATCAACAAGTGTTTGAGATTTGATGGCTATTCGAGGCTTAAACTTTATTTCAAAGGCTCCAAGTTCAACGGCCCACTTCGCGATTCTCCTGGTGGCTTCCCGATTGTGGAGTATGTCTCCGATTGAAAAGATGTAACCACCAAAATCTCGTGATCTTTAAAGTAATGTTTCAACTTCCATGATGTGATAAGCACGGTGTACAAAAGTTTCTACACATGTGGCTATCGTGTCTTGGAGTCACCCAATACTTCGTTGATGAAGTAAACCGGGCGCTGCACCTTCTGAGGGTAATTTTCGTCTTGCCGTTCCATGACCAACACGCTGCTGACTACATGAGTTGTGGCGCTAATGTAAAAAATAAGAGATTCTTAAGGCATGGGTGGGACCAACATTGGAGATGTAGTCAAGAACTTTTTAAACTTTCAAAGGCTTCTTGTGCTTCCGTTGTCCACTTGAAATTGTCTTGCCTCCGAAGAAGTTTGAAAAAAGGCAATCCGCATTCTTTGAGACGGGAAACGAACCGACTGAGTGCCACATTGCATCTAGTGAGCTTCTACACGTCTTTTTGATTGGTCGGTGATTTCATCTTCATGATTGCGCCAATTTTCTTCGGGTTTGCCTCAATGCTGCGGTGTGATACGGTGAAGCCAATCAATTTCCCTGATGGTATTCCAAAAACACACTGCTCGGCGTTGAGATTCATCCGATATGCCCTTAGGCTCTTGAACGACTCGGCCAGATCTGCGATGAGGTCATTCTTGACGCGAGTCTTCACGACGACGTCAATGACATCTGCCTCCATGTTGCGTCCGAGCTGAGTGTGAAAACACCGCTCTACGGTGCGTTGATAGGTGACATCAGCGTTTTTCAACCCGAATTGCATTGTGATATAGCAAAACACCTCAAACGGTGTGATGAACGACGTCTTGATGCAATCCTCCTTTTTCAGGCTGGTCTGATGGTAGCCCAAGTAGGCATCCAAGAAACTTAAGAGCTCACATACAATGGTGGAGTCCACCACTTGGTGGATGCGGGGGAGTCCGAAAGGATCCTTGGAGCAGGCTTTATTGAGGTCGGTATAATCGACACACATGCGCCATGTCTTGTTTTTCTTCTGCACGAGGACTGGATTCGCAAACCAGTCGGGATGATACACCTTTTTGTTGAAACCTGATGCTAACAATTTGGCGATCTCCTCTTTGATGGCTTCCTTCCGGTCTGGTGAAAATCATCGGAATTGCTATTTAATTGGCTTCGCCTTTTCAATAACGTGCAAAAAGTGCTCAATCACTTCCCTCGGGACACCTGGCATATCCGATGTCTTCCAAGCAAATACATCCTAGTTTGCCCAGAGGAAAATGATGAGCGTGCCTTCGTATTTGCCGTCGAGCCCTCTCCCGATGACCGCCGTTTTGCTTGTGTCGGACGGGTCGAAAGTTATCTTCTTGGTTCCCTCAGCCGACTGGATAGAGATTTTGGCTTGTTTCTTGGCGAGGACTTCCCCTTCCTCTTGGAGTGAGGCAACCGCCTGCCGAATCTTCTCCATCTCAGCCGAAGCTTCCAAAGCCTGTGCCAACTCGCAGCTCTCGTTGTCACAGACTAAGGATTATTTTACGTCGACGGGAATCGTGATTACGCCATTAGGGCCCAGCATTTTCATGACGAGGTATGTATAATTTGGTACTGCCATGAAATCGGCAATACTTGACCTTCCCAAAATAGCGTGATATGCTGTTTCGAAATCGTCCACCACGAAGCTCGGACTTTTCGTCTGGTAATTCTCCTTTGTCCCGAACGTAACAGGCAGTGACATCTGTCCGAGTGGAACCCTGGACATCCCAGGGGTTACCCCGTGGAAAGGGGATGATCCTTGCCTTAGTTCATAGCGTGGAATCTTAAACTGGTCAAAGGTTTTGACGAAAAGGACATTTATCCCACTTCCGCCATCAACCAAGACCCTCTTGAGTTTGTTTCTGAAAGTGCATCTAGGCCTCTAAGTAGTTTTGGTGATTAATGATTAACAATTATAGAGCTAATATTTTCTATTGGAGAATTGTACACAGATGTTATTCATAAGGTACATGTTTAAAAGTGATGGTGTACCCCTCAAATATGGATATGTTGCAAGAAGACATCAAGACCAGTATTTATGTGTAAATCTTTATTTATTGAGTTATAGGTATGCCGTACTATGAAGAGGGATGCAATGAAGAAGCATATAAAGGTTCCTAAGTGCTCAAAAATAGGTATCTCGAAATTCATGTGAGTTTTCCACTCCAAATACACTCTATACAGAACCTACACCATCAGAACATCCGACGAGGGTCAGAACATCCGGTGGTGAAACCAGCCTGCCAGTTTTCAATGCCATCCAGTGAGCAGTCCATCGGAACATCCGACGTGGGTTGGAACATCCGATGGCTGTCGGAACATCCGACGTGAGTCGGAACATTCGATGCGGGATCATCTGCAGCAACGGCTACTTTTTGGGATTCTCTATTTAAAGCCCTCTCTAATACCTGCCAAAAGGTTACTCACGTCCTGATTTGAACCTACTGTCATATTCCTGTTCATCTCTCTTAAGAACCCTAGCCTTTGTCTCTCTCTTGTTCATCTTGTGAGATTTAGATCTAGAGAGATCAAGGCACCCAAGTGCTCCATGAATTAGAGTCATCCAATTCTTGAGCACTTAGCAATTCCTAATTTCTTCATCACATTTGTTACTCTTGAAGGCTTGAAGGGCTCCTAGACGGCTAGGTGTCGCCTGTGAGCCGCCGATTTTCGTGTGGTGTGCCTCCGGAGTTTGTGAAGGTGTGAATCTACCTCCGCAAGGAAAATGATTCATCTAGTAGAAATCGGTGAGTGCTGTTGTGCATCATCGGGAGGGGATTAGGGTCCTGGTGATCCGGGCTTTGTGCCTTCCCTAACGGTGAGTAGGATCTCCCTTCAAAGATCCGAACATCCGTAAACAAAAAATCGTCGTGTTCTCGTCTTGGTCTTGAGTATTTGTTTTTACTATTGGATTTGGTTTGTTCTGAATAGTCTTGAGTAGATTTAATCTTGGTTTTGCAAGAAATAAGTTTTTACTGCAGGTTTTCGTCATCTCCAGTACTGCCAAGATCGGAACATCCGACGGACATTGGAACATTCGACCCAGATCAGAACATCTGACGCAGAGCTCTCTGGATCAGATCGGAACATCCGACCTGCATCGGAACTTCCGACGTACTAGTCACCGTATTAAGTTTGTTAATTCCTCGATTTTGTTTTATTCGCCTATTCACCCCCCTCTAGGCGGCATAGCGATCCTTTCAGTTTCCTTGAACCACCGGATCTAAGATCATAGAATATCTCCCAAGGAAGAGTATCCGATTTTTACAGGATGAGGCAATCTTTTGTAGAAGGTTTCCCACGAGGGTGTAAGAGACATACTGCCTCCATGACTTTATTGTAGTTATTGTCGTTCGGGGGTTTGGATCGATTGTGCTCCTTGTTCGCGATCATGTCCTCCCGTTTGCGCTCCTTATCCTTTAGCTTGTCAGGTTCATCATTAGGCTTCTTCTTGGAACCTCCGTTGTGTCTGCCTCGATGGTTAAGGATGGCCTCTTCGGCGTTAGCTTCCTGGTCCGCCATGGTAAACATTGCTTTGAGTGTCCTCGGGGGGTCCCGGGTCATCTGCCTGATTAACTCTTCGAATTTACATCCTACGAAAAAGGTGTCGATGACGGTTTTCTCCAAAACGTCCTGAATCTCATTCCTCTTCTTCTTCGTGAAGCGCTTGATGAATTCGCGGAGGGTCATTCTTCCTGCAATGTAATTGACCTATTTTCCATCTTCCGATGGGTCTTTCATAAGTTCCTTCAAAGTTGGCAATGAATTGCTCCTGGAGATCATCCCAATATTCGATGGAATTCTCCGTAAGCCCTATGAGCCAAGTCTGAGGGGTTGGAGTCAGAGCGACTGGCAAGTAGTTTGTCATGATGTTCTGTTGTCATCCTGTTGCACTGACTGACTAGGCATAAACCTGCAGCCAGTTCATTGTATCTCTCTGTCCATCGAACTTGTAGATGCCTTTGAGGTTAAATCCATTCGGCCAGACCACTCGACGGAGATCCGGGGTGAAGGCCCGAATTCCTTCTAAGGGACGTGGCTCGTGTCGCCGCAGATATCTATCACGCCGACCATAACGATGGCCTTGACGATGATGCCCACCATGATGATCGTCCTAGCTGACAGTGGTAGTCGACTGTGGTAGTCGCACTCGTTACAAGATGGTCGCTCGCTGTCAGCGCACTCCCTTCTCCATGCTTCTATGTCGTGGCGGAGATCATGGCCACCAATCGGTGGGAACCTCCAGCCGCAGACGCATGTGCTTTGCTCCGATTGCGCGCTGACCTATTGTTTGCCGTCATAGGCGTAGTTGGAGCCTGATGTGCTTCATTCTGTTGGATCTCCGCCATCTCGACCGTGGCTGTTGCCCGACCCAAGGTTTGAAAGAGCGGGCTTCCTTCAGGAAGTTGTGCGGCCATTATTTACAGGAGAGTTTTTGAAGCAACAATGTTGGCCTGCAGGGTCGTGTAGACTTCATGCTCCCTCAGTTTTATCGCCCGCAACTTGTTTTGAATGTCGCGGCCTCTGATGCGAAGCTGGCCTCGGCCGCCTCAGCAACGGCTGCCTTGTCTCTAGTGCGCTGAGAGGTTGTACGAAGGTCGCCGACACCAAGCACAAAAACTTCATTGTAGTTACAAACCTCAGTGTTGCTTTCTGACTCGGAATCAGAGTAAGAGAAGCTGATTTGCTCGCTCTGTCCAAGAGGTTGGCCACCGTTGATGACACCTACGAACTGAGCCAGGGTCAATTGGATTGCTCCAATCTGCCCTTGAGGTTGATTCTCAATTCAGTCACCTCATGGTCTAAGTTAAGGAAAGATCTGCGCGAAGGTGGCAACAGAGTTCCTAAGCCCGAAAGGAAATCCGAGCTGAGGTGTAGAGACTCCCCTAGATTGGATCTCGTCCGAGTCTAGGGAAGTGTTGGCGCCGAGTCCTCCTCTGCTTATACCGGATCTAGGTACGAGAAGGAGTCGCTGGAGCACTGACTTGGAGAAGGTGGCCGCAGAATTCGACAATCCGAATGGAAGCGATGATGGTAGTGCTGATTCCTTCTCCGGATTGGATCTCTCATGGATTCGAGAGACGAAGGTTGCCGATGCCGTCAGTGATGGAAACACAAGACAGGAATACTTTTTTAGACAGGTTTAGGCCCTCGATGATGACGTGACACCCTGGTCCTATGTTCTGCGATTATGTGTAGATCTTGATTACAGGGAGTTCTCAAGATCGTATGCTGTGTAGAGAATTAGATGAGATGATGATACTACGGCCCCTACCCCTCCCTTTATATAGTGTAGGGACATAAGGTTACATGATCATATCCAGTTTGTTACACCGGATCCTATCTCCAGAGTGTCCAGCACGTATACGCACCAGTTTTTACAGATATGAATCTCCTAATTAAACGGGACCAAGCTCTATCCTCAGAACTATTTTTGGCTTCCAAGTTATGTGTAGTCCGAGTGGTATCTATCCTCTTCCAGCCGGCATGGGCCGCCCCCCTCAGCTACCTTATGGGCCTTCTAGAATGATACTCGGGACCCATGTTAGTGAACTTGATGGTTCTCTAGAAAACCTGTTGGGTTGGTAGTGAGTGAACTTTGGCTTAGGGCTGCTAGATACTTGTAGTTGCTTTTGAGCTAACTACCTTTTTGCAAATTCCTATGAAGACGAGTGACTTACCTTCGTTATCCTCCCGAGTGATGTCATCCCATCCAGCGATCTCCTAGAATGAGTGCTCCCTATGCCATAACCAGTGTTAGCCTAAACGGTAAACGCTAAACAGTCGGCCACTCTTCGTTTAGCGAATAGTCGGACTACACGGCCGATTAAACGGGCCAAAAAACAGATTAAACGGGATTATACGGATTAAACGGCCTACACGGCCTACACAGTTGACTACTGAGTAGCGTTTAAACGGTGTGTAAACGGTCTAAACGGCCGTGTAGGCAAACAGTGGCCGTAACAAGCAAGTACGGTTGGAGAGGTAGTCTCGGGCAATATGGACCCAATTAGCCCTCCCCTAACCTGGGCCACGGACCAGTTCATCTATGCCTCCATCTCCAGTATGATGTCCTGATGTGACCATGCTCATGAAGGATATGACGAGTATTACATCAAGATTTTCAACAACTGCTTTTTCAGCATGGTCATTGTCAGTTTTTCATCGACTAGCTTTTGATCAACAAGTTCATCTTCAATCTCGACATCTACAACAAGTTGGTGACACTTCACAACATTCAATACTACATGTACATATACTACGATGTCTACGACTCCATGGGTTTGTCGACCACCATCTTGGCCAGGACATACAAGCTGGCAACGTGTACGTTGTCTAGGTATTGTGCCGCCACTACCACAAGTTTGATCTCCATCGTGGCCTCCTCTGCTACACGAAAACTTACTTAAAATGGCGCATCTCCACCTCTACGAAGTCCTTAAGCCCTAGATGGTTGCTCAAGGCACAACCGAAGATCAAGCCCAATTCATCATCCGCAAGTCCAGTTCGGCCTTTTGGAGTAGACCAGCTTCAAATGACCATAACTCAATGATACTAAGTTTTTTGGGATGTTCTTGATATGCATGGACAAGTTGACGACGAGATATTTCCAATGGATCCAGTATGAGGCCCAAATTCCATCGGATTTAACAAGAATTGCAAAAATAAGAGGACATCCAGAATCTGTTGGGTGTCATTTGGTGCTGTCACAACTATTTTGGGCGTCTATCCCATGTATTCACCGGGGAAGAGCCCAAAACCCTAGCCACCCCCTTCTCACGTATAAAACCTCGTAGCGGTCATCGTTAGATTTGAGTTTTGTTTAAATTTCTGCCATTGCAGTTTCGTCAATACTTGTATTTGTGGACCACCAACTTCTTGAGCTTTAATACAATTCAGAATTGAGTTGCTTCTTCTTTGTTCTTGCTTGTGTTCTCGATTCACTTGTAGGAGCTAACCTTCATGGTGAGGTTAAGCATGTGCGCGCATAGTTGATAAAGAACGTAGTTGTTGGTGTTGCGATTGCAGAGCTCGGTCAGTTCTAATCAAAAGTTGGATCGTCTACGTCAAGTTCTCCACCAATCAACGTATCTTTACATATTGGAAGATCGGGCACCCTGTATCGCATCATGATTAGGTGCAGCGACGGCTTGTGGTTGTCCGTGGCCTCACCCCAATATGTCAACTAGCTGGTCTCCAATTAACATAGGTAAGACCATTACTTCACCCACCTGGATGTGGAGTTCTTGAGTGGGATATTCGGGTGTAGGAAGGGGACGTTCATCCTAAACCTAAAGGCAGCGCATCCGACTATAAGATCCCAGGAATAGACGTTGCTAGACGATAATGGTTGCTAGACGTTGTAGTACTACAGGAATAGACCCGCAGACGGTAGGATATTCAAGTATCCCTCTCACAGATGGTTGAAGATAGCCATGGCGAGGAAGTAGTTCAAGTGGAGGTTCACTCCTCCAAGTCGCATTGCGTTAGCAAGGAGGCGACAAAGTTGCTCTCCAGTAGGTGCAGTGTGACATCCTAATAAAATTATTAGGTGTCCCAAGTGTTTTTTTAAAAATAAAACATAAGGTAAATTTTGGTTTTATTATTTGTGTAGATAAAACATATTATAACTATTATTTTATGATCCGATAAGCTATTTTATGCACAAGCCTTGCTTAAAATTAAGATGGGGCGGTGCCAACACATGCCCTAGGTTACCAAATATATGTCTTACCTTTTCCTAATTTTTAGGCAACCCGCAAAATTTGGATTAAGCCCAAAAAGGTCTTATTTGGAAGGTACCTTGTATGAACTAATGAGAAATACTTTCCCAAACAATCCCGCAAAACTAGGGTGTTTTATAGAAGCTCTAAATTACCTATTCCCTGAGTTTCAGCCGACATCTTGAAGGGCAAATTAGATCCCCAATTTGGCAAGCCCGAATTCTACTCCGAGTCAGATTCGAACTTTTCAACCTTTCCTTCTTTATCCCAGCAAAATCCACCCCTCCCCAGCACTATATAAACACCCCAATACCACCCCTTGATGACCAGCGGAGCCTCTATTTATATGTCGAACCCAAACCATAGATTAGATACCTCCATGTTGTAAATCTCGTCGAGACGGTCAAGATGGACATATGGATTGCCTACTTTGGCTAAGAATCGAGAAAGATACAAGCTACCGAAGTTTCCCTCTCCTCTCTGCCCTCCGCCTTCGCCAACATCGCCAGCGGCGAACCTCGTCTGCCGCCACCCTAGATTCCGCGCCCACCAATCCTCAGCCGTCACATGCCCCCCACCGCCGCCCCGTTTCTCGCCCGCGTGCACCCGCGCCGTGCCTGCCACGCGTCGGCCGCGCCGTCGCCCACCACCACGTGTCGTCCTCCCACAGGTTGCCGCGCTAGCTGCGCCGCCACCACGTGTCACCCATCCACCGCGCGGCCCCTTCGCACGATGTCGCCAAGTGTCTCTGCCGTCGCCCGCACGGACATGCACTGTGGCCGCCGCTACCACCTCTGGATGGGGGGCCCGCCTGTCAGCCACCGTGTGCCACCAACCGTTGAGGCCCACCTGTCGGCATCGACGCTGCACACCGCGCTGGGCCACTCTGGGCCGAGCCGAGAGAAAGAGGAGTTGGGCCTAATTAGAGTTTAAATCCTTTTCTATTTTCCTGGGAATTTCTATTTATTCTGAAACTTCCTGGAATTGTTTAGGGAGTTCCAGAGCTCTAATCTAGGTGATTCCAGAGCTAATAATTTACAAATAATTCCTAGAATTTTAATATATTCTTATTATTATATTTTTCATTGCTTGGATCTGCTATTTGCTTTGGCTTACTCGATCTACGTGTAGATAACGTATTTTCGGAACTGGATACAGTTGTTGGGAATCTTTGTAGGATAGGTGTCCCAAGTGTTTTTTAAAAGATAAAACATAAGGTAAATTTTGGTTTTATTATTTGTGTAGATAAAACATATTATAGCTATTATTTTATGATCCGATAAGCTATTTTATGCACTAGCCTTGCTTAAAATTCGGATGGGGCAGTGCCAACACATGCCCTAGGTTACCAAATATATGTCTTACCTTTTCCTAATTTTTAGGCAACCCACAAATTTTGGATTAAGCCCAAAAAGGTCTTATTTGGAAGGTACCTTGCATGAAATAATAATAAATACTTTCCCGAACAATCCCACAAAAACTAGGGTAGAAGCTCTAAATTACCTATTCCCTGAGTTTTAGCCGACTTCTTGAAGGGCAAATTAGATTCCCAATTTGGCAAGACCGAATTCTATTCCGAGTCAGATTCGAACTTTTAAACCTTTCCTTCTTTATCCCAGCCGAATCCACCCCTCCCCAGCACTATATAAACACCCCAATACCACCCCTTGACGACCACAACTTGTGGAGCCTCAAGGTTAGAGCCCTAGCCACCAAACCCTAGCCTCCCGAGCACTTTTCGGGGTATCTCTATCTATGTCGAACCCAAACCCTAGATTAGATACCACCATGTTGTAAATCTCGTCGAGACGGTCAAGATGGAAATATGGATTGCCTACTTTGGCAAAGAATCGAGAAAGATACAAGCTACCGAAGTTTTCCTCTCCTCTCTGCCCTCCGCCTTCGCCGACATCGCCAGCGGCGAACCTCGTCCGCCACCACCCCAGATTCCGCGCCCATCAGTCCTCAGCCATCACATGCCCGCCACCGCCGCTCGTTTCTCTCCCGCGTGCACCCGCACCATGCCTGCCATGCGCTGGCCACGCCGTCGCCCACCACCACGTGTCGTCCTCCCACAGGTTGCCGCGCTAGCCGCGCCGCCACCACGTGTCGCCCATCCACCGCGCGGCCCCTTCGCACGATGTCGCCACATGTCTCTGCCGTTGCCCGCGCGCACGTGCACTGTGGCCGCCGCTGCCACCTCTGGATGGGGGGCCCTCCTGTCAGCCACCATGTGCCACCAACCGATGAGGCCCACCTGTCGGCATCGACGCTGCACACCACGCTGGGCCACGCTGGGCCGAGCCGAGAGAAAGAGGAGTTGGGACCAATTAGAGTTTAAATCCTTTTCTATTTTCCTGGGAATTTCTATTTATTCTGAAACTTCCCGAAATTGTTTAGGGAGTTCCCGAGCTCTGATCCAGGTGATTCCAGAGCCAATAATTTACAAATAATTCCTAGAATTTTAATATATTCTTATTATTATATTTTTCATTGCTTGGATCTGCTATTTGCTTTGGCTTACTCGATCTACGTGTAGATAACGTATTTTTGAAACTAGATACAGTTGTTGGGAATCTTTGTAGGAGAACTGCAAACTCCGACTTCTACCATGGCAAGCATAGATACATATTCTTCTCCTTGTTTTACAATTGAAATTATTTGTTTCTGATTGAATTGATTGCAAGCATATAAGCTAGTGTGTGAGTTCCTAGACATATTAATATTCTATTAATGTGTCCTAGACTCCTTTGTGAACCCGTTATTATTCCCTAGCCTATCCTTGACTATAAGTGTAGGATTGCATTGGGAATTACTTATTCAAAAGTTTTGATGAAGCCGAGGCTTCAATATTATGTTTTGGTTAAACTCTAAACTACTAAAAGTTGCATGGTTGGTTAGAGGAGACCCGGACGAGGTGGTTTCTGGGTTGTGGTTGTGATATGGAGGTCTCCTCTACTAAGGACTCAAGCTTATGAACTACTAGACCAAACCAAAATGTACGTCCACTTGTGGCTTCAGCCCTGGCTTAGTACCCTACGAAACCTACTAACCATTTTCTCATGACTTGTCCTGTTATTGTTCGATATTTTCACCCTAGGAAAAGGCTAGCTACCTTACTTGAGGGGCGTATTCGTCTCTGAGACTGAATGACTTAAATGAGGAACGCCCCCTGGTGGTGCCCAGAAGTAGTAGGCGCCCTACCGCGGTGGGCTCCGGTTGGACCAGGGGAACCAAAAGAAAGGGCAAGCGAAGTGGTAGGCGTAGTAGGCTGGAAAGGCCTTATACCGTATCTCCTTCGGGATGAGATAGGGCTTGCGAGGAACGTGTACACACTCTGCAGAGTTAAAACTATCATGATAGCCGTGTCCATGGTCATGGACTGGGCAAGAGGTTTTCACATGTAGTCCCATCTTTTTAATAATTAAACCTGACTAAAGAAGGCTGGGTCTGGCCTTGTGCGATGATGCATGTTTGTTTGATGACTGTTGATTATATGTTGAGATGCACTGACTTAATTAAAACTTGACTACTAAAACTTGATTAGTAAATAGGTCTTTGTGCAAAATAGCCAATTTCCCGATCTTTGCCATTACATACATTTGTTAAGTATTGCTTGATGGGTAGTCGCATACTCACTGTACCTATCACGGATAATTTAATTATTCAGGTTGCAAGTCTGATCAGGACTAGGAGGGTCCGAACTCAGGTGTGCAAGACTAGCTGCGAGTGTCTGGGTCAATACCTTGGATATCGTCGCTGAAGGTTGTTGCTGCTCTGATGTTCCTTTTTATTCTTCTTAATATTTGGTAATACCCGTCTTATTGTAATACATTTTGATGCTATCTTGAAATACTATGTTATTTTAAATAATTACGGAATGTCAGCTATGATAGCCATTGAATTGTCCATCATAAGGTACTAGTCTGGGCCTAGTATCAGATTGTGGTGTTGGATTCCCTATGGAAACATAGGGGTCATGACATGCAGCCTGCGGACGTACGTTAGCTCGAAGCTAACAATCTCGTTCTCCCGCGTGGCTGGCATGTCTTCTTCTCCAAGAAATCGCCAGCTACCCGTATCAATCTCCCTGAGTAACTCCATCTCCGACTCTCCACCAACCTCTCCACTATCAGTTCACTCTTCCCGATGTAGCCCATGTGTTGGTTTGGAGGACTGGTGGTCCAGGGAAATGGGCTCTTCTCGAGTATCCTTTTGCCCATTGCCTGTAAACATGCTGCTACCTGGGGTGATGGCGACGCGTTGGGCTATGAGTTGCTTGGTTGCATATTGGTCAAGACTTCGAAAGCCATGGCGGCTAAGTCTTCCTCCTTGCGACGGCCCGCATGATGGTGGAGCATGCTAAGGTTCCACGGTTGCGTGACATGTCACATAATTTTGGGGATTAGTTACCATGTATATTTATTTTTTTGCTTTTGTAGCTTTAGGATTAATATAAATACCCTTCTCCTGCGCAGGGATAGGGGTATTGTGACACAACACAAATAACACCTTTATTTATTCAGATTGCAAGTCTGATCAGGACTAGGAGGGTCCGAACTCAGGTGTGCAAGACTAGCTGCGAGTGTCTGGGTCAATACCTTGGATATCGTCGCTGAAGGTTGTTGCTGCTCTGATGTTCCTTTTTATTCTTCTTAATATTTGGTAATACCCGTCTTATTGTAATACATTTTGATGCTATCTTGAAATACTATGTTATTTTAAATAATTACGGAATGCCAGCTATGATAGCCATTGAATTGTCCATCATAAGGTACTAGTCTGGGCCTAGTATCAGATTGTGGTGTTGGATTCCCTATGGAAACATAGGGGTCATGACATGCAGCCTGCGGACGTACGTTAGCTCGAAGCTAACAATCTCGTTCTCCCGCGTGGCTGGCATGTCTTCTTCTCCAAGAAATCGCCAGCTACCCGTATCAATCTCCCTGAGTAACTCCATCTCCGACTCTCCACCAACCTCTCCACTATCAGTTCAGTCTTCCCGATGTAGCCCATGTGTTGGTTTGGAGGACTGGTGGTCCAGGGAAATGGGCTCTTCTCGAGTATCCTTTTGCCCATTGCCTGTAAACATGCTGCTACCTGGGGTGATGGCGACGCGTTGGGCTATGAGTTGCTTGGTTGCATATTGGTCAAGACTTCGAAAGCCATGGCGGCTAAGTCTTCCTCCTTGCGACGGCCCGCATGATGGTGGAGCATGCTAAGGTTCCACGGTTGCGTGACATGTCACATAATTTTGGGGATTAGTTACCATGTATATTTATTTTTTTGCTTTTGTAGCTTTAGGATTAATATAAATACCCTTCTCCTGCGCAGGGATAGGGGTATTGTGACACAACACAAATAACACCTTTATTTATTCAGATTGCAAGTCTGATCAGGACTAGGAGGGTCCGAACTCAGGTGTGCAAGACTAGCTGCGAGTGTCTGGGTCAATACCTTGGATATCGTCGCTGAAGGTTGTTGCTGCTCTGATGTTCCTTTTTATTCTTCTTAATATTTGGTAATACCCGTCTTATTGTAATACATTTTGATGCTATCTTGAAATACTATGTTATTTTAAATAATTACGGAATGCCAGCTATGATAGCCATTGAATTGTCCATCATAAGGTACTAGTCTGGGCCTAGTATCAGATTGTGGTGTTGGATTCCCTATGGAAACATAGGGGTCATGACATGCAGCCTGCGGACGTACGTTAGCTCGAAGCTAACAATCTCGTTCTCCCGCGTGGCTGGCATGTCTTCTTCTCCAAGAAATCGCCAGCTACCCGTATCAATCTCCCTGAGTAACTCCATCTCCGACTCTCCACCAACCTCTCCACTATCAGTTCAGTCTTCCCGATGTAGCCCATGTGTTGGTTTGGAGGACTGGTGGTCCAGGGAAATGGGCTCTTCTCGAGTATCCTTTTGCCCATTGCCTGTAAACATGCTGCTACCTGGGGTGATGGCGACGCGTTGGGCTATGAGTTGCTTGGTTGCATATTGGTCAAGACTTCGAAAGCCATGGCGGCTAAGTCTTCCTCCTTGCGACGGCCCGCATGATGGTGGAGCATGCTAAGGTTCCACGGTTGCGTGACATGTCACATAATTTTGGGGATTAGTTACCATGTATATTTATTTTTTTGCTTTTGTAGCTTTAGGATTAATATAAATACCCTTCTCCTGCGCAGGGATAGGGGTATTGTGACACAACACAAATAACACCTTTATTTATTCAGATTGCAAGTCTGATCAGGACTAGGAGGGTCCGAACTCAGGTGTGCAAGACTAGCTGCGAGTGTCTGGGTCAATACCTTGGATATCGTCGCTGAAGG
This sequence comes from Raddia distichophylla, assembly GCA_005191435.1. Lineage (NCBI taxonomy): Eukaryota > Viridiplantae > Streptophyta > Magnoliopsida > Poales > Poaceae > Raddia > Raddia distichophylla. The sequence continues at coordinate 149,743 of SPJY01018754.1, forward strand.
TTGTTGCTGCTCTGATGTTCCTTTTTATTCTTCTTAATATTTGGTAATACCCGTCTTATTGTAATACATTTTGATGCTATCTTGAAATACTATGTTATTTTAAATAATTACGGAATGCCAGCTATGATAGCCATTGAATTGTCCATCATAAGGTACTAGTCTGGGCCTAGTATCAGATTGTGGTGTTGGATTCCCTATGGAAACATAGGGGTCATGACATGCAGCCTGCGGACGTACGTTAGCTCGAAGCTAACAATCTCGTTCTCCCGCGTGGCTGGCATGTCTTCTTCTCCAAGAAATCGCCAGCTACCCGTATCAATCTCCCTGAGTAACTCCATCTCCGACTCTCCACCAACCTCTCCACTATCAGTTCAGTCTTCCCGATGTAGCCCATGTGTTGGTTTGGAGGACTGGTGGTCCAGGGAAATGGGCTCTTCTCGAGTATCCTTTTGCCCATTGCCTGTAAACATGCTGCTACCTGGGGTGATGGCGACGCGTTGGGCTATGAGTTGCTTGGTTGCATATTGGTCAAGACTTCGAAAGCCATGGCGGCTAAGTCTTCCTCCTTGCGACGGCCCGCATGATGGTGGAGCATGCTAAGGTTCCACGGTTGCGTGACATGTCACATAATTTTGGGGATTAGTTACCATGTATATTTATTTTTTTGCTTTTGTAGCTTTAGGATTAATATAAATACCCTTCTCCTGCGCAGGGATAGGGGTATTGTGACACAACACAAATAACACCTTTATTTATTCAGATTGCAAGTCTGATCAGGACTAGGAGGGTCCGAACTCAGGTGTGCAAGACTAGCTGCGAGTGTCTGGGTCAATACCTTGGATATCGTCGCTGAAGGTTGTTGCTGCTCTGATGTTCCTTTTTATTCTTCTTAATATTTGGTAATACCCGTCTTATTGTAATACATTTTGATGCTATCTTGAAATACTATGTTATTTTAAATAATTACGGAATGCCAGCTATGATAGCCATTGAATTGTCCATCATAAGGTACTAGTCTGGGCCTAGTATCAGATTGTGGTGTTGGATTCCCTATGGAAACATAGGGGTCATGACATGCAGCCTGCGGACGTACGTTAGCTCGAAGCTAACAATCTCGTTCTCCCGCGTGGCTGGCATGTCTTCTTCTCCAAGAAATCGCCAGCTACCCGTATCAATCTCCCTGAGTAACTCCATCTCCGACTCTCCACCAACCTCTCCACTATCAGTTCAGTCTTCCCGATGTAGCCCATGTGTTGGTTTGGAGGACTGGTGGTCCAGGGAAATGGGCTCTTCTCGAGTATCCTTTTGCCCATTGCCTGTAAACATGCTGCTACCTGGGGTGATGGCGACGCGTTGGGCTATGAGTTGCTTGGTTGCATATTGGTCAAGACTTCGAAAGCCATGGCGGCTAAGTCTTCCTCCTTGCGACGGCCCGCATGATGGTGGAGCATGCTAAGGTTCCACGGTTGCGTGACATGTCACATAATTTTGGGGATTAGTTACCATGTATATTTATTTTTTTGCACAGGTCTACTTTGTGAGTCAAATATCTTGATTATGCTAGAATCTAGCTGGATAACAAGAAGGATCCAATGAAATATGTACACACATATGTGTGCCAGCGTAGATAATTATTTGTTATAACATTATGTTACTAAAAAAGATTAGAACAAGTCGATACAAAAATATGTACCTAAATTTGTAGGTTAGGAGAATAATCGTCTTAAAGCATTGGGCAATTAGCGCGTTAAAGTTGGTCTCTGTTTCGCCTGGTTTCTATTCTACAAGGTGTTTGTTGACCATGAATGGGCTGATGAAACCTATTTGCAAAATAGACTCTTTTCTGCATCTTCGTATCTCCATTGAGAAATATAATAATATAAGGCACGTGTGGTGAAATTGAGAAATAAGACACTTACAGAACTAACAGAGTTCAGTAGTTCAACATGGCCATGTCGAGAGCGTCTATCTGGTATAGGTCATAAATGACCCTGAAATTGACCCAAAAGAGTTCATCCCCGAGGATAAAATCATGCTGCCTAAAACGGCTGACAAACATTGATCTATCATTCTGACTCTCCCTCATGTAGCACTCAAGGAATTGATGCATCTTTGTTGCTAATTTCGACACCTCCTCAAGACGGACCAATAGTGACCCTAAGTTATATGGTCATCTTAGTGGAGCCTCTATAATCTGACTTTGGCCAAGTATTTGTGATGTCGTAAGCCTAGTGGTTAACATCCATTCATCCATGCCCTCAATCCGTGGCTTCTACTTTGTAGCCTTAATCAACATGCGCTCATAGTCTAATAGAGGCTTTGATGGATTCACCGCCTTTGGAATTGAGTATAACGTCTTGTAAAACCTATTCACAGCAGCGTCGACTAACCTTCTTAGAGGAGGCGGGCTTTTTCTAGCTACAATTTTCTTGTGTGGAGGTGACGGTTGAGGAGTTAGACTCCTTCTATGTACAGGAGGTGTTGCAGGAGTTGGGATTTTTTTGTTAGGATACGAGAGTTCTCTGCGCGGAGAGAACACCTCCTCGTTGTCTCTAAATATTATGTGGCGCTTCCGTCACATAATGATATTATGTATGGCCTCTCCAAGCGTGATAACCCCATCATTTTGGGAATTTCGAGATCAAGGTCCTCATACCCTTGGCATACCTACCCCACCTCGACCTTGAAGTAGCCAATGGTATCTCTGTATAATGGAAAAGCTGTCTCGATTTCACTAGGTGAATCATGGCGTAAACCACTTTTAAAGAGGTTGTGCGCTTCAATTTGTAGCTAACAAATCTCTGTTGCGTGATGTCGTCCACCGGATAGTGGGCCAAGTTCGCTTCAACGAGTCCACCGGAAGTGCAGTTGCTCTATCAGGCGGAGGGGCTGGTGATGTCAGGTCGATTACTAGGCGGTTCCTAGCCTACCTCCCAGAGAGATTGATGATGGCTCAATGCTAATTCTTCTTCTTTTCTAACCTCTTCTTGTATGCTCACCTGTGTTTTAATTAGGCATTCTTCAAGCTCATTGTACAGTCTTGCTTGTCGGACCTTGCTTCTCCCTCGACTCATATACGACTCGGTGTCTTGTGCCAAACCAACCTTCCACGAAACCATGCAAACACCTCATGTACGTCAAGGGTGCTCTGGGTTTTATGGGGCCTTGGTCAGCTCGTCATTCTCCCTGTCTAGCATGAAGGCACCTTGACAAGACTGCTCGACTGCTTTCACAAGCCATGTGTGTAAGATCAACCCTCCCCATGGGCTTAATGATTTTGGTAATTGATGGCAACTAGGCCGTACAGCTGGAACACCAAGGATAAGGACCTTTGTTTTATATTTCTTCTATTTTCCTTGTGTGCGTCTACCAATGCTTCGATCTTTCGGGCCATTTGGTTGTTGCAAGCATGATACAATTTGCATCAATTCTTCTTCCCACTTCTTGCATGGTAGTATCTTCTTCAAGATAACACCAATGCCGAGGCGGTGATGGTATTTCTTGTTTTATGCATTCAACTTGTTCTTTACACTCAGACTGGCCTTCTTTTAACTTCTTATATGTCGCAAATGCATCCCAATGATTTGCCATCATTGGATAATTGTTTAAGCCAGGCGTCAAATCCTTCTGGACATATTTGTGTTCAATTGCTTCTTCCAAGTCTGGAACTTGACGGCCACTTACTGTAGTGTGTGCTTCTTCACCAGTGCTTCGATCCCTTCAGAAAAGGTATTCGTCTCTTTCATAAAATCTTGTGCAAGATCATATTTCCAAATTCAAAATTCATGGAAAACCTTGACCTCATTGTCTTTGTTTAATTCTTCTTTCCCCTAAATTCTCTCTCTCTCTCTCTCTCTCTCATTCTCTAGTGCTCTATTCCAAAGCAACACGACCGCCCGTCACAGATCCAACCGCCTTAGCTCTACCAAGTCACCTCTGCTTCTAGTTGCTGCCTATGCCTGCGCCAGCCACAACCAGAGTGCGCCTGCATTGGCAAAGAGCGAGCGAGCTGTGCAATGGCGGCACATTCCAATGGCAACCAATGGCATCGTCGGAGATGGCCAGTGATGGAGGTGCCATTGCTGACAGCAGAGGGAGTTTCATGGAGGCATTCCATCGAATATGTGCCATGTGATGGGCATTAGAAGAGAGGGAGAAGAGAGTGAGTGCCTCCTAGGGAGGTGAAGGCCTGGAGGACATCGAGGAAGAGGGGGATAGGCACAACGTACGTCGGCGAGAAAGACGGGTGGCGACGGTGAGGAGTACACGGCAGAGGAGCACCGTTCCAGAAGCCGGTGGCGCTCGGGGTCGTCTCAATCGGAGGTTGGAAGCATCTGTGGCCATTCGAGAGGTTCGAGATGGCGGCGTTGGATAGATTGGAGACTTAGCCAATTTGAGGCTAAGGACTTGTTTGTTTGAGATGAAAGTTGCTGAAAACTTTAATCCGAAAAAATTGTGACCCCACGAAAGATGTCTTAAGTAGTTAAAAATTATTTTACAAACTCTAAGAAGAACTATTTACAACCCCACAAAAATGACTACCAAGTATTACATCATTTGTCTGATACAAAAATAATAAATTTTCATTTAATTTAATTTAAGGTGAACAAACAAGGCCTAAGGCTCCAACCTCCAACCCTTAAGTAGTGGAGAGGCACCAATACTGATTGGAAACAATAATCGGTACTGGTAGTCATATCACTATCGGTATCTAACACAAACCAGTAGTGGAGGCTACCAACAATGTCGGTTGTTAACACCCCATGTAGTGGAGGCCACTACCACCACAAACCTTCACAACATCGCGCAAGCCCAAGAGGCCTTAGAACAAACAATCAATTGTCCACACGGCTAGTGGCGCACGGTGCCGTCGTGGGCTCCGCGCAAGGTCACCGGTTCGAGCCCCGCTTGTACCCTTGCACTTAATTTTTTCCTTTAATACCAGCTTTTTTATTTGTTCATATGGTTTTAAAAATATAAACACTTTTAAATATTATTAAATATTTATAACTCATTTAAAAATACCTTAAATACTTTCACATATCAATAATTCATTTGAAATACTATTAAATATTTTTACATATAGGTAATCCATTTGAAAAAACTTTCAAATACATTTTACAAACTATTAAATATTTATAACCCATTCGAAAATGGGAACATGTCCCATGAAATCAAGCTTACAGTGTAACCACCGTGCTGAACTATCAAAATTGGTAAAAAAAAAAATTGAAACAATTTGAGATATACTCAACTTACTCTACCTATGTATGAAGTTTCAAATAAAAATTAATTTTATATTAAGAGTTATTAAAAAGGGAAAAAACTGAGAGCTCTGATGGGTTCAAAATTGATAGAAATTTATCTTTTTTGTAACTTTTAATATAGAATGAATTTGAACTTGAAATTTTATACAGAGGTACAGTAAGTTGATGAGTACATCTACAAATGTTTTCAAAAATTTTCACAACTTTTGATAGTTCGGTTGCACGGAGGTTGCACCATAAGCTTGATTTCACAGGATATGTTTCCTTTGAAACTACTTTTAATATTTGTTTAATTCTTCTTTCCCCTAAATGCTGTTAAATATTTCTACATATTGGTAATTCATTCCAAAATACTTTTAAATATTTTCAAATATTTATAATCAGTGTTTTAAATAGCACGCTAAACACTTTAGCGAAGGCCTCCCAGAAACGCTAAGACGTGCTATAGCGACGCTAAGACATTTAGCGTTTTCCAAAAAACATGCAAAATATAGGAAATCACAGCAACTATTTAAATCCAACAAACCAACATAAATTAGTTCTGCAGCTCTCCTGCATATTAGTCTAACAGCCTAACAACTTAAGTACTTAACAAGTCTAACAACAAGGCAACAGGTAACAGCAGTACAGGCGTATATTGTGTGGGATTTGGGATAGGGTTCCTGTTCCGGGTCAATTGAGTGGATTTGGGACGTATATTATGAGGATTTGGGCCGTCGGCCGCTGAATTTAGCTATGCACCAAATTTTGGCCCAAAGTGCTATAGCGACGCTAAATTGGCCTGTTCGCGGCGCGGTTTAGCGCGCTATTTCGCGCTGTAGCGGTCTTAGCGTCAATAGTGTCAAAATGGTCAAAAGCGTAGCGTCAGTGTCTTCCAAACGCTATAGCGGTGCTATACCGCGCTATTTAAATCCATGTTTATAATTCATTTCAAAATAATTTTAAACATTTTTACATATTTAAAATCATTTGAAAGCACCCCACAGTTAACAGACTGAATTATGAACTGATGCTTTTGAACAGAAGGAATTGTCTACAGAGTTTAAAAAATAAACAGCTCTGCCGTGCTCATGATGCTCTCTGAATTATGACCAGTGGATTAAAAGGGACCACAAGTGGTTATTCCAGAAACAAATCTATCTACCAACACAATTTACATATACTGCCAAAGAATGTAAAGCAAAACTTCAAATGCTGAAAAAGGTACAAGGTTGAGGCAAACACAAACGCGTGTGTTTGCGATGGTTCTAGTAGTACAATTGGTACACATCATCTGAACACAGAAACCCCACTCCAGTTAAGAGTTCAGACATCTCATGATTCAAACAAGTCATGCTTGTAGAAGAGAGTCCAATCAGAATCATCGGATGAGACAATCTCTAATTTTTCTGCTCTCATGGACTCGGCAACTGAAACTGGGTTTGGAGAAGCCTTGCTGCTATCATTGTTCAGTTCATCACCGATGCAACTGAACTCAACAGAGCCAAAGCCACATGCTTCCTGTTGGTCGCCACCTTCATGTAGGCATCAACAATTACCTGGCTGAGAATTGGTTCCAGCAGGCAAAGCATCGTCATTGTGCAAAAGCACTGGTGAATCTTCATCATCAGATAGCCATTTGCAGCAATCCAAGTCGCCAATATTAAACATTCTGCTAACAAGCCCTTCTGGCCAGGAGATCCTAGTCTCTGCCATGACTGGTTTCCGGAAACTTGTCTCCTTTCCCTTCAATTCCATGTCACGGGGAGACCTCTTAAAAGAGGTCAAGTCTATGGATTCCAGAGGCGTTGGAGCTCCTCAGAATTGGAAGCTAAGCTCAGGCAATGGCGCAGGCTTGTTTTGCGCGCCGTTTCCATCATAGTCATCGTCCCCAGGCCTTGGGAACAAACTCATCATCTCAAGACATTCCAGCACTGGATCCATCATCTTCATTGGACGACTGCCTGTTCTTGCCAATCCTGACCGTGAGCCATTGCTGACACTTTCAGGCCATGACTCACCGGACATTTGTGTTGGATCTGCCGCCGAGCCGCTGCCGTAGCTGTTGCCCAGTCCCTGCTGGGCACACAAACTGCGTAATCTGGTAGAGGACTCCGATGCCCTCTTGACAATAAACGAGAAGGGACTAATGCTGTCGCCACTGCTCGGCTTCTTCTGCACGGGGAGAATACCCGAGGACGGCATCATTGGTGAGCACAAATGGTGATGAGGACATCACTGACGAGCTTGCTGTCCCTGATGAGCTTTCTGATGGAGTAGGAAAGCGTCAAGACGGCATGAATCCTCATGCCACGCCATTCAATCGTTCATCAATGAAAGTTCAGCAAGATAGTAACAAGGTTAAAGAAGTCCTCGACCACCGGGCCCAAGACGAGAGGACGTCAAATTCGCTGCCTAGTCCGGTTCGGACTTCCAGGACTAGTACACCTTCAAATGGACGTCCAGATCACGTACGACGTTCAAATGAGACAAATAAGGACTCTACGGAAAGCTTACGAGATAAGCTTCCAACGGATCCAACCACGCCTTCAAATTCAATCCAAGTCAACAGGAATCGCGAAAACAGGCTGATGGACAGAAACTTTCTGGCACGGCGTCGCCGTATTTTTGGGCCCAAAGCCCGTGTACCCCTAGAGTTAGGGTTGAGCACGCGTGGGCACCTGTTTGGGCGCCCCTCCTCTGGCCGCCACCCTATATAAGTTCCCCACCATGCTTCGTATTAGTTGGGTTTGTTTAGTTGATTTCATCACAGTTGTGTGAGATTTCGTCTTGTTCTTCTTGTGTCGGCTAGACCAACAGGACCAAGTTTCTGAACCCCGTTATCCTTAATGTATATTCACAATTGAGATTTCTTATCTTGTGTTTTTGCTCGTTCTTCGGTTGCTTGCTGGAACTGTCCTTCGTGGACAGGTCGATCGTGCCTCTAGTTCGGTCGATAACACTCGTCGTGGTGGTTTAGCGATCGTCGGGATTTGTAGTTCCTTGTGGGGTTGGAAGTTGGATCGATTAGGTCTCTGTGACACCTACCGAATTATCCTTACCGTCTCTCACCAGAAAATCAGGACCCCGCGTCCGCGCCCATCAAATGGTTCACCCCTATAGCTGATTTGTGTGAGGTCCATAATGGTCATATTGTACTGGCTGATCTTCACACCGCCCGCTGTTAGTTTGACCCATTGGCACTGAAATAAAGGGACCTTCAAAGGTCCATATTCGAGCTCCTAGATTTTCTCTATGAAACCACAATAGGTGCCCTTTCCGTTGTTGTCCACGACATCTATACGAAAATGTTGTTTTGGTTAACTCTTGTTATCGTGAGCTCTCGTGTAAAATGAGCACCCGTTTATCTCATAATTTTTTAATATCAAGATTGTACTGGATGGTCTCGTTTCAACTGTTCATCGTTTGTCTGCTTGTGCATTAGGTGCATTTATATGCAAACTCCGAAACAATCCATGTGCTTGAGTGTTATCCAATCCTTTGGCTTCCCTACGAATTGGTAGCATAGAAAGCTCTTTTGGTCATGTACATAATGGGCCACTACAGTTGATTGTTCCCACCATGAAATGTGCTCACTTAAATGTCAAAGATCATTGCTAAGGATTGCATTTCTCCCGAGGGTACCTTTTCCCTATAGCCTCTCCTCATGGCTTGATACGAGACACCAATTGGATTTAGATCATCAATGTAATCGACAAAAAACTCGATCACCTCCTCTGCACCAACACCCTGGGCATTGCAGCCTTCTGGATAAGACCAGTTAGAAACATACTTCTTTAGAACACCCATGTACCTCTCGAAAAGGGAACATATTGTGCAGGAACATGGGTCTAAGAATATCTATCTCTTTGACAATGTGAACCATGAGATGGACCATAATATCAAATAACGATGGTAGGAGGATCATCTCAAGACTGACCATACCTCGGACCACGTCATCCTGCAGCTTACCTGGCTTAATTGGATCAATGACCTTCTATAATACAATGCTGAAGAAAGAACACAATTTCATGATAGTCCCTCGTACCCAATCCGACATAATATCTCTCAGTGCCACTAGAAGTAACCATGTCATCATTACATAACAATCATTCAATTTCAGGTGTACGATTTTATTCTCTTTCATGCTTATGAGACTCCTTATGTTCGAGAGTACATGGAATGAACCTTCACACATTTCAATCAATAAATCATTTTTTTCTCTTGCTCAGTGTGCAGCTCACAGTATGGAGGTAATGCTATCTTTTCCCTCTCCTTTTCGGATGTAGGTTGTTTCTGAGTTCTCAAAGTTCCAAGTCCTTTTGTGCATGAAATGTATCTTCTGATTTGTCGTGATGTGCAGGAAGCCTAGTAGATTCACGCAAACATTCTTCGTGATGTGCATGAAGTCAAGTGTGTGATGGACCTCTAAGACTTCGTAACAAGGTAACTCCCAAAAAATTAACTTTTTCCGCGTCGGCGTCTGACCTTCTTCAATCAGGACAGGTAATACTACTTTCAAATCCTTTAACATAAAAAATAGAGAAAATTGCATTGTTACCCCCCTAAACTTGCAGCGATTCTCACGTAACCCCCTGAACTTGAGTTTTACTTTCTCGCCCCCTAAACTTGTCTCTATTTGCACGATTGCCTCAAAACCATCAGGTCAACCATTAACTGTTGGCGTGGCAATTACGTGGCCGTTAAGCACTGATGTGGCTGCATGCCAGCTGAAGGTGAAATTTTTTTCTATTTTTTTAATGATTTTTCAATTTTTATGATTTTTCTAATTTTTATGATTTTTTTACCAACAACTAGCCATGTCAGCCTTCAGCTGCCATATGGCAGCCACATCAGCGATTAACGGCCACATAATTTCCACATCAGCACTTAACGGTTGCCTTAACGGTTTTGAGGCAACCGTGCAAACAGAGACAAGTTTAGGGGTGCGAAAAAGTAAAACTCAAGTTCAGGGGGCTACGTGAGAATCGCTACAAGTTCAGGGGGGCAACAATGCAATTTTATCTAGAAAATACACGTGCCCCATTATGATGTGCGGCCTTTGTATGATGGTCTGGTTTCCCTTTGAAATTCTTACTTTCCTCCATAATGGATGCTTCATAAGAAAAAACCTACGATGACCCATGTACACAACCTTCCGAGAGTTTTTTATGTACATGTCTGTTTCATCTAAGCACTAGATCAAGGATCTATATCCTCTGATAATTAGGCCCGATAGGTTGCCAAGTGAAGGACAATCATTGTTGGTTACAAATAACAATGTGTAGGCCGAAGTGCTCTCTCTTGTACTCATCCAATACCCGTACAACATCGTAACACAGCATTAGAAGATCTTTAACCATTGGTTTAAGGTATGCGTCGATGTCCTTTCTATATGCTTCGGGTCTTGGGTTAGAAATGACATCATCATATACTTCCGTTTTATGCACGACCAAAAAGGAAGGTTGTTGATAAATATTCACAGGCCAAGTGCTATGGCTACTGTTCATCTCACTGAAAGGATTCATCTCATCCGTAATCAACCCAAAACTTATGTCCCTAGCCTCCTTTGCAAAAGTTCGGGGGTATGTTATATTGACTTTCTTTCACTAGGAGCCATCATCAAGGTGTTAGCATTTCATCATCCCGACACTCCTCTTTGTGTAAATGCAACATCTAGGCATACGCTTTGTTCGAAAACAAGCACTTCAACCAGGGATATAGGAAATACCACATCACCTTAATGGGTGTCTCTTCTTCTTACGCACCCCCTCTACCTCACCTAGGTAATCACGCTTGATCTTATCATGATGCATTGACACAAAGACATAAAGGATAAAGGATACAATCTTTAGGGCAGGCATGTATCTTCATTACTTTTAATCCCAAAGGTCAGCCAACTTGCTTGGCTTCGTACATAGTTTCAGATAGTGTGTTATCCTTTGTAAGCAACTTCTTTATGAGATATAACAACTCATCAAATACCTTATCGGACAATCAATTTGTCACCTTCCACGGTGTAAGTTCAAGATAGCCCTTGTGTGATTTCGGCGATTAATGACAAACACATAAAATGATAATGCTTAGATTATTACTTGATTAAGGACAACATTTAATATGCTTATTGCCATGAGAATAATTTGTTCGATGCTAAGATTGGTCTAGTCTCATCTTGTTTAGAGGGAATTCTAGATATCTTGCTTTGTCTTGGACTTTAGCATAAATATCTTTCGGCACGATTAGACCTTGTTGATTATCAATACTATCATTTCATGTCTATCGAGCTTTTGGGACTAATGCCTTTCATGAGGTGATGTGAAGAAGATTAAGTCCCATGGAGGTGAAAGACGACTAAGTGGAGTGAAGGATGATGTCGGAGTCAAGTTCAACAAGACGAGGTTTCACCAAGAGTTGAGGACTACGTCAAGATCGATTTAACGGGATGATTGTCAGGGGGGATGATCAATTAGGTCAATAGGACGAGAAAGTCTCATCAGGTGAACAAGTCGAGGTTGGCAAGATGGTGGCATCATCGCAAGTCAAAGGTCATCATGACACAGTGCATCAAGGAGTGATGCATGGAATCACAAGGCAAAGGTATGGCTAGTGTAGGGCTAAGATTTTTCCTAATCCTTTGCCTGCCTCGGTGTTGGTGGGATACCGGATCGTTGGATAGTCGCTTTACTATTAAGAGGGGTACTCGTCGGTGTTGATCGGACCGTTTCATAGCTCGCTTGTGATGCACATTGAGCCTACTTAACCCTAGTTAAGCCTAGAGGGGTGTCTTAGGGTGTAGGTGGCGTGGAGCGTGTGAGAGCGAGGTCGTCGGGGTTTGGACGTGCGTCGAAGTACTTAGTCCCTATTGTTTTGGTTCCGTGAAACAGTGTCCGGCTATCTTCCAGACAGTGTCCACTGGAGTCTTAGTGTTTGGGCTTTTCCGGTTTAGATAATCCTCCAACCTGTGTCCAGTCTCGGCTAGATGGTGTTCGGAGGCTAGGCCTGTGATGGCTAGTCTTGCGGGACCGCGTCCGGTGACCTTTGGACCGTGTTCGATGGAGTTCTAGTTTTGAATCGTGTGTTGCGCACGCTCGTCCTAGACGTGATCTGTAGGGCTCCTGAGTGTGTCCGGTGTATTATTTGTACTTCTCAAGACGATGTCCGGTTGTCACCAGACAGGGCCCGTGGACATTGTGATGTGGTTTGTTCGGGGATGGGGGTCCTCCGGACGGGGTCCGGTCAGCCATGGACCTATGGTTTGGTCCCCACCGGACGTTGTCCCGTGAAGTCAATTTAACTAGAGTAGTTCCTTCGGTCATTGTCGGAAGGCTTTGGTCTGGCCTTTTGTTGCTTCACCGGACATTGTCCGGTGGCCGTAGGACAGTGTCTGGTGGAGTCGCAACGGCTAGTTTTTGTCTTCAATGGCTAGTCCTTGTCTTGGGGCATATAAAAAGAAGGTTGTATCCCGAGTTTAGATGTCGGTCCTAGGATGTGTTCCTAAGTGTTAGGGTTTGTGAGAAGATGGTGAGAGGAGCTTCTATGTGGTATGAGTCATGTCTTAATGAGAGGGATAGCACCATAATTGTGAGATTAGGTGTGTCCCAAGTGAGAGGAGTGAGTGACCAAGAGCAACTTATGTGCATCACTCTTGTGCTTTGATACGGTGGGATCAAATGGCTTCGAACTTGTTACTCTTGGTGCTTGCCAGCACCTAGACGGCGTAGAGGTGTCATGCACCAGTGATCTTCTTGATGGAGGTTGTGAGAAGGTCGGGGACGAATTGTGTGTGTGGCGTTGGTGCTTGCCATCTCCGGAGCGGAGGAAGTAGCAACGACTAGTAGAGCAGAGGGAGCTAGCTTGAGAGAGAGCTGATCCTTGCGAGGATCAAGCCTCAACGTGGATTAGTGGAGACCAGCAAGTCTCCGATACCACGGGAAAAGTCTTTGTGTAACTTGTGGTTTGCTTATTATGCTCTATTATTCATTGTCATTTCATGAGGTGATTATTAATTGTGCTTCTCATGAGGTGATTATTAATTGTGCTTGGATTTACCATGAGTAGTTTAGTTAGTTGCGATTGTGAACTTAGAATTAAATTGCTTGCTTGTCACCGAAGGTTTGAAAACCTATTTTAGCTCTTCATTGATCTAGGGTAATCTGTTTCACTATCCTCGTTTTGTATTTCACTTAACCATAGAATTTTCATCACCTAGATTACTCACTTGTGTTCAAACATTTGCATTTCGTTTCCGCATTTATTTAGTTTTTGAATACAAGTATAAAACTTGATAATTAGGTGTAAAAATTGAAAATCCCAATCTACCCCCTCCTGGGCATCCGGGTCCTTATACATGGCATGAGTTCTAGTGTGGTATATAGTTTTTTGCGGCCTTGCATGCAGTTTGGTACGATAATGGTTTACTATCCTCCCATAAGCGCCGTAACTTTTTGAATTGTCTTTCATCTGTGTAGTCTCCCTCTCCATCACACAACATTTGGTCTAGCTCGTGATCACCAAACTCCCACAATGTATCCTCGAAATAACCATATTGGGTAGCGTCCGGGATACTGTTGTCCCCCCTCTTTTTCATCTTCCTGGATAATCCCTTCTTTACCGTGTTTGGTCTAGTTTGGCATGAAACCTCTTTGTAGCAAATGGCTGTGGAGGCCACTCGTTCGAATACTCCTTCTCATTCATACAGTCCACGCATGAGCAACATATGAAGCCTGATGCCTTGTATGCTATGACCGCACGAATAAATGTTTGCATGCCCTCAATGAACTCCTTGGAGCATCGATATGAGTTGTACATACATAGCCAATCCATCTACATTAGGTTATAGCAAGCTAATTATTAGATAATTTTACAATAATAATTTATCATATTTACAAAATACAACTTAAACTAATACAGGAAAATATGGGGAGGTTTAAATAAATAACGTGACACGATCAAATATGGGAAGAAATCTTTTAATAGCTTTTAAGCGGTCGCGGGCTTCCTGAACATTATAAAAATAGGGAATCCCACATTAATTCTTCATTCTCAATTGTAACTCTCTCCTTTTAGATTATTCACCATGTATAGAGCTATATCTTAATATGAGAAAATACCAAGCATATATACACAACAATTTTTTTGCATTTTACTTCAAGAATTGGTCGACTTTTAGACTCAATATAACTCATGAATCATGGAACCGTAACCTAAGTTTGAGCTAGATCCACGTATTCGATGGGAGCTACGTCATAATCTAAGCAACTCTAAGCATACATAACAAGTATTTTGCAATCTACTTCAAAAATTGATCGAGCTAGATCTTCATTCAGGGAATCCTTCATCAATCATGTAAAAAAAAAAATACTCTTTTCACATTTTTAAAACAAATAGCCAATTAAATCTAACTAAAAATAAAGTGGGGATGATGTTACAAATTTTAAAGCACTTGAATTAGAGTAAAATCGTCAAATTTTGAAAAATTTGGACAGCACCTCCCCCACCTCGCTTGGGCGCATCTCTGTTCTTCTTGGTTGTGGCAGCATGGAGAGGAAGGACAAGACCGGTTCAAATAGTGTCCGAGAAATTTACAACTGCCTTGTATCATGAATCGACAGTGAAGCTATACATTAATACTGATTCACTACCGATTCGTGATACGAATTGGTAGCTGAGCTGTGGCATCACTATTGGTCCATTGCTCCAATCGGCGATAGTAACTCACTCCGATCTTGTACCCATTGAACCGATAATGATGTAACCATCACAATGGGTTCACATCCGATCGGTAAAGACGGCAGTGATGAGGGGTTCTTTTAAATTTGTAGTCCGCGAGCACAACAATCAAACTTGTCGGTAAAGATGGCAGCGATGAGCGGTTCTTTTAATTTGTAGTCCGCGAGCACAACAATCAAACTTGTCGGTAAAGATGGCAGCGATGAGCGGTTCTTTTAATTTGTAGTCCGCGAGCACAACATGCCTTCCAATCCACAATCATATTGCAGATGTCCATGACTTTATCTTGCTATAAAAGTTTAGATTTCATAGTGGTAAAAATGAGATAGTCAACACTAAGAAAATCATCATAGTGCTTTTAATAAACATTTACAATACAGATTGTATTTCAACAGGTTCATCAAGGTACTACTACTATTTAGATTAAATATTCATTCATAATAACTAATAAAGAACAATTCTTAAAATAATATCAATCATCTTGCATATATCATAATTCTCTAATAAAAAATAGAGTAAATTGCACCGCAGGTCCCTGAACTTGTACCTCCGTTTCGGATAGATCCCTGAACTATGAAACAAGGCATCTGGGGTCCCTGAACTTGCAAAACCGTTTCACCTGGGTCCAAATGAGTTATAAGTAAGCGGTTTTGTGAATTTTTTTGGGCAAAAAACTTTAAAATTTTTAGAAAAATCCCAAAAAGATCAAAAAATAAGAAAAATCCTAAAAAGATTTTAAAATATTAAAAAACCCATTATTGAAAAAGTATAAAAAATTCATAAGTATCGAAAATATTAAAAAATGCGACATACTAAAAATTCATAAAACTCAAAAAATCCCCAAAAAAATATTGAAGAAATTGATAAAAATTAAAAACAAAAATAAAAAATCAGGAAAAATCAAAAAATAGAAAACCCATAAAACTAAAATATTTTAGAGTTTCTCTTTAAAAAATGCTATTTTGGATTTTTGATGGTGAAATCTAGTCTTTTTTTTTGGATTTTTCTAAAATATTTTGGTTTTAAGAGTTTTCTATATTTTGTTTTTTTTTTGGTTTTCCCTTTTTTGTTTTTTATTTTGGTTTTCCTGAAAAACAAAAAATAGAAAACTCTTAAAACCAAAATATTTTAGAAAAATCCAAAAAAAAAGACTAGATTTCACCATCAAAAATCCAAAATAGCATTTTTTAAAGAGAAACTCTAAAATATTTTAGTTTTATGGGTTTTCTATTTTTTGATTTTTCCTGATTTTTTATTTTTGTTTTTAATTTTTATCAATTTCTTCAATATTTTTTTGGGGATTTTTTGAGTTTTATGAATTTTTAGTATGTCGCATTTTTTAATATTTTCGATACTTATGAATTTTTTATACTTTTTCAATAATGGGTTTTTTAATATTTTAAAATCTTTTTAGGATTTTTCTTATTTTTTGATCTTTTTGGGATTTTTCTAAAAATTTTAAAGTTTTTTGCCCAAAAAAATTCACAAAACCGCTTACTTATAACTCATTTGGACCCAGGTGAAACGGTTTTGCAAGTTCAGGGACCCCAGATGCCTTGTTTCATAGTTCAGGGATCTATCCGAAACGGAGGTACAAGTTCTGGGACCTGTGGTGCAATTTACTCTAAAAAATATATCTAAAAAGTAAAGCATCAGGTATAACAACAAATATTAAACTATGTTTACGTGCGTACCTCCTTTAACAATTTAGAGAAGATACTCCCACTCAAATCACATTCCCACTAATGACTCGCAATGGGAAAAGATCCATGGTTACTACAGTTCGGGTAATGATTTGTCAATACTACTTGAACCCGCAACATAGGTAAGACAACTCTTTGCCAATCACATCGTATGTGACTCTTGTTTTTTGGGTGGCATCATATGCCTGGCTCTCAACCGTGATGCCCCGAAGTCCCAAATTCTATTTGGGTGACTCCGATAGGCAAACCAAAACTATGCGTGTGAACGCACGGGTTAGGCTATACTCACCCTGTTGTACAAGAAAAAAGACGGCGTCCCTGAATTGTCAAGAACTTATCCGCCAGCTTGCAAGACAATAGGTGCAGCAATTGGAAGGGCATCGTACACTTAAATTCCAAGGAAAATCTATTCTATGAAAGAATATCAGAGTAGGAAAACCATTACAGAAAATACACTTTTTAAATTGTGCACCGGTATGGCCCAAGACGCTGTGATCATTATCACTGCGCGCCCATTCCTGTCCACCGAGCATCAACTTGATTTTGCTCAAGTATCACAAATTAATATGTAGGCCTTAGTAAGATGTATCATATACATGAGGATCAAACTATTCACATACATCTGCATAGAATCAAATTCTATCAAATAATGTTAACTCATAACATTTATGAAAAGGCACATAAATAATTCGTGTGGTAGAAACAATTTTTTAGTAGTGAATCATATTCACAAATTTTTCCCATGAAAAATTCCAACAAATTAATCACATTAATCAGCTCCGGACCAATCATATTGACCCAATGAATATTCCATTAAGCACGCAGTTTACTGATAATTAGCTGGCATGGTTCGAACTGTGAATCCTATTCATAATCTTACCCGTGTCAATTCGATTGAATTAATCATATTAATCTATTACCAGACTACTCATTAGCCCCATGGCCCCTACCAGGCATTATGGCAGTAAGGGAAGTTTACTAGACAACCAGCGCTCGAGGCAGTTGGCGCTGGTATTATCCTCCAACTCCAAGAGCCATCGATAGTGTGGCTAAACCGTTGCTCGGGATCCAAATCCTAGCATGCGGTGGGGCTCTCCAACCAGCTTTACGACCAACTCGAGCTCCTCCGAGCAGAACCGAGCGGTACCGAACAGCGCCGAGCAGTCTACGAATGACTCGAGCTACTCTTGACCAGCCGGCGAGCACTCCTAACCAGTCGGCGAGCAGTCCCATCCAGGCAGCGAGCAGCTCTGACCAGTCGGCGAGCAGTCATGATCAGCCAGCGAGCGCTCCCAACCAGGCTGCGAGTAGCTCTGACCAGTCGGCGAGCAGCTCTTACTAGTCGGCGATCAGTGCCGGAAAGCATCCCGTGCAACAATTTGCTCGAAACGGATCAGTCCGAGCATAAACACGCACGTCTACAAGATTTCCAGTAGCAAAGACGACCAACGTTTGGTCTTTCATCGTGATCAAGAACATTATTAACACGTGCAACTATTGCACGTTAACCATGAATCAGTGACCATCTAACCAATCAAATCAGCTAGACCACCGGTTACTCTAGCCAACACTTAGATGTTCTAATCATATTAGCCCAACTGATCAAATCATGTGCTCACATGCAGAACCAAAATGAGATTAATAATATTAATCAACTCGCTGACTAGACTAATCTTATTAGCTAGTCAACTCGGCCACATGCACATTCAGCAGCACTATAGAGCATCGTATGCATCTATGCATGCAAGCTGGAAGCACCGCAGCGAACTCACGCACACAAACACGAATAGTGTATACATGCGAGCAGTACCTAGCGACACAGAGCAGCGCCGAACACTGCCGAGCAGCGACCTGGCTCTCAACCAACACACCATCACCATGCAGTAGCCTCAGCCAACTTGTTCAGCAACACACGCCAAAAATTGAACTCATCAGGATATAACAAAACTGATCATATCAATTGACTATGTTGATCTAATTAACTCGGCTAAGATTAATCTCATTAATCACCCAAATGTATAGTAGATCAAATCAATCCATCGCCATCTTTTATCATCATATGACTAAAAACAGCAGATCTAATCTACTAAATCACGCCACCATCGGATCATCTCGTGAACCTTGTGAATCAATTCCATCTATTTGGACTAGTTAGTAGCCGGTAGGCACCTGCTTCAACAGACGTGTGGTAGGTAATAGGTGGTGACAGCCCTATTATCCGGCTTAGACTTTGTGAAATCTGCCCCGTTAGTTGCAGACCAGTTGAGCCAAATCAGGACGATCATAACCATTTGGGATTCCAATTCAGGATAGCGGGTGGTAGTGAGTACCTGAGCTCCGATACAGAGTAGCAATTGTGTGTCAGTGATTTTGTATCTTTGGCTAAGTAAGAAACTGTAGAGCCTCTCAACCCGAAATATCTTATCCCACTCCCATCATTACTGTCGTTACCACTATTATCCATCCGGTCAAGTTAGATTCTAGAATAGAGCACTTCTCGTTACTCGTGGAAATCGATACCTTGGAATACTCTCGGGTGAAAGCTACAGTGATATCCGTGTGCTTGCGGATTAATTCCAAAAGGCATAATAATCGCCAACAGTCGGCGAGCAGTCCCATCCAGGCTGCGAGCAGCTCTGACCAGTCGGCAAGCAGCTCTTACTAGTCGGTGATCAGTGCCGGAAAGCATCCCGTGCAACAATTTGCTCGAAACGGATCGGTCCGAGCATAAACACGCATGTCTACAAGATTTCCAGCAGCAAAGACGACCAACGTTTGGTCTTTCATCGTGATCGAGAACATTATTAACACGTGCAACTATTGCATGTTAACCATGACTCAGCGACCATCTAACCAATCAAATAGGCTAGACCACCGGTTACTCTGGCCAACACTTAGATGTTCTAATCATATTAGCCCAACTGATCAAATCGTGTGCTCACATGCAGAACCAAAATGAAATTAATCATATTAATCAACTCGCCGACTAGACTAATCTTATTAGCTAGTCAACTCGGCCACATGCACATTCAGTAGCACCATAGAGCATCGTATGCATCTATGCATGCAAGCTGGATGCAGCGCAGCGAACTCACACACACGAACGCGAATAGTGTATACATGCAGCAGTACCTAGCCGCGCAGAGCAGCGCCGAACACTGCCGAGCAGTGACTTGGCTCTCAGCCAACACACCATCACCATGCAGTAGCCTCAGCCAACTTGTTCAGCAACACACGCCAAAAATTGAACTCATCAGGATATAACAAAACTGATCATATCAATTGACTATGTTGATCTAATCAACTCGGCTAAGATTAATCTCATTAATCACCCAAATGTATAGTAGATCAAATCAATCCATCGCCATCTTTTATCATCATATGACTAAAAACAGCAGATCTAATCTACTAAATCACGCCACCATCGGATCATCTCGTGAACCTTGTGAATCAATTCCATCTATAGTAGATCGCATCTAACATGAGGAATCGGCAATAGATCCAAACTACAACCTTGCATATCACATACGCGACCAATCCGGATCAAGAACTAAACAGGATGGCTCTGATACCACTGAAGGGAAACGCGGGATTGCTACGCTAGCAACAAATCAAATTATACCGCGGAAACCCAAGAACACCCTGCAAGTAAATGAACACAGATCAAGATTACCTTACAACGCGCTATGTAGCGAAAGACGAATCAATAAAGCCGGTTCACCGATTTGCACGTAAACGTACGGAAGTAGTCATTCATAGCAATCCAGATCACCACCAAGTGCTCATCTGTGCTCGCTGAGTGCTATCCGGTGGTCGCCGAGTGCTCCGCGCGCTCACCAAGTGATTCGCAACCTTCCCTGCAACACACCTTCAAACGGATGCCCCGGCCACATCCGGGCTTCGTTTTCTATGTTCTACCACTCCTTGGAAAGCTAACGAGATTATATTTCCAACGCATCCAGTCTAGCCCATAAACTCCTTCTGTATCAACGAAAATCGATGAAACAAGATCGTGTTCAGAATCTATCCACGAGCAGATTTCATCTCCTATTCAGATTCGCATCGACTAGCGCCACAAGGTGTAGTGTCTCTACGGTATCCACACATACAGGGATTGAAATCCATCCATGCTCTGTGTGCTAGCACCGGCACACAGACGCCTGGGAGATGACGGCTAGGGTTTGTGGAGAAGGAGAACTTGCGCCCAGGCATATGCCGACCTCTCCTCCACCTCCCTTTATATAGCGTCCACTATTGGGCCCTCTACGCTAGAGGCCCAATAAGGTTTGGGTCCACATCATATGTATCTCATGGTAACCATGAGCCCGCATCATATGCGACTCATAATTTTTATTGGGCATATCCCAACATAGAAGGCAAGGTCACTATAGCCGCGGAGGATGAATCGGGACTGTCGATCAAGGACGTGTGGCAGCTGGAGTGGACCATCGCATCGCCCGTCCCCTGGGGCGTGCTGGTTCACTCCCTAGTGGGGATCTGTCATGTCCAGCAGGGCCACGCAGTGTCCGGAGGCAAGCCGACACGACCGCATCTGACAGCGGGTGTCGGAGGCTCTCGGTAGACGTGAGGATTGGGGCGGCGGTTGCGCTGAGGTGCCCTGAAATTGCGCTCCCGTATGAATGGGCGCCTCCTCAGTATCAGTCCCTCAGGAGAGGATCTTTACGTGTTGGCTCTGCCCACTCCGAAAGCCCAGGTACGCAGTGAGTTCAAGTTTTTGGATAAGTGTAGGTTGTGGCGCACTATGATGCAGATTTCAGAGGAGGTTTGTCTGCTCCTCATTCCGAAGGGGGAAGGGGCTCCGCAAGGAAGGTTTGCATGGACAAGGGCGTGGCGAAAAAGGCCCGTGACCATAAGAGGCTCCTGTTGTAGCAGAGGAACACCCACCCCCTACGAACCAGGAAGAGGCGAACCAATGCGGGAACAGATCAAGGAATGTGCCAACCCAAAGGAAGCCTCGCTCCCTGATGCCGAGGCAAAGGAGGATCAAGGGAGGTGCCAATCCGGAGGAAGCCCTGCTCCCTAATGGTGAGGCAAAGGCGGATCAAGTGAGATGCCAACCCGGAGGAAGCCCCGCCCTCTGATGGCGAGGCAAAGACAGATCAAGGGAGGCAAATGCAGATCAAGGTAATGAGGCAAAGGCGGACCAAGGAGGGGGAGATGGAGCGTCTCGCAGGAGCCCGAGGGAGGCCGTACGCCCTAGAGCAAAGATGCGAAGGTGGGAAGGTTTCGTAGGAGCCAAGAAGGCCAGGGGACAGCAAGTACTGGGCGTCAGGAATCGTATCGCGTGGTAGAAGGATACGCGTGCGTACTGGCCGTAACAACCGGGTCTCCTTATATTTCCCTTTGTAACCTTGCTTCAGCTGAGGTGGTGGGGGCATTTAGGTCCTCGCCCTAGGCCCCATGGTGTTTTTCCCCTGAAGCCCACGCCCTGGGGAGCAGGTCAGGGGCCAAGCAGTCTTTTTCACTTTCCGCGAAAAGACTTCTTGGCCCCCGCTTTGCCCTCGGTGAGAGGGGCTGTAATGGAAAATGTAAAAATTGTCTCCTACCATAAATAGGGGGATCTAGAACAATGAATGACAAGCAACAAGTTTTTAGCTAACTACTTGGTAGTAGCTCTGCTTCCCGAGTTGCTTCGCGTGCGTTGCCAAGTTGCTCCGCAAGGCAGACCCTTAGAAATTGGTTGTCTGGCTCAAGCCAACGACTGCGCCGCTGGTAAGGAAGCAGGCCAGCGAGGGAGGTGCTTGAGGATGGGAAGGGAGCTAGCTCGAGGAGAGTCACTCGAGCTCCAAGCTTAGGAGGCGAGAGGTGGAAGAATGAAGGTCAAATGGTAGATTTGATGAAAATTTGAAGACAAAGGATAGAAATGTTAACGTTAGAAATTGACGTGATGCGATCTAGAAACGACATCGGAGGTATGATGTTTGGTAACATAATTCAGCTCTCACCTTCATCTGTGGGGCCCTGATTATGGATGCTAATCCCACCCGGGTCATGATCAGTACAAACCAATCGCAACAGATCGATCATTATATAGGATCAAGAATATGAGTCCAACCCTATAACACTATCCTCCGTGCCTATTACAACTCAAAGTCCACATAATCTATTTATGCACGTATTCGACGTCAACTCTAACCGCCAGCAGTGGTGTAGTTGTAATCCTTCATAATTTATAACTGCATCAGCCGAATTTCCCACTTATTAGTGATATTTTAGTGAAGTTGGAAACTTTCCGATGACGTGGATGTTAAAAGCCCAAAATTCAAAGGTTGCTGTAGTGACACCGATATCATTCACAATCTCGCACAATGACAATCTCCGACCCATGTTGATGTAATTATAGCATTGCTAAAGTCTAAACATAGTTAGCACTTAGCTGTTAAATACTCTTTCCGGTCACAAAAAGAAGTCACTTGACTTTGGACATGCCTTTGACCATTCGTCTTATTCAAAAAAGTTTTATAAATATTATTTATATTTATTTTGTTATGATTTAATTTATTATTAAATGTATTTTAAGTATGAATTATATTTTTACATATTTAAACTAAATTTTTGAATAAGATGAATGGCTAAAGACGTATCCAAAAGTCAACGGCGACTTCTTTTTGTGTCCGGAGGTAGTATATCGGCAAGGACAATGTAATTCCACAACGTGCCTTCACAAGGAATTTTGTACACAACGAAAATAGTTATTCCAACCACTACCCGGCCCGGTTTGATTGATCCATTAAGTTTTTCTTATCGATTAAATTCTTGCACCAGCTTTCCGCTGTCACAATAACATGAATGCTATCTATAAAAAACAAACATTTTTATGATCATTCAATATATATAATTTTTCCACCAACATACAATTGATTTTACCACCAAGGTTTTTAACGGTTAGAACGTGGGAAGTGAACACATGCTCCACTAGGTAACTAGGTTCGCACGTTAATTTCTATCCACCTCCATGCTAAACAAATATTAATAATCCTCACTATGCTATATAACTAAAAAGAAACAAGAGGGTTCGTGGAAATACATACGCGGAGAGCCGGAGATACAAGGGCAACATGATTCCCGATCATGCATACATGCTGGCTTGTAGTGCTACACTGCTAAGTACTCCTACTTACGTACTACCTCCGTTTTTTTTATTTGACGCCTTTGACTTTTGAGCTTGCCTTTGACCATTCGTCTTATTTAAAAAATTAGTGCAAACATGAAAAAAATAAGTCATATTTAAAATATCTTTATTGATAAAACAACTCACAACAAAATTAATGATATTTACATAATTTTTTTGAATAAAACGAATGGTAAAAGATGTGTTCAAAAGTTAAAAGCGTCAAACAAAAAAGAACGGAGAGAGTATATACATAGAGCTATCAGATAATAGCTGAAGGGGTTAAATCTAACATATATACTACTGTATTTACTATGGGATGATTGAGGGCAACCAGCTCCATCAAGCTCTCGGTTAGACCGCTCCGATGGTGAGCGACCAGTTGCTGGCTTGCGGCAATCGATCGCTGATCATCTGGTGTCACTGAATTCCATCCTCACGCCTACGTCCCCTTGCTGATCGTGCGCCATGAGCAACCAAGCGAAGGTGATCAGGAGCTCCCCGCCCTTGGCCAGCTGCGCCGCCTGCGCCTCCGGCCGGGACTTGCCGGCGGCATAGAGGACGGACAGGATCCACATTTTCTTCATCTCCTCACTACAGGAATCTCCCTCAATACCGAGGGCTAAAAACCCTCGCGAAAAAGGAAGAAGCCCTCGCAATTTACTATTTACGAGGGCCGGCCCTCGTGAATAAGCGCTCGCGTCCGCTCCCCCGCAAATAACAACAAAACACGAGGGCAAGGCCCTCGCGAATAGTTAGTTGCGAGGGTTTTAATATGCCCTCGGAATTAACAGGCCTGCAGCTTTATCGCGAGGGTCGCGCAGCCCTCGCGAAAAGTATGCGGGGCCCACCTCCCTGCCGCGCGCACGAGATGGGCGTCAGCTATTCGCTAGGGCCAAATAGCCCTCGCGAATAGCTCCGTTAGATCGCCATGGCGGCGTGAAGAAGTAGGGGGAGGATAGATAGAACAGAGGACGAAGAAGGAATAGTTTCTGATTAATTTTTCGATAATCCTCTTACAGCTACAGTCCTCGGCTATAAAGCCAGACGCACGCTTACATGGGCCACAACCCAGAGTCAACCCCAAGACCGAAACTCCCATGGCCCACCAGCTACTCCTTTCCAGCCTTCACCTCATCCTGCTGCTGATCGATGACAATGCCGCCCCCTTGAGAAGTCGCTTGCCCCCAAGTGGCTGCGTCTGGAAATTTGCGACGAAGCACTTCATAATCTTCCCAAGTAGCTGAACTGGCCGGCAAAGAAGTTCACTTGATCAACACCTGCAGATAAGCAGCATTTCCTTTCTTAACCAATCTTCTATCCAACACCTCCTCCGGTTCGACATCCATGACATCCATAGGAATTTGCTCAGGCAATTCAGAACACACTGGTGTGAAGTTTGGAGTAGAAGGTTTCAGTTGCGACACATGAAAAACCAGATGAATCAAGCTTGTAGTAGGTAACTGCAACTTATAAGCTACTGGACCAATCCGTTGTAGCACCTTAAAAGGCCCAAAATATTTTAAAGCCAACTTTGGACTGGGCTTCACTCACACTGAAGTTTGAGTATATGGCTGTACCTTCACCAGGACGTGCTCCCCCTCTTGAAAAACTCTAGTCGAGCACTGTTTATCAGCGTAAGTCTTGAATTTCTGCTGAGCTCGTGCCAAATGAGTTTTCAACAATTCAGTGAACTGTTGTCTTTCTCTGAGCATGTCCACCACATCCAGTTGAGTACTAGCAGCTAAGTCAGGCATGACACCATAATGAGGATCTGTGCCATACAGTGCTTTGAAAGGTGTTGCCTGTAAAGAGGAGTGATAGTTTGAGTTATACCAAAACTCAGCCATAGGTAGCCACCTAGACCAATTCTTAGGTGAATAAGAACACGCACACCGAACATACATTTCTAAGCACTGGTTAACCCATTCTGTTTGACCATCCGACTGTGGGTGGTAGGCAGTACTCATATTTAGCCGAATGTCAAAGAGTCTGAATAGCTCTTTCCAGAACAAACTAGTAAACACCTTGTCTCTGTCTGACACAATAGATCTCGGCATCCCATGCAACTTCACAATATTTTGGAAAAATATCCGGCCCACTTGAGATGCATTAAAGGGATGCTTGAGAGCAAAGAAATGACTATATTTGGTAAAACGGTCAACAACCACCAAAATGACTATGAATCCATCAGACAGAGGTAAACCTTCGATAAAATCTGTTGACAAATCTTGCCAGGCTCCTTGAGGAATGAGAAGAGGTTGTAGCAACCCAGGAAGCTTGCAATGTTCATGTTTAGCTTGTTGACAGATTTGGCACTGCTGCACAAAGTTCTGGACTGCTGCTTTAAGTCCATCCCATGCAAAACAGCTTCTTAATCCTTTGATAAGTTCCTTGAACACCAGAATGACCCCCAATAGGAGTAGCATGAAATGCTTGAATCACTCGGTTTTGTAATCCCACATTGGCCCCCAACCAAATTCTCCCTTATTTGTAAATGATTCCCTCTTTCAGTGTATATCCATCTTCCAACGATCCTCCTAAATCCAATTTCTTCAATAATTCAGATGCTTTGATGTCAACTGAATATGAATTTAAGACTTCTTGTAACCAAATAGGTTGCTCTCCCGAAATGGCCTGAACAGAAAAGAAGTGCCCTACTCGAGACAAAGCATTAGCTGCTCTATTCTCCACTCCTTTCTTGTATTGAAAATGAAATTGCAGACCCACTAACTTTGTCATAGCTTTCTTTTGAAGTTCAGATGTGAGGTGTTGCTCCTCTAACTGACACAAGCTTTTGTGATCAGTCCTAATAACAAAAGGACCCCTGAGAAGATACTGCCGCCATCTATCTATTGCCATCATGATAGCTAAGAATTCCTTCTCATAAATAGAGAGCTTTCGGTTAGTGACCCCCAGAGCTTTGCTATAAAAGGCAATTGGGTGACCTTCCTGTAGAAGAATAGCCCCTATTCCAGATTCATAAGCATCTGTCTCTATAATGAATTGCTTGGAAAAATCCGGCAAAGCTAACACAAGTGCTTGAAGCATGGCTTGTTTCAATACATTGAATGCCTTGTGAGCGTCTTCTGACCAAACAAACCCTTTCTTTTGCAGCAACACAGTCAGAGGTTTTGCTAATACGCCATAGTTCTTGATGAATTTTCTGTAATATCCAGTTAAGCCCAAAAATCCCCTTAATTCTGTGACATTTGAGGGAATGGGCCAAAGCTCCATAACTCTGGTTTTCTCAGGATCAGTTGCCACCCCTTGAGCAGAAATGATATGACCCAAGTAACTCAACTTCGAAGTGGCAAACTCACATTTAGAGAGTTTAGCATATAACTGATGTTTCCTCAAAGTTTCTAGCACTAAAGTAAGGTGCTGCACATGCTCCTCCCAAGTCTTGCTATAAATGAGAATGTCATCCATAAAAAACAAAAGGAATTTTCTACTAAATTTTGCAAATATGGAATTCATCACACACTGAAATGTGGCTGGAGCATTTGTAAGCCCAAAAGGCATCACTTTAAACTGGAACAGCCTATGGTGGGTTTTGAAAGCTGTTTTGACCTCATATGTTTCTTGCATCCTTATCTGGTGATATCCCGATCTTAAATCCAACTTGGAAAAATATTTTGCTCCAGCCAACTCGTCTAACAACTCATCCACAATTGGCAAAGGGAACTTGCTCTTGACAGTCAGAGCATTATGCTTTCGATAATCAACACAAAATCGCCAACTGCCATCCTTCTTTCTGACCAACAAAACCGGTGATGCAAAGGGGCTCATACTCGGCACAATAAGTCCAGCATCCAACATTTCCCTCACCTGTCTTTCTATCTCATCTTTCTGTAAAGGAGAATACCTATAAGGTCGCACATTGACAGGGACAGCTTGGGGCATAAGTGAAATTGTGTGGTCGTATTGTCTGTGAGGAGGTAATGCCTTTGGCTCCTGAAAGACATCCTTATACTGATGCAGCAGTTGGGATATCTCAGCTGGAGGATCTACTCCCTTCTCAGATTCACTCTCCGACATTGCCACTAAAGCAGTGGCCCAAATGTCATTCCCAACCTGCCATTTATGCAGTTGTTCAGCTGACATTTCCAACAATTGTCCTCCCTGACTTTCCACTAATCCTTGCAACTTAACCTTTTTTCCATTCGCCCACAATTCAATCCACTTCTCCTTCCAATTACACTGCATAGTGCCCCACCTGCTCAACCAATCTGTTCCCAATATAGCATCATACCCACCCAGAGGCAATACTCTCATATGATGCTGAAACGTATGATTCTGAACCCACCAAATTAAATCTGGAATTATTTGGGAACACATCATACTTTCCCCATTTGCTACCTTCACAGCCATAGTAGGTGCTGACCTTGGCTTGAGCTGTGATTGCTTAACCAACTTCTCGTCTATGAAGCTATGAGTGCTCCCTGAGTCAACAAGGATTAGCATCACTTTGTCTCCAATTAAAGCCCTAAGCCGAATTGTATTGAACTTGTCAGTTCCAGACAGAGCATGTATGGACAACTGTGCCTCTTCCATCTCTTCTTGTTCCTCTGCCTGAGCCATAGCATCCAGCACATCATCTTCAATAATTTCATTCACTTGAAGTGACTGTAATTGTCCATTGGCTGTTCCTTTACACTGATGCTGGGGAGTGTAAGTCTCTCCACATCTGAAACATAATCCATTGGCTCTCCTATACTCCTTCAACTGTCTTGCTTTCCATACTTCTCCCTTTTCTTGTCTTAACCCCCCTACATTTTTGACAGCACTCTCTCCCATGGGAACTATTTGACTGGGAGTCTTGTTGTAATTGCTTCTGTAAGTTTGTTTCCTTGCCCCTGAAAGAATTTGCTCCTGCACTATGGCTAGAGTTGCAGCCTTCCATATGCTATCAGGTAACTGCATCTCCACTGCAGCCCTCAATTCCTCTTTTAATCCCATGATAAACTTCGTGACCAGCATCAATCCCCCGACACTATTATCATATAACCGAATCTGGTACACTAACATCTCAAAACTCCTCTTATACTCCTCTACGGTGCCCATTTGTCTAAGCTGTAACAACTCCCTTAACTTGTTTCGATACTCATTACCTTCAAACTCCAATACTATTGCCTCCCTGAACTGGATCCAATCATGTGCAGGATTACTTACTTTAAATCATTGATACCAATGAGCTGCTCCCTCCACTAAGTAAATTGTCGCAGCTGCCACCTTAAACCCTGTAGGGATTTGGTACATTTCAAAAAATGTCTCACACTTGTCCACCCAGATCCTTACATCTGTTCCATTAAACTTCGGGAAATTCATTTTTGGCATCCATCCCTTACGATTTCCATTCTCAACCACATCCACAGAGACCGGAGTATGAGGAGGGAATGTCACCTGAGGCTGGCCGATTCCTCTGACCCCATGCAAGCCCGTTACAATTGGAGGAGCGGTCTGTGGTCTGTCCAGAGAAAACCCTTGAATCTCTCTAGATGGAATAGTGAGGGAGGAGGGTGGAGGTCCCCGTAGCGATTTGCTTGATGTAGATTGATCTGTTTGCAATTTTCCCATAGAGTTCGTGGTCAGATCCATCTTGACTTGCACTTGATCCAATTTCGCCTGCTGCTCCTCCAATTTATGCTCCATCGCCTCCAATCTCACCCCCACTTTCTCGTCTACCGCCACCAATTTCGCCTCCAATCTGCTCCCCATCACCTCCAACTCGTGCTTCAGAAACTCCAGCACCTGGCCTCCGACTCTCCCATGGCCAATAGAACTTGCCTCACCTGCCCGCTTGGCTTTACCGGCGCCGTGTTGCTCCACCTTTGAGCCAACCTAACCCGGTTCAGGATCTTACGGCAGCCACCCTAAAGCAGCCGCCAACCCGTTCCGTGGGATTTTACCGGTCAAGGCCTCGAGTATGCGGAAGCAATCCCCGGCTCGATCCGGCTCTGATACCAAATGTAACGCTCGATTCGCTAGGTCAGATCTCCATGGCGGCGTGAAGAAGCAGGGGGGAGGATAGATAGAACAGAGGAGGAAGAAGGAATAGTTTCTGATTACTTTTTCGATAATCCTCTTACAGCTACAGTCCTCAGCTATAAAGCCAGACGCACGCTTACATGGGCCACGGCCCAGAATCAACCCTAAGACCGAAACTCCCACTGCCCACCAGCTACTCCTTTCCAGCCTTCACCTCATCCTGCTGCTGATCGATGACAGATTGAGGGCAACCAGCTCCATCAAGCTCTCGGTTAGACCGCTCCGATGGTGAGCGACCAGTTGCAGGCTTGCGGCAATCGATCGCTGATCATCTGGTATTCTGAAAACTGAATATGTCACTGAATTCCATCCTCACGCCTACGTCCCCTCGCTGATCGTGCGCCATGAGCAGCCAAGCGAAGGTGAGGAGCTCCCCGCCCTTGGCCAGCTGCGCCGCCTGCGCCTCCGGCCGGGACTTGCCGGCGGCATAGAGGACGGACAGGATCCACATTTTCTTCATCTCCTCCAGCGTCTCCTTACACACCGGCGGATGCGAGATGCTGATTGGCTCTGGAATCCACTCGCAGTTTCTACTGCCCCGAGCAACGTCCCTGACGACATCGACCGTAAGAACATGAATCATTAGAATAGCCTGGACAGCCTACCATAGCCCATGTGGCTACCTAAACTATAACTTCCGATGCATTCCGACCAGAGTCCTCTTCTCCGGCCATCCAACATTACATGCAAGTTCTTCCACTGGTTGTTGCACAAGCGTGTTATGACTGCAGACGCTCTGCTCCGTCGGCACCTCCCAAGCATCTACTTTTGCCCTCTTTGCAGGCATAACCTAGAAACACTGGAGCACCTTTTCATGCAATGTGACTTCAGCTCTTTCATCTGTTCTCGACTGGCCGACCTCCTTGATGTCCCGCAACTCAATCCTACTACCAAAACTCATTGCAACAAGCTCACTAACTAGTGGGCCAATGACATCCTCTGAAATGGGCCATCCCGGGGTGCCCTATCAATCATCTCTGCCACTATTTGGCACTTTTGGTTGGAAAGAAACGACCGCGTCTTCCGCCAGGTAGATAAACACAGGCTAGTCTTTTTCAAGTTTTTGCTAGAAGTCTTGCGGCTTTGGGCGGCCGCAGGAACATGTTTTGTAATTAGTTAATTTACTCGTTGTGGCCTTTGGGGGGGCGAGGGGCCTTTTTTCTTCCTCCCCCCTGTACTCTTCTTCCTTTTGATCAATGTAAGGCAGTTCTCCTGCCCCTTTGCTAAAAAAAAAACCAGGATATGCTGGCAAGCCTACGATACTCTCGAGCCTCGAACCATCCCCAGGTTCATGGTGACATGATAATTAACTTTTTCTATTCCCTTTTGTTTAGTTTTTCTTTCAATCTTTGTTGAAAAATCCTGTGATTTTGTAATAAAAATTAGAAATGGTGCATTTTGTTAATTTATTATGTAGGTATTTATGTAATGTTTGAATTGAGAAATATTGAACATATATAGATTTGTAATTAATGTTTTAAATACTGTTTAAATTTTAGAATTTCAATTTTAGCAGTCAAAAATTCAAAAATTAGTTGGGTGCGCGTGCGGGTATCGATTATTGAATAGTTGGAAAAACATAAATTTGAATTTAGAAATGAACATAATATAAATTCAAATGGGATGTTTGACGTTGCTTTGATCACATGAAATATAAAACTCCAGGTGAACTTCTCCGGAAAGCTTTTGGTTTCAAAGGGGTTACCTCATAGGAAGTTATAAATTATTTGATTTTTTCTAGATGTGTAATTCCCAGTAGAAAGCAACATGGAACAGTTTGAACATTTGAAATTAGGTTTTTCAAATTTATAAAATTTAAACAGAGAGGTTTGACCAATGATGCCCTTTAAGGGGGGTTGCCCCTCGAGACAAGCATTAGTATCGACGGTTTGATAAAAAGCCGTCGATGCTAATCATAATACTCGACGGCAGTCAACAGAAACCCTCGGGAGAGTTAGTATCGACGGTTTTATATAGTACCGTCGAAAATAGCATCTTCGACGACTGTGTCGACCGCTGTTGCACAAGCCTTCGATACAGCGTAGTCAGCTACAAGCTTAGTGTTGACGGCCAGATATAAGCCGTCGAGACAACGAAATTTGACAGGGCAGTGT
The DNA here is from genome assembly GCA_005191435.1 of Raddia distichophylla. NCBI lineage: Eukaryota > Viridiplantae > Streptophyta > Magnoliopsida > Poales > Poaceae > Raddia > Raddia distichophylla. Next base: position 181,718 of record SPJY01018754.1, read on the forward strand.
CGACGGCCCAATTAAAGCAGTCGAGACTAAGGGGCCGTTACGAGGGCTTTCTCGACAGTTTATTTAAGGCCGTCGATACTACGAAAATTTTACATCAGTATCGACGGCTTAGGGTTTGCCGTCGACACTGTCCTAGTTATAGATGGACCGCAGGCGCGGGGACTTAGCGTTTCGCTAAGTCCCCAGCCTCGCTCGATCCCGCCGCCTGCCCGCCGCCGCGCCACTCCGCGTCCCCGCCTCCTCGCCGGACCACGTCCACGCCGCCGCGCCGGGCCGCCTCCCGCTATGGGTGGGAAGGCTCATGGGAGGCTAGCGATCGGAGGGGACCACCTGAGTATGGTGCTGTCTAATTTATGTTCGTGCCAGCTTAGATCATATTTTGTAACCACTAACATCGTTTTGTTACAGGTTGGAGGATTACATGCCTCAGGTGAGGGCTTCCCACTCTCAAACGGAGAGCCGACGCGCCTTCGAGGCCCGCATTGAGAGGGAGAGGCAGCGGGAGAGAGAGGGAGAGGGAGCGGGAGTAGGAGGAGAGCAGACAGATGATGCAGGCGATGAGGGAGAGCCTGAGGACCCAAGAAGAAGCTAGACAGAGGCAGGAGGCGGAGATGGCGAGGCAACGATATGAGTTCGAGTAGAGGTTCGCCTATCTGGAGTCTCTCTCTCGACTGGGGGGGTATTGTTCTAAAACCTTTAATATCTATCCACATGTCATTTATTACAATTTCATTCAAAAGTTAGATGTTCATAAAATTTTAGGCTGGTCCCAGTGGTACTGCTGGCGGTTCGACCTTCTACGGCCTGATCAGTAGCTAGCTTGCTTTACTTTTAACTTTCATACTTTTAGTTCGAAACTTTGTCTTGGATTTGTTATTTCATAGCTTGTGGACTTCGATGTGATATATATATGTGCATGTGGATATGCGGTAATGTCTAATTTGCGTATTTTGTGGTTTGGATGTGTCGTTTGGATTAATTGTGGTCGCATATGTGAGACGAGGGGTATATATATGAATTGTCGGGTATTTAGGGTTTGCAGGTGCGACTGTCGCTGCTGCAGGGGGGCAGCGGCGGCAGCCGTAGAAATTTGTGATTTTTTTAACAAAATGCAAAAAATATTTTTTTTCTGCTCTTAGTCTGTCTTGACGGCCACTATATGGCCGTCGATACTGCCCTACAGGAGAGACTGTCTCGACGGTCCTAATTCAGCCGTCGACACTGCCCAGGTGGGAACTTACCGATGGCTCAAGGAAACCGTCGAGAATGTGCCCTCCGTCCACGTCACCGGGCCTCGCCGTGGTGGGGCCCGCCAGCACTAGTTTCGACGACCCCTAATGGCCGTCGAGAAAGAGCCGACCAGGCCGGTAACGGCGTCCTGGGGAGCTGTTTCGACGGGCTGTGCTCTAGCCGTCGATAATAATAGTGTCAACGGCCAGGCCGTCGACACTACTAGCCTCTCTCGACGACCTTGACTCGACGGCCTCGTCTCGACGGCCAGCCATCGAGACTAAGTATACCCGACGGTAGTTCGTTTTTTATCGACGGTTTTTGCCGTCGATACTGTGGCCGCCTCCTGTAGTGCGAGCAACGTCCCTGACGACATCAACCGTAAGAACATGAATCATTAGGATAGCCTGGACTGCCTACCATAGCCCATATGGCTACCTAAACTATAACTTCCGATGCATTCCGTCCGAAGAGTCCTCTTCTCCAGCCATCCAACATTACATGCAAGTTCTTCCACTGGTTGTTGCACAAGTGTGTTATAACTGCAGACGCTCTGCTCCGTCGGCACCTCCCAAACATCTACTTTTGCCCTCTTTGCAGCCATAACCTAGAAACACCGGAGCACCTTTTCCTGCAATGTGACCTCAGCTCTTTCATCTGTTCTCGACTGGCCGACCTCCTTGATGTCCCGCAACTCAATCCTACTGCCTAAACTCATTGCAACAAACTCACTAACTAGTGGGCCAATGACATCCTCCGAAATGGGCCATCCCGGGGTGCCCTATCAATCATCTCTGCCACTATTTGGCACTTTTGGTTGGAAAGAAACGACCGCGTCTTCCGCCAGGTAGATAAACACAGGCTAGTCTTTTTCAAGTTTTTGCTAGAAGTCTTGCGGCTTTGGGCGGCCGCAGGAACGCGTTTTGTAATTAGTTAATTTACTCGTTGTGGCCTTTGGGGGGCGAGGGGCCTTTTTTCTTCCTCCACCCTGTACTCTTCCTTTTGATCAATGTAAGGCAGTTCTCCTGCCCCTTTGCTAAAAAAAAAACCAGGATATGCTGGCAAGCCTACGATACTCTCGAGCCTCGAACCATCCCCAGGTTCATGGTGACATGATCATCACAAATATAGCACATCCATCAATAAGGATGCCACCCATAAACAATGTGTATGTGATTGCAATGTCAAACTTGTTGTATTCCCCTAAATTGCTAACATAGAAGAGCACGAGCGCAACTATTATGGACAATTGAGAGACACATCGAAGTATAGTGCCCATCTTCTTTGAAGCACTTCAGCCTTAGTGTACAAATTGTCATACGCTATAGCAAGCTCAATCTCCAGAAGTTTGAGCTTGGGCAGCTGGTTTTCATCAAGTTTGTCTTCAATAAAAAATAAGCTACTTCTTTCATCCTCAACTTCCAAATCCAACGTTGGCCATCCAAAAAGGACATCTCGAATGGCTTGCGCAGAATTTAAAGCTATATAAACAATACTAGAATAGTAACGACGACTACTCTGTGGAAGTTTCAGTTTTTCTTCATGGGTAGAGATCCTACCACTATATTTTAAGTCTCTATACATATGAGCCAACGTACTCTCCGCATACTTGATTATTATAGCAATAAACACAAAGATAACAGATACTAGAAGCTGCATATTTTGCCAATCCATTTACTTCCAAAAGACATACAGTGTTAGGGTGACTTCCACTAATAGATTCAACAAATATCTCAAACACAGATTATTGTCTTCAATCGAAACGGCAGTGATAGGGCGTGTTTGGTTCGCCGCCGTCTCGTGCCATGCCAATGCGCGGGCGTTGACTGCGATTTGGCCGCCGCTTGGTTCGCCGCCAACGCACGGCGCGCCATCTCCCTCACGCGCCCTCGGCCCAGCTGTCAGTGGCTCGCCGGCGCGTCATTGGCTCGCCATCTCAGGGCGGCCGATTTGGCCGCCAACGAATGGCAAGGCGCGCTCCGCCGCCCCGCGTTGGCATGGCAAGGCACGGCACCCAACCAAACACGCCCATAGTGTCTTGGTCACCAAGTTGAATGAGCAGAAAGGGTGCCCACAAGAATGACAGTTTGTATGTCCCTCCTAGTGTGTTGTGCCTTGTGAGATGACCAAGTGCATAAACTGCTACAAAGTCTGCTCCTATACCTTTGAAGGCGACCTGTGAAGAAGAGAACACTTGCAGCGTGAAGATCAAAACAATTAGCGCATGGATTTGCCAAACCGGGACAGCTTCTAGGCCTTTAGTCCCGGACACAAACCTTACCATGGTGTAGAAAATATCTAAGAAATATGACGAAACCAAGACTTGAACCTGAAACCTCCTGCCACCACAGGACTCCCCACTCACCCTTCTAACCAACCCACCCAGCCACACATAACCTGGAACCTCCTGGCACCACTGGACTCCCCACTCACCCTTCTAATCAACCCACCCAGCCACACATATTTACTAGATTAGGATATGCATTACTTTTAAAATATGCTAGAACGAGGCTTTAGTCCTGTTTCGTGTTACAAACCGCGACTAATTATGTGTCCATGCCAGCTGGCATGTACCCGTCTGCCAAAACACTCTTTTATCCCAATTCGTGACATGAACTGGGCACGAATCGAGACTAATGTGGACGGAAAATCGTGCTTTTGGCCCAGTAGCCATAAACCGGGAATGATGCACTATCAGTCCGAGTTTATAGTTAATCGGAACTGATGCACCGGGATAGAAGGCCCGTACCCTGGCAGTGAGTAGTTCGACCCAATTCGCCATGACTGATATGTAGTTTTCCAGTTTGGGCAAAGTATATATATGCTCCGTATATTTCATAGTTGGCAGATATATTCGCTCATAGCACAAAGTGTGTGTGTGTGTGTGTCTATATATATATAGTAAAAATAACTGGGACACCCCTAGGTCCAGGCTCCCTTGCTCTCCTTCCTCGATCAGCTTTAAAAACTGTGTCAACCTTTGCGAGTATCGCCATTTTGGAGGGGTTAAAACCCGTTTGCGGGTTACTTTCCGAATGTAATTAATTTTGTCATTTATTTCCTTCCATGATTCCAGTGGTGTATATACGTTCAAACACTGCGTTGCTCCCCATCTTCCACCGATCCGGCAGCCGCGCCCCTCCCCCTCTCTCTCCCCTTTGCTCCTAGGCACCCCCTCCACGGGCGACAGGGGCGGCCGGCGCGCCGCCCCCTTTCCTTCTCCAGCAGCGGCGCCCCCTTCCTCCTCGATCCGCGCCGCGACGACGCTGTCCGTCCCCGATCCGCCGCCGCCCCCTTCTCCTCCACACGGCAGGGGCAGCCGGCGCGCCGCCTCTCTCCTTACGGCGGCGCGACAGGCCCGGCGCGGCTACACCCCCTCCCCCTCGCCCGGCGCAGCGGGCGCCCGGTGCCTCCCAGCTGGATCTGGCCGGCACGGTGGCTTCTCCCCTAGCGGCGCGCCGCCCCCCTCTCCTCCGCGCGGCATGGACGGCCGGCGCGCTGCCCCTCTCCTTACCTCGACGCAGCAGTGCTCTCCTCTGCATCCCCATTCCGCTACTGCATCATCTTCCTCACATCTGGCCGGCGACGCCCATGAACATCCTATCGTCCTCCACTCCGGCGACGACGATCTGCGCGCGGTGATGGCGGGTGGCACCTGGGCACGTGGCGACGACGGCTTCTGCTCGGCCCGTGTGTGACCCGCCGCTCGACATCGCCTCCAGATCGGCCGAGGACGGGCTCTGCTACCTCGACGACGCCGACCGGGAGGGCCACCTGGTGTGCTACAACGCGCTCGCCGAGGATGCCTTGTACAGGAAGGTTCTTGGCACAGAGGAAGGAAAGGCCGAGGACCAAGAGCAAGTTCGTTGGGTGCTTGGTAAATTTAGTAGAGATGTTTTTGTTTTCTTCATGATGCATCAGGTGATGGCCTCACATCAAGTCCATGAGAAGACTAATTAGTTGTGTTGCATGTTCTGATGAATTACACAAAACTTTCAGGTCTTTTGAGAATGTGAATAACTTCATGGTGTTCTTCGGTTCTTGACGTCACGAACATGAATATGTATGATTAGGGGAATATACACGGTTGAAAGTTGGGTATATGCCCACAATTTTTATGTAAATACGCATTTGGCAATGATCTTTGTAGATAATGGGGCTCCATGGAGTCAGTGCTCCATTCCTTGTTGTCATTGGATTTCATCAAGATTCGTGCACACAAAGTAAATACATGCAAAACAACATTTTCAATTACCATTTAAAGGTGTGAATGCAATAAATGCACAATTAATTGCTTTCAAACTGGGTACGGAGCACAGACTCCATGGAGTCCTAAATACTTTTACTACATATATATACATACTATATATATACTATATATATACACTTACAGTGGTTTTATCCTATAAGAAAAATGAGTCGAGCTCGTCCATCCTCCATGCGTGTCGACGCCCCGCGATTCTCGTGAACTCCTCCACGCGTATCGGCATCTCGGCGACGTCGTCCTCACCATGCGCGGGCGGTTGGAGCCGCGGCGGATCAATAATAGATACAATCCGGAGTTCCCCCATCCACCTCGCCACGTGGCACGTCCCCGTCTCGTGAAGCACACGTCGCCCCGCCACCGCAGCCATCCTATCGCGTGCGCAATGAGATCCAGCCGTCCGTTCGTTCCTTTATCTATAAAATGATTTTTTTCCTGCTTCCCTCGGCAGCGCGGGTGGCGTGGCCGGCTGGCTAGCTGAGCCAGCTCTCAGCCATCCGCCCGCGGATCAAATCCCGCCCGCGTTGCCTTTTCCCTTTTTCTTGCCGTGTTCGCCCGCGCTCGCCGCTCGCCAGCGTGAGGCCAGCTGTGCGTATAGATAGAGTGGATCTCTACGCGTTAATGATTTGACAAACAAAAAATTAATGTCATAAGTGAGGATGGGAATAGGGTATTTGGACGGGGCACTCAAGCAAGTGGATAGGAAAAATAAGAATCATTTTTTCGGTTTTCAGTAAGTTCTCGTACATTTCTTGAGACGAGCAAGGGTATAGGCAGATAGGTAGAGATGCCTTTCTCAAGGCCCGTTTGGTAACCATGATCTCGGCCGGGATCCCGGCCCAATCCCGGAATGAGAATCTCGCCTCCTTGCCGCCGCCTCCGCCTCCTTGTCGCTGCAACCTCCCCCTACGCCTCCGTCACCACCGTCTTCCCCTCCCCATCCACCTCCTCCGCCCCCCTGCCGCCGTCTTAGCCTCTGCCCGCTCTGACTCCCAGTTGTCGCCGCATCCGACCCCCTTTTCCCTCGCCTCCAATCCCCTCCGCCTCCTCGCCCTCACCTCCGGCTTTCTCGGCTTCTCCAAATCTGTGTGGCTGTATTGAGGAAGGCAGTGGTGATGGCAGCATGAAGTCGGCAACCGGCGCAACGCTCGTCATTGGAGTTGGTGGACAATCTCCGATCTGAAGACGTCGGACACCAAATACTAGATATTACCCCGACCATCTTCCCGCGCCACCTGATATGCTACCATTGCTGAGCTTTCCAATTATGTTGCTACCTGTTTGCAAGTCAAATGTGGTTCAAAGAAACTATGGCCTTGATGCAAATGATTGCACTCCCTTTGTAATGTGTGTAAATTACATTTGGGGGTGGAACTGGTATGGATATTATCCGACCGACCGGCTGAATTGATCGGCCAGTGATTTTGATAGTTTTACGAATATTGGACTATTTTTATGGATAAGGATATGGATATGGATAATTTGACGCGGATATGGATACGAATATTGAGCACTGATTATTCGGTGGATAAGAAATATCCAAATTTTTGTTCGGATAATATCCAAATATAAAATATGGATATATTATCCGAATGTATTTCTGGAATTTTTTAATGTATTTCTAAAACTTTTATTGATAATTTTCCAACTCTTAAATTTATTGTTGAATTTTTAATTCTAGACTAATTTACTAATATTCATGTACAAACTTTTTAATGTTTTTGTTTTTTCTAATGTTATAAGTTCCCACTTTTAAATTTAAATTTTGACCTTTTTGTTAAAATTTGGAATAGATTTTTGAAATTGAATTTTTACTATTTGACTAACAATATCCGTATCCTTGTCTAAATCGATTCGTATTCGCTCCGTATTCGTTACCGATGTTATCTAGTATTATTCGAATTTGTATTCATATTCGACACATTCATATTTGAATCTGTATCCAGTAAAAAATACGGATATGGATACAACAATATCTGATCTTATCCGATCCGATCACATCCCTAATTACATGTGCACTTTTGCCTATCTTTATAGATGCAACAGATGAAATCGGCCATAATTTTGTAAAAGCGAACATAATTGGTGCCAAGATGCATTGAATTTCTCTTCTATTTTTTTATAACTTTTAACAAATGATGTTGCAAATAAAAATGTCTACTTGTACAAGCTATGATAGTTAAAAGCATAAACCAATGCTTTATTGGACGTCATCAAGGAGGCATGTAGTATTCATCATCTGTATCATTTAAAACGTTGTTGAAGCTATGGTATTTATAAAAGAGTACATATCAGGTGCAATCAGGTGCCCGGTGCAATCACCGTGCAACCCAACTAACAAAAGTCATGAAAAAATCTGAAAAAAGTTGTAGATGTACTCTTGAACTTACTCTACCTATGTATGAAATTTCAAGACCAAATTCATTTTATATTAAGAGTTATAAAAAAGAGAAAATTCTAACAAATTTGAAGGGTTTAAAATTGATAGAATTTTATCTTTTTTTGTAAATCTTACTATAGGATGAATTTAACCTTGACATTTCATACATAGGTAGAGTAAGTTCAAGAGTACATCTACAATTTTTTTTTATTTTTGCATGACTTTTATTAGTTGGGTTGCACGGTGATTACACCGGGCACCTGATTGCACCTGATATGTACTCTTTATAAAAAAGCATAAACAGATGATTTGTTGGAAATTGTCAAGGAGACAAGAAGCATTTGTTATCTACACGGGCGTAGCGAGGGGTTGGGCCAGATGGGCCCCGACCAAACTAATGTTTCAGCAGCCCAGTACACCTCCTCAGACCCAGTACATTCAAGAGAGACAGAGGCAACGCGGTATGAGTCGCACTCGCGCTATCGCGCAGACGGCCGTCTCGTGCAGACCGCCGCAGGCCCGCAGCCACCCGCGCGCCGTCCGCCGCCGCCCGCCGAGGAACCTCGCCGCTGCCGTCCCCCGGACCAGTTCCAACCTCATCCAGGTCTCCCATCTCCGTCTCTCCACCTCGACGGCTAGGCCAAGGCAGCCTGTTGCCTTCGGCAACCAGCCATCGCGCCTCGCCCGTTGCCGCCGTCCAGCCTCGCACCTGACCCCCCACCACCAGGCACCAGCGCCAGCCACCTTCCGCCAAGAATCGAGGTGAGACAGTGAGAAGCAATCGCCATCCCCAATTGACCAATTCTCAAATCCTAGGATTAGAAAATAGATTTTAATTCTGAAAGTTAAAAGTTAGGGTTAGGATTTAGGAATGGATTTACTGCCAGTGTTAGTGTTAGAAAATTTAGAATTTGTGCCCAAGGAAATTTTTTAAATCTTAGAAAATGTGATCATTGTTTTTGGAATCATATATATTAAATGGATGAAAATACATGATGCCATATTGTCATAGGAATATATGAAGAGGACAGGAGATATTGCATCTCTTTTTCGAAGACATGAAGCAAAGAAAGCTACTATGGCCGCGGAAGGGCAAAATAAAGAACAACTCACATTAGAGTAAGAGAGAGTAACTAGAGAAATTGTTAATCCAACGCCATATTCTCGGCCTTCGGTTCCTGTTCCACCTTCGGTTGAAGTTGTTGCACCACCACCGGTTTTGGATATCAATCGCCTTCCACAAGATCGAGGGGAAACGCCGCCAATTACAAGCTATTCTATCAATGATTAAGATGCTATTCGAAAAGCATATATTCTTTAAAATCCATTCCAGCCATCGCAACATGAATTTGAGAGAAGGAAAGATGGAGCTAGAGACTGTGAATTCAAACTTTTGTGCTTTCACAAGTATTCGTGGATTGAATATAGTTTCAATAAGGAATCTGGTTATTGCTTTGAATGCTACTTTTTTAGGAATAAAATAGTAAAGGCTAGAATGATAGTTGGAGAAACTGGCTTATGGAGAAGGTGCAATTGCCAAACATGTGGGTGGTGTAACAAGTGTTCACAATGCAACTCAAGAGATACACAACTTATATTTGAAGCTCAACACAGCAATTGATAATCAAAATGAGAAGGTGGGCAATAAGGATCTACGTCTATACAAGACCAGGTTGACTCACTCAATTAGATGTTTTAAGTTTCTTTTACGTCAAGAATTGACGTTTTGCGGTCATGATGAAGGTGAAGAGTCTAGTAACGGAGGGAACCTTCTTGAACCTTTACAATGGCTTGCAAAAAATAATGAAGAGGTGAATAAATTGGTTTCGAAGAATGCTCCAGTTAATTGCAACCTAACCTCTTTAAACATACAACAACAAATTATCCAGTGTTGTACCATAGAAACTAGAAAGAAAATTATTAAAGATCTTGATAGAGAGAACTTTGCAATTCTAACTGATGAGTCTAGTGACATATCACATATGGAACAATTAGCTCTTTGTTTGCATTATGTTCATAAATTTGGAAGGATATGTGAACACTTTGTTGGAGTTGTTCATGTACATGATACTACCTTTTTATCACTTAAGGAAGCAATTGAAGCTTTTGATTTATCCTTTTGGTATCTACCCTGCATACGAAGTTTGAAGATACAATGCTAATGGTTCTAGTCATGACTTCAGGAATTAGTTGCATTGGGTGAAGTGGTTTATAGATGTGTAATATGTTGTGTGTGGAATTCGAGGAAGGTGAATATTTGGTTGCACTACCCTCACTGCTACAGAACTAACCTAATTACTGGCATATCAGTACCGGTTGAATTAAAACCGGTACTGATAGTGCACCAGTACAGGTTCGTAGCAGCAGTAGCAATTCTAGTCTTTCAGTACCGATTAGAGGCAACAATAAATATACCTTTCGCAAGCGGGTATAGGCCAGCTGGCGTGCGGACTCATCAGTACCGGTTCGTAATATGAACCCATACTGATATGGGCTCATTAGTACCGGTGCTAAAGGATCGTTCCAGCAAACTTATAAAGGAATGCATATCTTATTCTAATCAATACGCGTGGGTGGGTGGGTTAGTTAGAAGAGTGAGTGGAGAGCCATGTGATGGCATGAGGTCCAAGGTTTTAGTCTTGGGTTCGCCATATTTTTAAAATATTTTTTAGATATTTCGGTGGCTATAGTCTCGGTTGGAGGAATCGGGACTAAAGCCCACAGTCATTTAGTCCCGAATTGCATGTCCCTGTTGGGGAAACCGAGACTAAAACCTGTTCTCAACCAGGACAAAAGACCATTTCCGTAGTAGTGCCTGCAAGCATTCATTGAATAAACCGGTGGGTTCAAATAAATAAGGTATACTGCACCTTACTTTAATCAGCTGAAAATATTGTTTTTCTTCCATCCATGAACAGATCCTTACCTCGGAGCAAGTACCATTAGTAGCAGCATTAATTACTACGAGCAGTAGTTCTCAAAAGAAAAAATAATAGTGGCACTAGATGGTAATGGATGAACTGGTAACACTAATTAGGAGTGCCGCAGCTTCATTAAATGGCAGTGGGACAACAACAGATAGCAGTGGCACACAGAAGGTCATGGCTCATATGTATGCTACGTTGATGTAGCGGAGTATTCATAATGATAGCTGTTGAGTTTAGTCCCACATCGGTTATTGGTGATGGGGGAGCACAACTTAAAAGGTGGAGGTACCCCTCTCCCACCAGGCTAGTCTTTTGGGCTGAGTTGGGCCAGGACCTGGGTTGTGCTTCCAGTTGAGCTAATAGATGTGGGGACATGGGCCTGGGACCAGGTGTTGGTCTCGGGGGGAGCCGGATCGCTGGCGGGTCATGAGATGGCAGGATCGCAGCGGGCTCCAACAAGTGGTATCAGAGCCATGGTCGGTAATCCGGGAACGTCTCCATGAGATCGCACGGTGTAGGACAGATGGTCTGATGTGTGATGGGGGAGATTGTTGGGTTTAGTCCCACATCGGTTATTGGTGATGGGGAGCACAACTTAAAGGTGGAGGTACCCCCCTCCCACCAGGCTAGTCTTTTGGGCTGAGTTGGGCCAGGACCTGAGTTGTGCTTCCAGTTGAGCTAATAGATGTGGGGACATGGGCCTGGGACCAGGTGTTGGTCTCGGGGGGAGCCGGATCGCTGGCGGGTCATGAGATGGCAGGATCGCAGCGGGCTCCAACAAGTGGTATCAGAGCCATGGTCGGTAATCCGGGAACGTCTCCATGAGATCGCACGGTGTAGGACAGATGGTCTGATGTGTGATGGGGGAGATTGTTGGGTTTAGTCCCACATCGGTTATTGGTGATGGGGAGCACAACTTAAAGGTGGAGGTACCCCCCTCCCACCAGGCTAGTCTTTTGGGCTGAGTTGGGTCAGGACCTGAGTTGTGCTTCCAGTTGAGCTAATAGATGTGGGGACATGGGCCTGGGACCAGGTGTTGGTCTCGGGGGGAGCCGGATCGCTGGCGGGTCATGAGATGGCAGGATCGCAGCGGGCTCCAACAATGTTTCAGATACAGCTTGGTTGTCAGAGTCTTGAACATGAACTGACTGACCAGCTTGTCCTAAATTTCCTTCGGTGATGACAACTCCATGACATCATACATGACCTGATCTGAGAGACAAAGGCGTATGGTTGTCGCAGCCTGCAACCGCATCTTCTCCCAATCATCGGTCTCCACTTTCTCCGGTTTATTCGCCTTAAGAACCACCACAATACCCTGCTGCACCAGGATATCCCGGACCCTTGCCTGCCATAAACTGAAATTTTCTGTACCGTCAAACCTCACCGTACCAAAATTTGTATCTGTCGGCTTCATCCTACCGACCTGCGATTCTATCGACGCCAATTGCTTGTCGATGGATGTATCGCCACCCGACCCGTTCGCCATCTTGAACAGATCGCCAACTGCCCTCCAAGAACGCCTCCCTCCTTCGGAATCTAACGCCTAAAAAACTCCTTCGAAATCTACGCTCAAAACAGCCGTTGATTACTTTGGATTGTTGGGTTTGGCTCCCCTTTGGACCCTTTTTATAGTGGTGAGGAAAAACCTTCCACGAGTAGAACTCCTTTTCTTCTCGTACTCAAATTTCTCCAATTTTGTGCGAAAAAAATGAAAACCGCACACTGTATTCGGCTCGGTTTCGGCCTGCTCCCGCGGATCACCTCCTGGGCCACGGCCACACCCCGCGCTGGGCCACCCCGTGCTCCACCTGGGCCACCTGCGTCGCCGCACCGCGTTGGGCCGCAGCACGTCCCGCGCCTAGGCTGTGCCTGTGCCACCGCGCCGCGCTGGGCCGCGCCCTGCCCGCCTGGGCCGGGCCGGGCCGCGCTGTCGTGCATCGTGGGGACCCGCCTTTGACGTCCACCGGTAGCCGAAAAAACTCTAAAAAATCGCAGCAAAGCCATCTTTAACTCCAGATCCAATCTTCGAGCCCTCGAGCAGGCTTCCCAACCCGCCAACATGCACCACGTCCGTGTACGGCAAAACATGCCGCACCCTGGCTATCCGCATCCACGCCACAGCATCACCTTTAGTGTCGTGATGCAGCGCCTCCTGTGCAACATCCGGTCGCATCACTGCTCCCGCCGTTCCAATCTATTCGGCATCCATCCGCGCCTACCAGTCTGATCGCGAACGCCGAAGTCGTCGCCGTCGCCTGCCAACCTCGCTGGCTACTTTGTCAGCCCGATCGCCACGTCTGGTCAATCCCTGCCAACGGTAGCCCATCGAACGGTTCGAGCCTCCTGCCCGAAGTGTCCAACACCACCGATCGAATCGTCGATCGCCGCCATGCTCCACCTTGCGCCGATGAGGTGTTTTCTGCGGCGCCCGTGTATACATAAACCATGTGTCTTCCCCTAGATCTTTCACATGGCCAACCTCGCCAACCAAACTCTGATACCACTTGTTAGGATATGCGCCGATGCAAGATCACGAACGACACCAGGAGACACGATGTTTGGTAACGCAGTTCAGCTTTCGCCTACATCTGCGGAGCTCTGATTATGGGCGCTCCTCCCCAATCCATAATACCACAGCACACCGGCTAACCTGGTCACGACCACATGCCGGCCACTGACCTCCTCTCTTGCCTATACTACTATTATGAAGTCGTTGTCTTGGTTACACCAGGGCTGTCTCCCTTTATATAGTGGAGGCCTGGATAGAGTCCGACTCTAACACTAGCCAACCCTGCCTATTATAACACAGAGTCCATGTATAATCTTGTACACATATTCGACACAATACCTAACAAACTCCACCTTGGAGAACATGGTCTCTCCACCTTGAAGTCGTTCCAGTGTCTTGCAGGAACCTGTGCACCCGGACTCTTGTTGCTTCCTTATTTTGCAGCTTACAACGGGCCGCCCGACGAGTCCTCATCGAACTCGCTGCCTTTTGGAACAAATGACGCCGACCCCGCAAAAACATGCTTAGCAGCTCCACCTGCAACAGAAGCCCCTTCTAATAGAAGAACCTCAGCACTGTCGCCTCCGGAGTCATACGAGCCTATTGCCATATTAGCGTCTGCTCCCTTTGGTGGACCTAGACAGTCCCTCTTCACGTGCCCCCACTCATTGCATCTGAAACACCGCACCGTTCTGTTATTTTTCTTGTTCTTCTTTTCAGTCCCATTACCGTCTTGATCACCTGAGACTAGCAAAGCAATAGAATGAGGTTTTTCCACTGCATTTTTATTCTTTCTCAATTGATGAGACAAGAGTCCCACAGATGTAGACGAAAGCCGAACTACGTTACCAAACATTGTCTTGTGGTGTCGTTCGTGATCTTGCATCGGCGCATATCCTAACATGTGGTATCAGAGCCTGGTTCGGTAACCCGGAACGTCTCCATGAGATCGCACGGTGTAGGACAGATGGTCCGATGTGTGATGAGGGAGATTGTTGGGTTTAGTCCCACATCGGTTATTGGTGATGGGGGCGCACAACTTAAAAGGTGCAGGCACCCCTCTCCCACCAGGCTAGTCTTTTGGGCTGAGTTGGGCCAGGACCTGGGTTGTGCTTCTAGTTGGGCCAATAGATGTGGGGACCTGGGTCCGAGACCTAGTGTTGGTCTCGGGGGGAGCCGAATCGCTGGCAGGCTATGAGATGGCAGGATCGTAGCGGGCTCCAACAGTAATCATATCTATTAAATGGATGAAAATGCATGATGCCATATTGTTATAGGAACATATGAAGAGGATGGGAGATATTGCATCTCTTTTTCGAAGACATCAAGCAAAGAAAGCTGTTGTGGCTACGGAAGGGCATAATGAAGAACAAGTCACATTAGAGTAAGAGAGAGTAACTAAAGAAATTGTTAATCCAACGCCATCTTTTCCGCCCATTCGATTCTTGTTCCACCTTCGGTTGAAAATGTTGCAGTCCCATCACCGCCACCACCACCGGTGTTTGATATCAATCGCCTTCCACAAGATCGAGGGGAAATGCCGCCAATTACAAGCTATTCTATCAATGATTAAGATACTATTTGAAGATCATATATTCTTTAAGGTCCATTCCAGCCATCGCAACATGAATTTGAGAGAAGGAAAGCGGGAACAAGAGACCATGAATTCAAACTTTTGTGGTTTCACAAGTATTCGTGGGTTGAGTATAGTGTCAATAAGGAATCTTATTGCTTTATATGCTACTTTTTCAGGAAGAAAATTGTAAAGGCTGGAATGACAGTTGGAGAAACTGGCATCACGAAGAAGGTGTAATTGCCAAACATGTGGATGGTGTAACAAGTGTTCAGAATGCAGCTCAAGAGAGATACAATTTATATCTGAAACCCAACGCAACAATTGATAATTAAAATGACAAGGTGGGCAATAAGAATCTACATCTGTACAAGATAAGGTTGACTCACTCAATTAGATGTTTGAAGTTTCTTTTGCATCAAGAATTGACATTTTGTCGTCATGATGAAGGTGAAGAGTCTAGTAATAGAGAAAACTTTCTTAAACCTTTACAATGACTTGCAGGAAATAATGAAGAGGTGAATAAATTGGTTTTGAAGAATGCTCCAGTTAATTGCAACTTAACCTCTTCAAACATGCAACAACAAATTATTCAGTGTTGTGCCATATAAACTAGAAAGCAAATTATTAAAGATCTTGACAGCGAGAACTTTGTAATTCTAGCTGATGAGTCTAGTGACATATCACATATGGAACAACTATCTCTTTGTTTGCATTATATTGATAGATTTGGAATGATATGTGAACACTTTTTTGGGAGTTGTTCATATACATGATACTACCTTTTTATCACTTAAGAAAGCAATTGAAGCTTTTGATTCATCCTTTTGGTGTCTGCCCTGCATATGAAGTTTGAAGATACAATGCTAATGGTTCTAGTCATGACTTCAGGAATTAGTTGCATTGGGTGAAGTGGTTTGCAGATGTGTAATATGTCGTGTGAATTCGAGGAAGGTGAATATTTGGTGGCACTACCCTTACTGCTAGAGAACTGACCTAATTACTGGCACATCAGTACCGGTTGGATCAAAACCAGTACTAATAGTGCACCAGTACCGGTAGCAATAATAGCAATTCTAGGCTTTCAGTACCGGTTAGAGGCAACAATAAATTAATATACCTTTCACAGGCGGGTACAGGTCAGCTGGCGTGCGGACTCATCAGTACCGGTTCGTAATATGAACTCGTACTGATATGGGCTCATTAGTCTCCGTACTACAAGCTCGTTGTAGCAAACTTCTAAAGGAATGTATATCTTACTTTAATTAAGGTGGGTGGGTGGGTTGGTTAGAAGACTGAGTGGACAGTCGTGTGATGGCATGAGGTCCTAGGTTCCGAGACTAAACCCTGTTCCCAACTGGGACTAAAGACCATTTCCGTTGTAGTGCCTGCAAGCATTCATACCATTGAATAAACCGGTGGCTTCAAATAAATAAGGTATACTGCACCTTACTTTAATCAGCTGAAAATATTGTTTTTCTTCCATCCATGAACAGATCCTTACCTCGGAGCAAGTACCATTAGTAGCAGCATTAATTACTACGAGCAGTAGTTCTCAAAAGAAAAAATAACAGTGGCACTTGATGGCAATGGATGAACTGGTAACACCAATTAGGAGTGCCGCCGCTTCATTAAGTAATAATATAGGCACACAGAAGGTCATGGCTGGTATGTATGCTACGTTGATGTGGAGGAGTATTTATAATGATAGCTGGAGTATTCATAATGATAGCTCTGTAAATATAAGCTGAGAGCCGAACTGTGTTTTCAAACTATGTGTTTCTAGTGTCATTAGGATTTATCGATGCATTGTTTTCGTCGGAATGAAAGGTAATGTTAACTCCGCGGAACAACGACTATATCCAATTGATCGTAAGTCAAGATGTACACATGCACCGAATGGGCTAATACATTTTTATCTAGCGGCAAGAGACTCCAAGTCGCGGGCGACCATTTCCTGGGCGACAAAAACTAATTAAGACCCAGTTGCGCCTACATCTACTACTAATTCGCTCCAGCTGGTTGCAATGCACCGATCGAGAATACTTGTTAAACGCGACTTGATCTGAGTCTCCGATATAGTACGTAGTTTCGCGAGAACAAGTGAACAACCCTAGCTAGCACTCCCTTGCTCCTACCGACTATAATACAGTACCACCAAGTCCAATGAAGCATTGCGATTGATATTGATTTCTGAAGCCCGCCATGTATCCTCCTGCCCCCAAGGCCCAGTCGTCGGAGCCGGCGACCGGCGTCCCCGTCGGCATGGTGTACCTTCCCAGCGCCCCGCCTGTCGCCGGCGGGCCGTACATCGTGCCGCCGCCGGCCGCGCTGCCGCGGCCGCAGCCGTGGACCACCGGCCTCTGCGACTGCTTCGACGACTGCTACAGCTGTGAGTTAATTCTTGCAACTCACGAATGAAACCGATGGATATACATGTATTCTAGCTAGCTAGCTAATTCGCAACTGATCTGCACATGCAGGTTGCCTGACGTGCTGGTGCCCGTGCATCGCCTTCGGCCAGATCGCGGAGATCGTCGACAGGGGCGCACCATGTAATCAAACACTTGCTAAGATCTCGATCGATCATTATATGCATGTTCATGCAATACAATTACTCTTTTTGATCCACAAAAATACTACGTTGTTTTAGATTTATTATACGTCGAAGTTTTAAAATTTTTCCTATAAAATTTTATAACTATTTGAATCAGATACATATAAATCATAAATAGATTAGTCGTAAAAGGTATTCGAATAATATATAATTTTTAAAATTTTCGAATAAATTACAATGATAATTAAATATCAAAAATACACTTTGAAGACCATGCCAATATCAAAAACCACATGTTTCTGCAGATCTAAGGTCGTAGATGGAGTGATTTAATTAGCAGTTCAACAGCAGCTGACTAGCTAGCGATGCATTATTTGACACGGTGGCGTGTGCAGCGTGCTTGGTGAGCGGGGCGCTGTACTGCGTGATCATGCACTTGACGTCGGGGATGTGCCAGTGCCTCTACTCCTGCGCCTACCGCTCCAAGCTCCGGGCGGCGTACGGCCTGCCGGAGGCGCCCTGCGCCGACTGCTGCGTCCACTGCTGCTGCGAGCCCTGCGCCCTCTGCCAGATGCACCGCGAGCTCACCAACCGCGGCCTCCACCCCGCCCTCGGTACGCGCGCCTCGTTTTCCATTGCACATGCCCTCTCCGTTGTAAAATAATAGTCGTCCTGACATCACGTGTGAAAAAAAACTTTAAAAACATTCATAATACATTAAAAATTATAATATTACGAAAGTTCTTCTCAAGACGTACTATCTATCTAATACAGTTTGTATATTCTCAAATTAAATTGTTTAAAAGTTCTCTATGGATAAAGATTTAAAACTTTGACTTCAGTCGACATATTCAAAACGACTGGTAGAGCATTATATTTAGCTAATTAAGCGTTAATTAATTAACTGCACATGTACTTTGAGTTACCTGCAACAGGCGGGAGCCGTTGGATTCGCTCCCAGATCCGTGCTGCACAGATCATGAAGTGGATCCAACGGTTTTCCACATGCGCATGTAACCCTGCGTGTACATGGATGCAAAATCCAACTTCAGTTAATTACAGTTTGACTTTGCTAATGAATTATGAACACCATACTTAAGGGTAAGTACATACATTAATTGATGCATGTGTAAATTAGGATGGGCGACGAGCTCGCAGAGGGCGATGACCTCGCCGCCGGCGATGCAAGGAATGGCGCGCTAGCTGATCAAGGCGCAGAGCCACCCAGGAGAGAGTGGTCGAATCACATGCCGATATATAGCGCATCAATAAAGGCGGGAAAACATGCATGCATGCATGAACATGTAATATATCGTAAATCCCATATATAGTACTTGTCTTCATCGATTTTTGTCTTCATCGATTTCTTCGTTCTAAACGTATAAATTGGGTGAGAGCGCATAGCCTTGAGACGGACAGGCTTAACTAGCACCCTAAAATTTTTAATTAGCTATGGATGTCATGTGTAACACAAGTACACAACTATTTGTTCCTGTTATTATTAATTATTCGCGGGTTGGACCGATATGCCTAGTTTTCGATGTGGTTTCTCGAAAATGTGTGCATTTTGATGATGGACTAACATGCAGATGATCAAGGTAGGTTGGTTATTTTTGGACGCATGGACTAATCTTTGTGTGATAGGACTAGGGTGGACTGTGGTTTGTAACGTATCAGGATGCGATGATAGATATGGTGGTGTTCAATGAGGTGATGTCGGGGCAGAGACTCGCACCAGTGGAGCAAGGGCGATGGCGGCAGTCTAAACATGCACTCGCAACAGTGAGATATATAGGAATAGTGGTGGGAATTGGGCCGTGCCGGGCCGGAACGGCCCTGGCCCGTCGTGCCTCGGGCTGGTGCAAAACGGGCCGGCACGGCCCGGCCAGCACTTCGGGCCATGCTGGGCCGGCATGGAACACTACTACAAGACTGACATATAGCAACATGCCCATATGTTGTTATATGTACGTATATATGTTGCAGTTATTTCTAGCATCACATAATATAGGTGATGTTATAGGTGGTGTTGCTGAGCTTTACACTGCAACACAGATCATATGAAGTTGTACATATGTATATGTGTTGCAAAGCAGCAACACAAATTGAACATCACATATATGCAGAGCATGGGAACATCCAAGTGTAATTTACTCTATATCGTAAATCCCATATATTGTACTTGTCTTCATCGATTTCTTCGTTCCAAACGTATAAATTGGGTGAGAGTGCATAGCCTTCAGACGGACAGGCTTAACTAGCACCCTAAAATTTTTAATTAGCTATGGATGTCATGTGTAACACAAGTACACAACTATTTGTTCCTGTTATTATTAATTATTCACGGGTTGGACCGATATGCCTAGTTTTCGATGTGGTTTCTCGGAAAATGTGTGCATTTTGATGATAGACTAACATGCAGATGATCAAGCCAGGTTGGTTATTTTTGGATGGATTAATCTTTGTGTGATAGGACGGTGGACTGTGGTTGGTTTACGTATCAGAATGCGACGATAGATATGGCGGCGTTCCCCCAATGAGGTGATATCGGGGCAGAGACTTGCCCCAGTGGAGCAAGGGTGATGGCGGCAGTCTAAACATGCCCTCGCAACGGTGAGATATATAGCAATAGGACAACCACCACACGGATCGTGGAAAATCTCGACGGCCAAAGCCGTCGAGAATGCCTCAGAAACCGTCGAGAAAGATCAATCTCGACGGCCAGCCGTCGAGATTTGGCCCTCGAGACAGTGTGGTCGAGAAAAACGACCTGTCTCAACAGCCTGGCCGTCGAGATTTCCTATCTCGACGGCTTCTTGCCAGCAGTCGATAGAAAGAGCTCGGTCGACGCAACGCGAGGCCGACAGGCTGTCTCGACGGCCTTTGGCCGTCGAGATAGATGAGAGGTAGGCCGTGCAGCCTCATGGCCCAGCCCAGGAAGCCTTATTCTCGACGGCCATCCTTATTCTTGACGGCCATAGATGGGCCCTCGAGAAAAACTTATTTACAGAAAAAAAAATTAGAATTTTCTGCAGCTGATGCTGCACCTTAAAAAATGCCAAATAATTCACAAAATATATATTGCGCCCAAATGGCTCATTGACCACACAAAATAATTCACAAAATATATATTCCTGGCATCCTCCTTTATTTTGCTATTTATTATTGTCATAAACTTCTAGAATACAAAAAACACATCACAGACTTGTGGGCCTAACCATTACGGAGAAATGTAGGACAGTTCAAACTAATGACATACTTCATTAACTTTGCCTTTTTCCAAGGCTTGTTCTTCTTCAATCCATTTCATAAATGCTGGTTGAATCAGGCCATCTATGAACATAGTTGATGCTTGCAGCCACCCTGTCCCGTCAATAAGTTCAAAACTTTTAGATACATTTCTTACCTGCATGAGAGATGAGAGAAGACCACCTTAAAGCAATTCATTTCAACACATGTAATTCTAACATGTTATCCAACCTAAAACGAATTGGGTCAGCTGTTACTTAAAAGTAAATATAAATCTGCATACTGAGCACTTTAGTCCAGTAATTATAGTGCACAACCAATCAAATAGCACAAGGATAATAAAGACAGTAATGATAAAGCAGCCAAAAACCTATAGAAGGGCAGTATCACACCACATAAAAGCTCAGGTGCTAGCCTATCTAAAGTCTAAACTAATTGGAGTATGTATAGGCAATTTTAAGTATTTGTTCATAATAATAACCCAGTATCAATAGGGTCAAACCCAGTAGTCCTGTCAGACAAACATTTCACATCCCTAATAATCGCAAAAGAAAAACATGTTAGAAACATTTCACATCCCTAACAACAACAAATTCGGTGGGATCACGCTTTCTGAATCCATCAGTGGCTGCAGGAAAAAGCATTTTACTGCAGCTACCATCCTGTAATCCCTTCCATGAAAACCAAAAGGGGTAAATGCGCTGCTTCCCCGTTCTCTTGCTGAACTAGACTGACATGGCATGTGAATCTTGTGAATGTAATTCCTGCAAATAAGCAAAAAAAAAAGGAGAAGATGAATTACAGCCCAACAACGCAAGGCCATCCAGAACAACAGAACAATGAAGTAAAGCTACCTCTTTGACATCCTAACCGAGATGCCCGGGTCCCGTGGATACAAAGCACTATCGAACAACCTAGGGTTCTAAGTTCAAAATTAGGGGAAATTTCACCAACAAAAAAACCAAGAACATAATGCTAATGTTTTTCAAGCGTTTGCCATGGAGATTGCAGACTATTCGGCCGAATTCGGATCCAATCCGAGCTCACAAAATAGGGAAACCAAAACAGAGAGGAAGGAAGGGAGATGGGGGTGGGGGAGTAGAGAACCATGGCGGAGTGGCGGCTCGATGCCTCTGGCGTGGTCGCGTGGGGAGCGGAGTGGCGCGGGTGCGGATCAGCGAGCTCACATCACACATGGCCATGCCCAGGTGGTGGTGTCGCCACCGGACCAGGCCCCGATGCCGAGCTTGGTAAAGGTGACGCCGGAGCCTCCCAGCCGCACCTTGCCCTCCTCCTCCAGCGCCACCGCGTGGGACGGCCAGAGCGCCGCCGGCCCAGGACGCGAGGAGGCGGCCGGGCGGGGCGGTGGCGGGCGCGAGGAGGCGGCGGCGGCGGGAGTTGGCTTTGGACTTACGCGAAATCCTAAGTTGCGAGAGGGTGCTTCACTTATGGTGTCTTTGGTTGGTCGTACGAGGATGAATGGAATGGAATGATACTAAATAGGATGGAACAGTTCGGAACAAAAGGCTGTACGGGATCGTTCAGCCAAAACGGCCGAAGCACGCCGTACAGGATAAACATGGAATATTCCATAAATTTGAACCACCACGTACCATCCAATCCAACCCCATCCCACCAACCAAACGCACGTACGAAGAATCGGATCGTCCCATACAACCAACCAAACACCTGGATCGTGTATCGTACCATCCCGTACCACCTCATTCAACCAACCAAACACACCCTTAAAAATCGGGTGTCTCGACGGCGGCATGCCGTCGAGAGTGCGCACATTCTCGACGGCTAAACCTGATGGACCGTCGAGACCAATCTGTCTCGAGAGCCGTATGCCGTCGAGAATACACACGTTCTCGACGGCTAAATTTTTGGGGCCGTCTTGACTAATCTGTCTCGAGGGCCTCCGCTGCCTACCCTCGAGATAGACTGTCTATCTCGACCGCTTTTTCATAAGCCGTCGAGACAGATGTCTGTCTCGACAGCTAACACTGTGTACCTCTTCTATGGTTAACCGAGATTCTTTTATTTATTTAAAAATTCAAAAAATAGTTTCTTTATGCATGTTAGCTAGTATTGCTTAACACATGAACATACACCACCATAAATTTTTTTACGGCAAAATTATATCCGGAACTACAGGTCCATGTGTAGGGGGTCATATCGGTCAGAGGTTTAGCCAACATTCTAGTGAGTTGTATGAAATATGCTTATGATGTGCACATCATTTTTCAAGTATTCACCATTTTATCTAAACACCGATGTATAAAGATCATTGCACTCTAATGTTACATATTGTAACATTTTACGATATTTTCTATGAAATCTATAATTTTCAAACATATATACACACACGACACGACACATAACGTACAACAAAAAGTGTAAGTAAAATAAAAAAACATGATTTTATTTTATAAGTTTATTTAGATTTTCATTGAAAAACGAAAGCACGGCGGGCTGGCTTTGGGCCGGGCCGGCCCCAGCACGGCACGAGTAACAAAAACAGCAGGTAAAATGATTTTTTAGAAATTCATACGTTGCTCACACGAAAAGTTGTTTACAAAAAAAAGATGCGCCTCGAAATTATCTACAACTTTCATGTTCAACCAAAATTCATTTGAGCAACATAAGACCTCGTAAATGGTGAATTACCGAGGACAGGGCCGTCGGCCCGAAAGTGGGCAGCGACAAAACTAATATTTATAAAATTATACGTTGCTCAGATGAAAAACTTTTCTACATGAAAAAGATGCATCTCGAAATTATCTACAACTTTTGTATTGAACATAAATTCATCCGAGCAATATAAGACCACGAAAAACATAAAATACTGACTCGGGCCTCTTTTCGGGCCAAGCCGGCCCAAGCACGGCCAGTACAGTCGGGCTGGGCCGGGTGGCACGTTGTGCCTGGTTTCCAGGCCCAACCGGCACGCCATTTTGGGCCGTGCTGGCCCGGCCCATCAATCTTCGTGTCGTGTCGGGCCACGGGCCTGTTTTTTCGGGCCATGCCCAGGCTAGCTCGTTTGGCACGGCCCGTTTCCCTATATAGGAATAGGACAACCGCATGGTGGAATTACATGGGCTTGGCCATTAAATATTCAAAAATCAAATAAATCTCAAAGAGCCAATAATGTAAGATGATAGGTGTGAAGTTGAGTACCATATGAAAAGTGAAAGTGGAGCCATCTTTTAAGTTAAGCACTCTCCCACTCATGAATGGATGACAAAGATGAACAAAGCTAAGCCAGACAAAGTCACACGCACCTGCGCGTACAATTGCGAATGGCAACGAGCAATCGTGTAGCGGTGCAACTAGTCTCATGGCCATTAATTTCGTTTTATATTGTGAATTTTTATTATTAAATCAGACATATATAGATTTTGTGAAATCCTTCGTTAAACTAGACTTATTCGGTACTTGATTTTAGGAATAACCTAATGGATATTTGTAATACTCGGACAAAGGCATGTGTCACTAATAGAGAAATGACCTAATTTATTGGCACAACAGTACCGGTTGGATTGAAACCGGTACTGGTAGTGCACCAGTACCGGTTCGTAGTAACAGGAGCAATTCTAAACTTTCAGTACTGGTTGGAGGCAACAATAAAGATACCTTTTGCAGGCGGGTATAGGCCAGCTGGCACACGGACTCATCAGTACCGGTTCATAATACGAACATGTACTAAAGGCTCATTCCAACAAATTTCAAAATGAATGCATATCCTAATCTAATCAATACGTGTGGGTGGACAGGTTGGTTAGAAAGGTGAGTGGAGAGTCATGTAGTGACCTGAGGTTCTAGATTCGAATGTTGGGTTCGCCATATTTTTTGGCATGAGAAGTTTGATAAAACGTTGACACAAGCAGGGTCTACTGTAAATGAAGCAGACAAATGTGTGTAGTTGCTATGGTTATAGATGGCCAAATGGGTGGCCCGGCATGGCCCGACCCGAGCCCGGCTAGGCACGGGCCCGTTTAGGCACGGCTGATAAACGGGCTGTGCCGTGCTGGCCCATGGGCCGAGGCCAAGGCCCAGGCATGGCACAATAGCCTGCAAAAACCGTGCCGGGCCGGCCCGAGGCACTACGGGCTAGATGGGCCATGTTAGCCCATTTAACAAATGGCTAAGAAAATATGCTCAAAATAGGTAAAAATGAGGCTAGCAGGCTTTAAACCTAAGATCTAAGGCTTGTTTCCACCTCTAATAACCAGTAGGACACTTGTTTGTTTGTGTATATTCAATTATTGCTTGTTATAATATACATACTATTAAATGAAAATAAAACAAAAACTAATCGTGTCGTGCCCGTGTCCGCCCACGGGCCTAGCCTTCGGCCCACGCACGGCCCGGCCGATCGTGCCGTGTCGGCCCGGCCCTATCTATATCGTGCCGTGCTTTGGGTTGGGCCAAAATGTCGTGCCTCGTGCCGGCCCTTTTAGCCCGGCCCATTTGGCCATCTATAGCTATGGTAGGGGTAAAGGGGGGTGATTATGTGTTTGTGCATTGATGACATATTGATTTTTGGTACTGACATTGATGTCATAAATGAGGTGAAATAATTTCTATGCCAAAATTTTGATACGGAAGATTTGGGTGAAACTGATGTTATTCTAAATATAAGTAGATAAAAAATGAGAATGAGACTACACTTTTACAATCTCATTATGTTGAGAAGATTCTTGTCCTGCTTTGGCTATATGGACATCAAACCTTCTCCAACACCATATGATGCTAGTATAATACTTCAAAAACCAAGAGACTACAAAGAGACCAACTGAGATATTCTCACATTATTGTTTCACTCATGTACATAGTTAGTGCTACTCAACTTGACACCTATTTTGAAGTTAACAAGTTGAGTCGGTTTACTGATAGCTTAGGAGATGATCATTGGTCCGTGCTTGAGAGAGCTTTGCGCTACCTGAGAGGTAGAATGAGTTATGGGTTTCCGTATATTGGGTACCCTGGTCTACTCGAGGGATATAGTGATTCCAATTTGGAGTATGATGACGATGAGATAAAGGCAATATTGAGGGGATATGTTTTCACTCTTAGTGGTGCTACTATTTCATTGAGGTCATGTAAACAGGCCATGTTGATGAGGTCAACCATGGAATCAAAACTTACCACATTAAACAAAGCTACTGTCAAGGCTAAATGCCTATGAGAACCGTGGCTAAAAAACCTATTTCAATTATCCTTATGTATTGTGATAACAAAACAAGTTGAAGACCCACGCTAGGCCGCTAGAGAGGGTGAATAGATGACACAAATTTTCGACGCTACCTTTTTCACCAAAACCCGAACAACTTGACAATTATGAGTATCCATAGCATGCATGACTAAGAGTCATGAAATATGTGGGAATTTTTTCATTCACAATCCTAATTGTCAAGTGTCCAAAAGAGAGTAATCAATTCAAATCTTACTTTAGGAAAGAAGATCAAAACAAATGATCAAAGTGACTTTCAGAGAAGCAAAAGCAGATTTGTTCTCACTTGGAGGAGAGGGATGGTGGTTTTCTGGCGCTATTTAATTTTTTTGGAATTTTTGTCCCTATTACATAATTATCCAAGAGCAACTCAGCTGAAAATATCCTCAAAACTCTCTGTAGAAAAAAATATGAAACTTCAAACAGTACAAGCTGTTTTCTGAAAAAAAAAAGAAAATTCAAACAATACAAACTATTTTCTGAAAAGTAAAAGCAGATTCTCCAGAGTTTGTTTCTGCTTGGAGGAGATGGATGGTGGTTTTCTGGTGCTCTTAGATTTTGAGAATTTTTGTCCCTATTTATCAATGATTTTTAAAGAACTATGCCAAAAAATTTCCTCAAAACTCCTTCCACAAAAAAATATGAAAAATCAAACACCACGAGCTGTTAAGAACTTCGAACAAAAAGTTTGGGGCTTGGTTTTCACCTCATAGATCCCAAACGGGGAAACCAGTGGACTTCAAATTTGTACCACAGATGTGTATGTGAGTCACACATCTTTTCCAACTGGAATCATCCCAAAATGAGTTTTGTAGATTTTTCTAAAAAGCTTTTACTGACTACTGCGCGGATAAAAGTTTCTGGACAGATTCGTAACAAGTCAAGAACTTGATCTCTTGCCTCTCATATGGTTGCAAAGTGTGTATCAAATCATATTAGTAACCTCAAGGAATCATGGACCATCAATAAAAATCAAGAAATCATCCAAGTTCATCTCAAAACAATAGCTCCAAAAGGAAAAACGAAAATAAGAAAAACTAGGAGCAAATCAATGCAAGATACTAATGGAGAAGAAAGATTTCATTGCATAGAAGTTGGAGGGATTACGAACCACACTTAATGTGGTTACACGCACTCTAAGTGCCACCCAAAACACACTCAACTCACCATCTCTATTTCTGAAATTTTTAAATCTAAGGGGATGAGGAGGAGGTGCTCCCCTCCCCTTGTATTTATAGCCCAAAGGTGAGATACCCTAAACCATAGAGTCCATCTCCTCCCTTCATTTGAGTATGAGTGATGTACAACTCACACACTCCTGAGAGGTAATATTATCCATATATTCATTCGGGAAATATTTTCGTAGCTTGTTCGGTTGCCAGCCCACGCCTGGGCCCATTGGACAGATCAATTTCGCCACCAGGTTACCGACACCGCAGCCTCCAGCAGCCTCGGATTTCTTACCATGGCTAAGCTTATCGAGTACACCATCTTATGTGACCGCTAAGTCATCGAACTTGGTTGCCTGCACGCCTCCGGACGCACCAGCCTCCAGCTGTCCCCGTTAAGCATCAGCCACGTACCTGCTGATACCTGCATCACTGAGGTGAACAAACACGATACCAACACACCTTACCTCACCTGCAAGGTTAGTCCATCACAAAATTATCAACATCATAATCCATTCATCACATCACAATTAACAAGCCCTAACACACCAAGTGTCAGCTTAACAAATTCCACCGAACCACGTCCGATCAAAACTATTATCTTGTCCAAGCTTAGCACAATGGTCCGGTTCTAATTCCATGGCAATTTCCACAAATGCACCATTTAAAATTCTTCAAAACACTTCAAATTCCATCTTGTCAACATATATTCATCATCAAACCGGGGTACCCTTAATATGGGTCTCAACACAATTATCACGAAAGTGGAAAATGGGATTATATGAATCTTCAATACATGTGATAAGACGTTTGAATTTTACTGTATAATTGAGAAGAATTTTGCCGTATAATTGAGAAGCTCTGGGGTGATAGTTGTGGGTTATATCCAAACGACTGAAAATTTGGCAGATCCCTTTACGAAGGGACCATCATGGAATATGGTAGACATTGCATCAAAAGAGATGGATTGAGACCCACATGAGTTACACATATAGGTAACCCGAAACTATGTGATTACAGATCCACTGATTTAGGATTTGGGAAAAACAAATTTCATGTGTGTTTGGGAGAGTAAATTTTATTTAACCCACTTGACTAGAGATGCAGTATTCTCATGACTGTATGGCAGGATTACTTTGTCTTAATGATTTCAGAGATGTAACGATGAGATATCGTCCTACAAGGTATTCTTGTACGAACGCACTTATGTGAGCCGACTGTTGGTCATAGTTTGTGAGAATTGGAAACTCTCTAAGAAGCTCATGAAGAGCATAGGGGTATGACTTATACGCTCCACCTGAGGAGTAGCCTATTGGCCGTCAAGTATCAATTCAAGCCCTGAGTGAAACTTGTTCACACAAAGTTGTCAATTCAAGGCTTCATCTATTGTATAGTTGTGGGTGAGCGTAACTCTTGGTTCTAGGTGGATGTCCAACCCTAACAAGGTCTCGACTAAAATATTGGCATATCTATCAGTATCTTGGATGAACCGTCAGAGTTTGTGCAATGTGCCTCTTAGTGGGGAATTGTTGGAACTATATGGGCTTGGCTCATTAAATATTCACTCGTTAAATATTTAAAAAAATCAAATAAAAGTTGTGATGTCTATTGCATGTCCTATAACCTTACATAGCGCAAAGCAAAGAGCTGGTGGAGCCGAGGATGGGACGCAAAGTCGGCGTCTAGGGGTGGAGGTCCTCTGTGTCAGCGAGACATCGTAAGACCGCCGACACAGAGTGGACTATGTCGGCAGGACCACACTAGGTCGCTGACAAAGGGTTAACTGTTTTGGCGGTTTCAAGAAGGCCGCCGATATAGGTTGCGGTAATATCGTTACAAAAAAACCTTGTGCCCCACTATGATGTGATAAGAAATATTTCCACCTGATTATCAGCACGCGGCGCGGCATAGGCTCCTTACAGGTCGCGGGTTCGACCCCACACCTTCACCCCCTGATTTTTTATTTTAGTTGTGTCGACGGCATAGCTAAAGCCGCCGACATAGACGTTGTGTGCCCTCCTCTATTTCAGCTCTTAGGTTGTCCCACATGGTAGAGACGTCAACTGTCTGACATGCGGGGCTATCTTGAGGTGGTTCCGTTAGGGCGTCAGTGTGGCGTGAGAGGGTTGCATCTTTGTCGGTGGTTCTAGTGATGCAGCCGACATAGGTTGTTTTGGCAGGCTCTAAATTTTAATTTTGTGTTGTGGCCGGGTATGGTGGCTGAGGTTTGTCGGCGGGGTTGTTCTGGCAGCCGACATAGCTTACTTTGGAGGGCACAAAATTTGAATTTTGTTTCACGGCCGAGAGAGCGGCTGAGGTTTTGTCGTCGGCCTTGTTGTAACCGTCGATACTACATAACTAAGGCCGCCGACACCAAAGCAGATCCCTATAGTAGGTGCTTAAGGCCAGGTTGGACTCGGTTTTGGTCCCATAGAACCGTGTTTTTTCAAGCCTGGCTCGAAGCCCAGGGTTTGATCAGGCCTTGTTCGTTTCAGATTAATGTTGAGTTGAGTTTTACCGTAGTAAATTTGTGACCCACTCGAAATACGTTTTAAAAAATTCACAAAATTATGAAAAAAATATTTTGCGAACTCTAAAAAGAACTATTTAAAACCCCACAAAATAACTACAAAATATTACAACATTTGGCCTATAAAAAAATAACAAATTTTCATTTAATTTAATTTAACTTAATTTAATCTTAAACAAACATTACCCAGGTCTACCGTTCTACGTGATACAGTTGCATCCAAATTTATTACTCTATTACTGGTACAGGTAATGTGTGTACAACATACAACCTGTAATCCAATTTATGCAGACAGATGAATAAATAATATATAGATACGTCATCACGATCGGATATCCGATAATTGGGTAAAATGAACAGTTTATGAATGCAAGGTTAATTAAAAATATGAAATGATATTACCACTAATTTTAATACTTAATGGGATCATCTCATGGCCAACTCATTCTAGCATGACTAGGCCTATATGTAAACCTAACATATTATAATATTCTATGGCAATAAAATATCAAATTCGCTTGAAAACAATTGCCTCAAAATTTCTGATGTAATTAGTTGACTCATCTATTGCGCCATAGCCTTGCTGTCGTCCGAGTTCTTCGTGCCGCCATAGCTAGAGTTCTGTCACCCAAATGAGGGGTTTGCAATTCCTCTTCAGTGGAAGCTTACATGGATGTGGAGCAACGAAGTTACATGGATGTGGAGCAACGAAGACGTACCTGATGGTGTGTGTGGTGTGGTTGTGAAAGAGAGAGACGACGCCAACTTGTCATTGAATAGACATAGGATGGGTAGAGTCGTAACACTACAGGGAACCAAGCATTTTTATTGGCCGATAGTAATTTTTTCGGTCAAGAAAAACCGATAAAAATAAATCAACAATTTCGTCGGTTTACTAAAACCGATTAAAATACATCAACAGTTTTGTCTGTTCATACAAAGGCCGACGAAATAGGGCATAATTTTGCTAGTTTAGGCTAACGAGTTTACGGTGCCGCCGCATTGCGGAACATTGGGGGATGACGTGGCAGTATTTTCATCATTTCGGACCGACGAAATTACGGTGCTACCACATCGCGGAACATTGGTGGATGATGTGGCCGTAGTTTCGTCGCCCGAAGTCGGTAATTTCGTCGGTTCTGGCCGACGAAATTACAGCCGACTTTAGAAATGAATTGAGGCCGAATGTCATTAGAAGGAAGTAAGAGCTGGGTGATGATTTTTAGCGAAGGGAGGCATCGCAGATAAGTAAGGTGAGTAAGGAGGGAGGACGATGCCAAAGAGGAGCGAAAAAGACATGGCAACACTAGACAGACGAAGAAGGGTAAAGGAGCTAGCTCTAGCTTCCTTTTTTTTTTTTTGACACACTAGCTACTGGTTTCAGTGGAGAGCCGTACGGCGCGTGCAACTGCATATTGCTTGTTGGGCCAACGACTGGCTAGTAGGCCATGCACCACAGTTGCATGATGGGGGACTGTTGGGCTACCTAGAACTTGGGCCATATAGAGCCGTGGTGATGCAGAATGAGTACGCCCGGAGAGAGGTAGGGTGCTAGGTAGATTAGCTTATAAGATGTGTCTTAACAAAACGATAACGAAAAGGCTATAGGACAGACGTCCGTCCGTCCGGACTCGCTCTTCCTCTCATTCCTCTCTCTCCCGCAGCCGCGCTCGCTCAATGGGGAAGCTCGCCGCTGGGGCCTCGTCCCCGAGCCGCGCCGCTGCCGCCTCGCCATCGGGGGCTCGTCGCCGAGACGCACCGCCGCCAGAGCTCGTCGCCGAGGAGCGTCGCGCGTCGGGGAGCCCGTCGCCGTGGCGAGCCGTCGCAGGGGCTCGTCGCCGAGGAGCTCGTCGCCGTGGGGCGCCGTCGCAGGGGCTCGTCGCCGAGGAGCGCCGCGCGCCGGGGAGCTCGTCGCCGTGGCGCGCTGTCGCAGGGGCTCGTCGCCGAGGCGCCCGCGTTGCCTCCACATGCTCGTACCCTCTCCCTTCCGCTCCCCTACTTGCTTTTTTGATTGGTTTCGCTCGATCCGGCGAGCTTTGGGGTTGGGGCTGCCGGATTTGGGGAAGAAGGAGACAGGGACGAGCCCCATCCCATTTTTTGTCACTCGAAACCTGGGACTCTCCTTCTGAAACCTGGGATAGCACGTTCGAAACCTGGATTTTGTACTTTTGAAACCTAGGGTTTTCGCTTCAAAACTTTTTCGGATCCCGCATGTGAAACTTTTGATTTTGCTTGACAAAACCCGGACTTTCTCTGTTGTAACTTCGACTTCAGCCGCACGAAACTTGGGGGTTTTCACGATTTTTGAAACTTCGCATTTTGTTACTGAAACCTAAGTTTTGCCCACTGAAACTTGAACTTGTACTACTGAAACTTGAACTTGTGCTACTGAAACTTGGTTCTTACTCTCGAAAAACTTCCTGAAATCTCAAGTTTCGTCCTCTTTTAGTCCGTTTTCTAGTCCTTGTGTTTGGTTTTCTAGCCCTAAAGTGACTAGAATCTAGTCAGTTTGCTCTAGCACATGAGATCCAAACAGGCCCTTAACAAAACGATAATGCTAAGCCATGTGTATGGCTCGTTGTTGCTTTGTTTTTCTTTTCATGTTCCCTCCTTCTCTCTCTTTCACGCTTCAAGTCTTCACGAAAACGTGGCGAGGCAACTATAGATCCTCCGGCGAGCCCAACCTCATCAACATCGTTGGCGCGGACATCAGCTGGTGCTCGTCGGGCTAGAGGGTTCAACAACGGTTCAGTTGCCGATAGGAATTGGATGGATGGAAGAGGAGGGATGGATGAGACGGGGAAGAAATTAGAGGTTGAAGAAGAAGAGTATTCTGAATTGGAACATGACTCTAGTATGCTCGAAACATTGGTTTTATCGTTCTGAAACATTGGTTTCTGAAACATTTGAGTTCTACCTGCTAAAACTTTTTTTGTACTATCCACTGAAACATGTCTGTTTTCTTCTGTTGAAACACTAGGTTGTACCTGTTAAAACATTTTGCTTCCACTTACCGAAACATTTATGCTTTGTTCCTAATACACCATTTGGTTTTAACATACTGCACCATTTTGGTCTAATTAATACACTGCAACATGCAAAAATATACTTGTTGTATTAGATGACTTTCAATGTGGCAGTGGGCTATATTAATTTTTGCACCATTGTTGCAATGTGCGACTTTTAATGTTGCACTAAGCTAGCTTAATTGTTGCACAACTTTTTATTGCTTGTTGCAGCATGTGACTTTCATTGTTACAGTACGCTGTCTTAATTGTTTCACCATTTTTTATCACTTGTCATAGTAGTTGAATTTCAATGTTTCAGTAGACTATCGCTAATTGCATCTATGTCATACAAATGTTTTAGGAAATTATGTGCAATGTTTCATTACGCTTGTTTCAATGTTTGAGTTGGTTAATTTGCATATGGTGTACAATGTTAAGCAATTTTTTATGTGAAACTAAGTGGGCAGTGAGGAATTCATGATTTTTTCCATGACATTGTTGCATCGGACGGGGGAGTGAGCAGAGAGGTGGGCGAACGATGCTCGCGAATTTTGCTGGGCCGGATGGTCTCACTCGCATGGAAGAGTAGGCCTACATTAATATTGATAGAGATTAAAAGTAGACCTGGCCAACAGGCTGGGCCCGGTTGGTTTGGTTACTATGCGAATCCATTGGGCCTGGGTCTCGGCCCAAGTTCGGTTCGCATAGTAACCGAACCGAATCGGGTCGGCCCGGTTTTATATGGGCCAGTTCATTTTAATTTAAAATAGCTAAATAAATTAAGAAAAACCCCTATATTTCACAAAAATACACTATAAATTGCGTAAATACATTATATATCATTGAAAATATATGTAAATGAATATATTTAATGAAGTAAATATGCTACAGTGACGAAACAAACCAGGCTAAAATTGATCGGGGCCGGCTCGACGGGCCGAGGCCTTGGCCCAAGTTCGAACCGAACCGTGTCGACCCGGTTTGGTGAACAGTGCGGCAGGCCCGGTTCGGCCTTGTTGGGCCGGCCCCTTTGGCCATCTATCATTAAAAGTTCAACACGTAGCTTAATTGCAATATACTCTAGTCAAATTATTATAAGTGTTGTAAAACAATTTTGTAGAGTAATTAATATTGATAGAGATTCCCAAGAAGAACACATAGAGCTCGGCTTCCCAAAGCCCCTCTGTAGAACAAAACTTGCCTCGAATAACTCAAACTATACCAACCCATCAGGTTAAATTATGAACACATGAGACTACCATGTACGACTTTCCTCCCCTCCCATGGGAACTGTTATCATGATAGTTTTAACTCTACAGAGTGTAGCACATTTTGCTCATAAGCCTAGTAATACTTTTATATCTTAGCTCTTTCTTGGGAGTCTAGACCAAGTAACGATACATGGCGATTCCTTAGTTTATTCTATTAACACCGATACCCCATCTAAGGATTCGACACTACGGATTCCTCTCTTGAGCCAACGGACCGCAACCCGATCTTTTTAAAGTATCGTGTGTTAACAGTTTTCCCTAACTGCTAAGCCAGTACTAGCACATGTTGTGCATCATGTTGACACTAGCACTTATGGTTGCGCTTGAAAGGATCGCTACGCAGCCTAGAGGGGGGTGAATAGGCGAATAAAACGAAATTGCGGAATTAATAAAGTCAAACAGTAACCAGCCGGTCGGATGTTCCGATGGAGATCGGATGTTCTGACCTGGTCTAGTAACCCCTGCGTCGGATGTTCTGATCTAGGTCGGATGTTCCGACGGACGTCGGATGTTCCGATCCTGGGTATTTTGTATTTGTCGAAAACCTGCAGTAAAAACTGATTTCTCGCAAAACCAAGGTTAGATCTATTCAAGAATATTCAGAACAGGCCAACACCAATAATTATTAACACATGAGACAACCATGGACGACCTTCCTCCCCCTCCCATGGGAACGGCTATCATGATAGTTTTAACTCTGCAGAGTGTAGCACACTTTGCCCATAAGCTTAGTGATACTTTTATATCTTAACTCTTTCTTGGGAGCCTAAACCAAATAACGATACAAGGTGATTCATTAGTTTATTCTGTTAACACCGATACCCCATCTAAGGTTTCGACACTATGGGTTCCCCTCTTAAGCCAACGGACCGTAACCCGATCTTTTCAAAGTACTGTGTGTTAACAGTTTTCCCTAACTATTAAGTCAGGACTAGCACATGTTGCGCATCATGCTGACGCTAGCACTTATGGTTGCGCTTATTTGGTTTGGCCGGATAATCACATGTCAAGAGTCCTTAGACCAAGGTGACTACCTCCACACATACCTCATTCCACAAAAAAACACCCGACTTGCCACCTTTAGTCCACACACGCCACGTAGGTTTTAGTTGATTAAGTTAATCCAACAACAACTCAGCATCACGAGTCATACCAAGTCACATTAGCAATTATAATAAAGTGAAACTAAACAACTACCAACCCACAAGCACTAGAATTATGCACAAGTATAGGCTAGGAAATACAAAGGCATCAATAAATAGGCTAAATTCATAGGCTGGGTGAATGACGTAGTGTGAATATATTAGATTTCTACCCGTTCCAATCATTTCATGCATAAGAAAAGATAGATAAAAACAATAAACGGTGAGTTTTGTAAAATAGGAAAGCAAGATGCAATATATCTTGCCTTTGATAGTACTCCGGGTCTTGGGATCTTCCTTCGAACGGCTTCTGAAAACCTTCCGAGTAGCGTGAACATGGACGATCTACACGTATATGCATATTCATAAGAACAGCAAAACAATCCACTGAACATATAGCTCAATAAAATATATAAAATTCTAGACTATTTATGGGATTTAATAGCTCTGTAATCATCTAATTAGGAGTTCAAATGCTGTCGGAATAATTCCTGAAAGTTTAGGATAACACAAAAATTTCAGAAAACAATAAACCGGGTTAACCGAAGAAAACCGAACAAACCGACGGAACCAGTTGAGCGAGCGTGGCGCGGCGATGGCAGGGCGACACGCGGCACGATTGGATTGGTGGACGTGGCGCTATGTCGGCGAGGTGGCAATGCGTGGCAGCAGCGACGGCGTGTGGGCGCGGGCGAACGCGGATTTGCCATGTGGCAATGGCGGATTGGGCAGTGGCGCGCACAGGCGGGAACGGCGAGGACACACGACGGCTTCTGGTTGGTGGCGGCGATGCGCGAACGGATCGGCGACTCACGAAGGTGGGGGTGCGAGGGGGGGGCGATGACACGTGGCGGCGGGTGCGTGCGCGTGCGCTGGAGCAAGGCGGCGGCGGCAGGACAGGTGGCGGCTTCTGGTTGGTGGGCGCGGAAGGCGGGGCGGGGCATGGCGGGCGAGGCACCGGCGGACAGGTGGCGGGCTGCCACTGGCCGGCGGGAAAAGCGGGGCGGGGCGCGGCTGGCGAGGCACCGGCGGCAATGTCGGCACGGCGGCAACGACAGTGGCGCCCGAAAACTCCGGGGAGCTTTATCTACTCCGTTTCATGGCCAAATTGGTCAATCCATATATCCATCTTGACCGTATCGACAAGGTCGATCTACATGATGGTACAATCTAATCTAGGGTTCAGGCATGGCACCGAGAGGGATGCCTCAAAAAGTGTTTTGACGGCTAGGGTTTTGAATCAATGGATTTTCATGATGGGGTTTTGGGGGAGGGGTCTTGGGGGTTTATATAGTGTCATGGATGACCTGGGCTGGGCCTAGGGTTAAGAGGGGTTGGATTAGGACTCGAATTCTAATCCGGATAGGATTCATATATAATTTAGGTTTGTTTAGCAAGAAAATGGAGTTTACTTTGGAGGATGGGGCTAACATTTGGATGGTAAGTCAGTTTAGGCTTCTAGAAGCTCCCCTCCAAATTTGAGTACAAGATTATCTCAGTTGCTCATTATTCGATGGGTTTTACGAACTCTTGGCAAAATGGCAATAGTTAATGGAATCATGAGCTAGCTTGGAATCTGGCCTTAAAATTTGGATGGTGGCTAAATATAGGCTTCTAATATTTACTGGAATTTTCCTAGAATTTTTCCAAAGGTTTTCCTATGTTTTGGGTGTAAACCTAATTTAAAACAATTTAAATTAGGGTTTTGTATATAACAATTCTCTTTTATTTAATTTTAATGATTTTAAAATACAAGTGACATACGATAAAATGGAGGATGTCGTAGGGTGAGGGAGACCGTTTTCCTCTCCTTGTTATTAGAATTGAAGTGGCTAGATCTATTTTTTTTGGATAGGTCTTGCTGGTTGTTTTGTCCAAATGTTGACTTTGATGGCAGCACATCGAGGTACAAGAATAAGCTCCCCTCTAAGTTTTTACAACATGGTGGTTGGCCCTGGCATCCTACTTAATGGAATCTTAGATAGGGTCCCCCCTCCCCACCTTAAAGACTAGCTCTGTCATCAAATCAGTGTTACAAAATTCAAAACTTCCTATTGTCTTCGAAGTGTTGTTGAGGTGCAATGATACACCAGGTAGATCAATGAAAGCGAATGATGGAGAAGATGATTTGGGGTGTTTGTGATTTATTTCTATCTAGGAAATGCATGTCATTCAAACAATATATAAATCGCTTAGTCTATGTTTCAAAGTGTAAGCATTGTAGCATGTATGATCGATACAATACATGTTCTTGTTCAGAGCCATCGTGAAGCAAAATGCTTCTCATATGGTTTCTAGTAGGTGAATGAGCTTTACGTGGAATTGTTATAAGCATTATTTTGGTTGTAAGTCTTTGGTTTACAATTTACTAAAAATATGTTTCTAAACATAGATAGAAAATCGCACAATCCCATATAGTATAGGGTAATTAATTGGTAGTGTATCATCGAAACAACACAAGTTTCGAAATATACAGCCAAACAATTTCGGTCATGTAAAATGCCACCAAAAGATTGCACTGTTCTAGTATGTACTGTTCTGTTACATCACGAGCAGTTATGAGGACCAAAATGCCCCTAGGATTTAAAACACGCCTTCCGGCCATCATTTGTTGCCATAAATGTAACATGACACCTTATAAAAATTTGCAAGAAACAGTTCAACACCATCCAAATGTAGACAAACAACATATATATATATATATATATAAACGTGTGAACCGTCGTTCTATCTAATTATCTATGTGTGTTGACGGGATAGAGTATATCCCGTGTTCCCGGTTTTTAAAAATTACAAAGCAACCAATGAAAGCTTATAAAATATTAGGAATTGAATGGAACACCTTTTAAACTCCATTCTCAAGAGGTAACATATCTTATAATATGGCAGAATATTTGGATGAATTTTGAGAGCTTGTTGAAGCAATCTAATTAGTTGTTCCGTTTAGTTTCTAATATTTTTTAAAACTTTCATTAGTTGTTTGAAAATTCTTTAAAATGGGATAAATAAGTAAAAGAATTTGATTTTTAAACACCCAATCTCGCCAATATACATAGATAATCATATGCACTTCTTTACAATCAGGATCAATAAGGCAAATAATTTAGTTTTTCAAACGCGCAATCTGACCAACGTACTTGGTTAATCAAATACGGTAAATTAACGATTCC
The DNA here is from genome assembly GCA_005191435.1 of Raddia distichophylla. Classification (NCBI taxonomy): domain Eukaryota; kingdom Viridiplantae; phylum Streptophyta; class Magnoliopsida; order Poales; family Poaceae; genus Raddia; species Raddia distichophylla. The sequence continues at coordinate 219,936 of SPJY01018754.1, forward strand.
TTATTCGATCTTTACATATCACCTTGCAGCCATCGAAACAGTCCAAGATGATGGAAAATTAGCAAGATTTTATACAAGTATGTGAAGCACAAGGCCATAAAATTCCTGAGTACATGAATGCATTTTAATCCAAGAACTTGTCCATTGATCACAAATTCACAATGTATGTAATGGTAGGTGGAAATAGACATCAACTCGTACCCATCAGTTAAGACTTAAGAGAATCGACATCCACAACTGCATACAGTTGATCTGGTTTGTAAAATATGATACTACCTCCGGTCACAAAAAGAAGTCGCCGTTGACTTTTGAACACGTCTTTGACCATTCGTCTTATTCAAAACTTTAGTTCAAATATATAAAAATATAAGTTGTACTTAAAATACATTTAAGTCATAATTAAAATATATTTAATAATAAATCAAATCATAACAAAATAAATAATATATATAACTTTTTTGAATAAGACGAATAGTCAAAGGCGTGTTCAAAAGTCAATGACGACTTCTTTTTTGACTGGAGGGGGTACTATATAGTCACGACTCACTATACGCCTCACATGGTGTCCTTCTCATGCGCACAAAAAAGAAGCGGTGTACTTAATTTTCATATCCACAAAATTGCTCACACCAGAGAGTGGAGAGGGAGGGGGGATCCATCTACATTCAAGGGTTTAGAAGCTGAGGGGCGGCACCAACCTAGGAAGCGACAGAGGGAGGAAGCAAGACAGAGAGAAGTTGAGTGCCGCGCTAACCTGGGGGCAACAGACGAATTTAATATATACCGCCGATCAGATGAACGGGATGTACGTAGGAGCAATGGCTAGTAAAAGAAACCCGCAGTTTGATCCGGCGGAATTTTTAATCCGGAATTTTGCTTCCCCAGCCAGCGGTTAAGGCCTTGTTTGTTTCATATTATAATTCAGTTGAGTTCCACGGCGTCCCTGTGGTGCTTCGCTCCAAGCAGTCCGATGCCGTCCATGGATTCGCAGAGCTCGCAGCCGCCGCCGTGCAGGTGCCATGCACGTACGTGCAAGTTACCTGTGACGAGCTTGCCGCCGTCGTTCCGCGCGCCGACCGCTACGCATCAATGGCAACAACTAGCCAGCCATCAAACTCTTGTGCAAATTCATACATGTGTAATTGCATAGTTTTGGCTAGCTAGTTGATCATCACTGAACAGCCTGTTAATCGGGAAAGAAGTATCCCGTCAGATGGTCCGACGGGGTTAGAGTTCCACCAGATGAAACGACGGGTTTTTCTAGCTAGTCATCGGGTCTACATCTGGTCCGTCCAATCGGCGTTTTATTAAAATTCTCTATTTGATTTGGCGGGATTTATAACCCGCCCAATGAAATGGTGGGAGACGGCTATTTATTTAAATTTAATAAAATGAATATTATTAATTTATTTTGGAAAAATAAAAAAATGAAATTTTAAAAAATTCTCCAAGTGAGGCCCAAGGGCAGGAAGTAGTTTCCAAAAATGATTCCTGAGTGCAAAAGATTAAAATAATATATACTGGATTGGGATGGAATGCTAAAAGTGTGAACGATGTTCACTTTGTACGGTAGTACTTTTTTTAAAAAAGAGATTATTTGACGGTATATTTCCAAATCAATGTTCTTTCGAGGGTACAAAACCAAATTTTCCTATAATGGTTTGTTTATATGCCATCATGTTTATTAATTATTGGTTGGTTAGAAGTAAAGAACGGTCGGCACAAAAATTAATATGGTAACGCGCCCACCCGGAGGACCGAGAGAGACAGTGGGAGACAAACGAGGCGAAATTTAAGATGTGCCATGAAGGGGTATTGTTGTACACTAGAACCGATACCGAAACCGAATAAGAAATAGGCTGTTTGGTTGCCTTCTCAGTTGAACCAGGCTGTATGAATCGGGCCAGACTGGTTGGAGTTAGGCTGAGATGATGCAAATGGTTGTTGTTTGGTTAGGTGTATGAGATTGTACAGACTGCGTAAAGATGTTGTTTGGTTAACTGCACTAAGGAGAGAATGGCATGGAGAAACACAAAAGAGGGATGAAACATATTAAAAATAAATTCTATAAAATCAAAATAACAAAAAATCAACTACAAAAATTAAAAAATTCAAAAGAAAGTCTCATAAATAAATAAATTCAAAAATGAAAATTTTAAACTTTTAAAATTTATATGGCCAGTGTGGTCTCGTTTTGTTCGAAAAAATATCAATAACCCATTTTTGAAATCGGTTCGGTAATCGAAAATACTAATCAAAAGATATAGCAAATAAATGAATCAAATGTGCCACGCACATGGTTGTTGCTACATCCGCGGAGCCTGGCTACGGGGAAACGCCCAATTTGGTCGTATCTCCATAGCCTGGCCCGGAGAGGGTAATTGCATCTGGAGAGCCTGGTTCAGATGGGTGAGAAGACAATCAAACACCCCAGTTTTGTATCTCTAGATGCAAAACTCCTTGGTTGCAGGCAACCAAACAGCCTAAAAATTTTCAAAAAAAATAGTTCTACTGAAACCGAGTCCAAAAAATCCAACCCGATTCCATCTGAATATGATTCCAATTAGTCCGGTCCGAGAAATATCCGAAACGTTTACACCCCTAGATCTAAGTATACAAATGCACATGTTCCTTAAAAGTGATAGGCATGTTACTCCAGTATTTTTATTTTACTTTTCTTTTTGAGAAAGAGAGGATTTCAAGGAAATCGTCAAAGTTCCACATGTTCTGTAACACCCAGATTTGGGCGAATCCAAAATTTAGGCTAAATTTAAAATTTTGAGGCTCATTCTGTAAATCCCTCACAATCTCTCTCCTCTTCCCACGCCTCTCTCTCCCCCCTCCCTGCTGTCATCCTCGCGTGCGCGCCCTGCTTTGCTCAGCTAAGGCTAAGGAGCGTTCGAAGGATCGATCAAGTTGATAGTGGCCGTTGCGTGACCAGTTCGGGCGTGAGCAGAGAAGAAAAGGCTAAGGGCCCGAGGAGGCGGGGACTGGACCTCGTTGTGATCGCTGTGGCATGATCGTCTGGTAATGGTCGCTCTAAGGGGCCGAAGCAGAAGCATGAACGGGATTGAAGATTGGAACAAGACTTGCCGCAAGGCGAGCTGAGTTTTGTTTACAAGATAGCGGCCAATGAAGAACAATCAAAATAGATAAAGATAGCTGGGCAGTGCGAAGGCCTTTACTCGTCATCGTCGACACGGACGGCCTCGTTGCCCGCAGCGGCAACGCATCTCTCCGTCTCGTCCTCGTCATCCCCAAAAGTCGCCGGCAAAGGGGGCTCCACTTGCAGAATTTCAGCGACGATGTCGATGGCATCCCGCACGCAGAAGCGTGCGGCGTCGCTGATCTCGCCATCGGTCCTTTCCATGACGCCGCGAGCGTCAAAGTTGGGGTCGTGGTCGGGGCAGCAGGCCAGCACGTACTCACGGACGGAGTGTTCGCGGAGCGCGGCGCCCAGGCCGCTGAAGCCGTCCGCCACGCGTGTCATCTCGAGGGCGAGCTGGGCGGTGGTGTTCTCCAGTGGGCCGCTCACCAGCACGCCGAATAGTTTGAGGCGGCAGCTCAAGCGACAGAAGGAGGGCTGGAGCATGGCATGGATGTTGTGCAACTCGCGACGATGTTCAGCCCGGAGTTTATCTGCTGCCGTCTCTTCCACCTGGGCACGGGCGCACTCCTACGCCAGCTCCGTCTGAAGCGCTACCACCGTCCGAGATTTCTCGGCGCCGGCGGCGTGATGGGTGTCCAGTATGCTGACCGCCGTCCGCATGAAGCGGGCCAGGTCGACTAGGGTAACGTTGGCGCGAGTGACGGAGGCGGCCACCAAGGCGGAGCTGCTCCCGGCGCCAGTGTTAGCAGGCTCCCGGCAGGAGCAGGAGGTGCGTGGGGGCTACAAGGAAATTAAGTGTGTTATCAAAAATAGAAGACAGAAGCGGCGTGCGAAGACGCGAGGTCGACTGACGGGCAAGTTCAGCCCGTTGGTGCCTTGCGCGGGGAGCGGTCCCTCGGCGGTCTTGGTCGCCGTGCTCGCCGGAGTCATCGTGCTCACCAGCGAAGTGGACTGCAGTGCGGCGACTGGGGGAGAAGTCGGCGCGCCTGAAGCGACGCTAGGTGTCGCGGCAGGTGCTCTTTGCTCGGCGGTGGCGGTGCCTCCCTCCCCAGCACTCAGCTGGACAGAGTAGGAGTCCGTGGTACGTAACCACTTGGCGCCAGGGTTTTCGACCTACATCGGTCTCTTCCCAGCAGCGCACGCCTCCGCGGCACGAGCACCGGAGTCAGAGTCGGTGGCCGCGGGCTGCCTCTGGCTGGATCCCCCAGTGGCGGGTTGGTCGCGGATCACCAGAGGGCCTTGGTGTGGGGTGGTTACCACGCGCGGTGGAGTATCTGGGTGCGCTCCGAGGGGTCAATCTCGCAGAGCGGCTTGGCCCCAGCTGGGAACGTCCGGCGCTCAGGAGCGGTGACCCCTAGGTTCTAAAACATCTCCCTCAGCTCAGGGCCACTCAGGTCGCTGGCATCTAAAAAAAAAGAAAGCAAATAAGATAATGACTAAGGCTGAACAAATTAGGGAAGTGAGTAAAGCCAAAAGAACCATCAACATACCATGAGGACAAGTGCGGGTTATGTCGGAGGTACCAGTGTATAGGTAGGAGAGGCGTTTGCTCCGATGGAGAGGGTTGATTCGGCGGGTAAGGTAGTCTAGGACTATCGAGGCCCCAAACAGCTTGGTGGTGCGCAGCCGCTCGACGCGCGCCACCATGGTGCAAAGATCTGCTGTGTCCTCCACTGCTGTGGTCCAGCTGTCCGTAGCGACCGCCCTCTCCTCTGGAAGCTACAAAGCGTCGAGGCCGCTGTCGTCACCAATGTATACCCAATCGGCCCTCTAGTTGCGCTAGTTGGATCTCATCAGCAAGGAGATGTACGGGTCGCTAAGTTGGTCGCGGAGCCGGACATGGCAGCTCCCCACCACAGGGCCGTCGGTGTTGGGACGGATACAGAAAAAGTAGTGGAAGAGTGGAAGGTTTGGCGCCACCCCCACGAACATTTCAAAGAGGTGCGCGAAGGCGGCGATGCAGATGATGGAGTTGGGGTAAGGTAGATAGCATGAAGGTTGTAGAAGTGGAAGACGGAAAGGAAGAACTCAGAGTATGGCGGGACGAGGCCTGCCAGGATCGCCCACACGAAGGTGACGATCTTGCCGCTCCGGGGCTGCGGCTTGACGTTGCTAGAGCGAACGTGGAGGGCGTCGTGGGACGCAATCATCTCAATCTTGCCCGCATGCTCGGCGTCGACGGTGGAGTTGGGGACGATCGCCATGGCAGTGGTGGCGGAGAGGTTACTGCGACGGCGAGAAGGGCGAAAGGTGTCAAAGTGAGAAGAACCCTAGATCAAAGACAGTAAGCGACGGTGCAAGAGTTGGCAAAGGCTGGAGTAGCTGAGCCGCGAGGGTAAGTCCTCCAATTTATAGGCGAAGCTCCGACGATTCGGCTTGCGGGAGGCGGTGGAAGCGAAACCGTCCACGATGGAAGCATTTTGGATCCGTACCATGATCTCCACGACCGTCCGTACCCCCACACGTGGTGTCAGTTCCCGAAAAGACGGAGGCACGGTGTGAGAGCCCACCAAGCCGGTTGCGCAGAGAAAGTTGTGGGACCCCCTTGATTCGCGGTGATTCCTAGCACGGTGGCTTTAATTGCCCTGGGCTGGAAAGGCCTGCATCACTAGGCGGTCCCGAGGGCTACCGAGGGCTACTGTCGGTGTATTCTACACTGGGGTGTGCCCCCGCTTCACTGCCAAGTGGGACTAGAGCCCAATCAGGGAGTGCCACATACTTACCAACACTGGGCCTAAGCAGGTCAAGGGCTGACCCTAAGTAGGGAAAAGATTCAAAGCGGTTTATTCAGGACACGTGGAGTCTGGCGCTCAGGCAAGCGACCAAATCCAGATCATTCAATGCAACGAAACGGCCCTGACAGAGTAGGCGGGGGACTGACGACATGATTACCCCCACCCTGCTAGTGATGTCAGCTACACTGTGGCCATCTCCGTAGCCGTCCCGTTTCGCGCTAGCTACGATGTGACAGAAATGTGCTTGGGGTAGGTAGGTCGCTCTGTGTTATCTAACATGTCCCGTTGTCAAGGCAGGAGCAGGGGAGATGGCGGTGAAGACTAGCAATAAAGGAATAATGGCTACAATGGTACGATCATTTCATGTGCACTGTGTAGCACATTGTAACCCACGCCAGCCCAAGTATATAAAGGCTGGGAGGTGCATCTGTAAGGGGTTTTGGAATCGATCCTGAGATCGGACCCTCCAGAAACTAGCCAGTTCATACGTTGCAAGAAACTTGAGCAGGATTAGGGCTATTACCCGATCAAGGGGCCTGAACCTAGGTAAAACTTAGTGTTTGTTCTTGTGTTCTTGGGCTGAAGAGAGAGGAGAGGAACAAGCTAGCTGCGCACACCCCTACTACCGAACAACCGGATTTGGTCCCGAAAAACCTGTCAGCTGAAATACACTGACAATCCTGAAGCGGAGCATCAGATCGAGATATATCCTTTCACAACGGCTTGCCTTGTCGACGGCCGCTGAACGCCATAGTTTTACAGGAACAAGCCTGTAGTCAGCAGGATCTTCAGAAAATCTTTAGCCATGGTAAGGAATGAGTTAGGCTAAAGGTTTACCGCCTCCAGTTCACACTGTGCCAACAAAGAGGCGAAAAAATTGCTCTTCGGCAAGCGCAATCCGCGGACAGATGTTAGCTCAAAGGTGATGATTTTGCTATTTCGTGGAGTTGGCGTGACTTCGTCTCTAGGCAATCGTCAGCTACACGGGTCGATCTCCCCGAGCAGCTCCATCTCCTCCAATCTCTCATGGGTCTGCTCGAATCTATCGATTTTTCCCATGTCTTGATTTGGTGGATCTAGTTGCACTCGGAAGGTGGGGAATGTTAAAAAGATGGAGCAGGTAAGGCCTCTAGTGAGAGAGTTAGGGCACAGAGGGAGAGAGAGGGTAAGGGTGTATTTCCTTGCCTCTGTATCCCATGTTATAGGCGGAATGTCACGAAACACTTCCATTCACATAGCTAACGGTAATAAAACGGCTAGGAGCCCATTACATCGCGACTGGCATGAGTCTATTGCACTTGCACACTGTTCCAATGGCTAGTAAAAAATCGATTGTTTAGAAATCTGTCGACAGTAAAACCCCAAAGAGATTGCTCGGGATGCGCAGGCAAGTCCGTTGCTCGTTTAAGGTCTAAAAGTCTTAGTTCGTGATAAATTTGCCTATAGTATAGAGCTTATTGTCTAGTCAAAATGTTTCTTGCCCCGGTGAATTGTTTTTTTGCCTGGGCAAAGTGTTTCTTGTCCTAGTATGGTCATATAATGATAGGGATTAGTTACTATGTGTGCTTATCTTTCTGGATTTGTAACCCTAAGATTAGTATAAATACACCCTCCTACATGAGGGGTAGGAGATCGATCCATCATCGTATTATGATACAATACGCGTAGAACATCTCTGTTCTTCATATTGTACAAAGAGAAACCCTACGTGCTATGGTCTCTTCATTATAGTAGAGAACTGAACGTAGGACTATCTTACCGGGGGGGCTTGAACCAGGATAAAAACTATCTAGTGCCTCTTTCATTATCTCCTACGCCGAGATCTCTTCGACGTCTTGGATGTCAGGATCGCGATAGAAAGGGGCTCTCTAGTCCCATAATTCAGGAGTAAGGTCAACTCTGGAAGTTTGTTCCCACAATTAGCTTTTAATTTTAATTTGAGTTGAAAGAACAAGGTTGCTTAAACCAGTTCAGAAAATTTAATCTGAAAAGTTGTGACCATCGTCTGAGGACTTCAAGAGTTCAAAAAATTAGAAAAAGATATTTTAGGAACTTTGAGAGGAACCACTTAAAATTCCATAAAATATAAAAGATATTTTAGAAACTTTGAGAGTAACCACTTAAATCCCATAAAATAACTTACATTGTTTGGCTTATGAAAAAGATAATTTTTTCAACTTTATCTTTTTATTTAAATTAAACTGTAAGGTAAAAGGTCATAAATGGAAGGAAACCAAAAGAAATTAATTAGGACGTGTTTGGTTGCCTACACGCGGGCTGGCCAGGCTCACCGCGTGCAGGCAACTGATGTTTGGTTGCTTGCGAGGCCTCCGGAGCCAGGGCCCTGCTCATGCAAAAACACTGTGCGGGCCTAGCTCCAGGGAAACGGCCGAAGTGGCTGTTCCACCCGAGCCTGACCAGCACAGTAACATGTGCGCGCGCGGGAAGAGCTCGGGAAGGAGGCGGCGCTGGAGATGGGGACGACGGCGCTGGAGATGGTGGCGGCGGCGGCAATGAATCGAGGGCGGAGAAGAGGGCGGCGGCGTTGGAGACGAGGGCGACGACACTGGAGATGGGGAAGGGGGCAGAGAAGTGGGCGGCGGCGCTAGAGACGAGGGCGGCGGCGCTGGAGATGGGGAAGGGGCGGAGAAGAGGGTAGCGGCAGCTCTGGAGACGGGGGCGGCGGCTAGTGATAGGGAATCGGGGGTGGAGATGGGAATCGGGGGCAGCTTTAGATGGGGAATCTGGGGGATCGGGAGTGGCTTTAGATGGGGAATCTGGGGGATTGGGGGTGGAGAGATGGGGAATCGGGGAAACCAAACACCCACCACTTCTAGTCGGGCTCAGTTGATACGGGGCAACCAAACACTATGCATGCATGCTTCTGGCCAGTCTAGGCTGAGCCTGGCTAGTGCGGGCCTGGCTCGGTTGGGCCTGCATGGCAACCAAACACGCCCTAAGTTACTGGATACAAATAGTGCATTCTAGATGTTTGTACAAAAAATGTGAATTAAACTAAGTAGAAATGTCATTGATTCATTTATAGAAGAAAAACAAAAGGAGTTACTAGGTGCAAATGGTGCATATAAACCTTGATGCGTCATACTTAGCTACTTAGATAAACCTTGATGCGTACCGTTATATACAAAATTACTTTCTTAAAAAGGTTGGATGCTTGTACGTGAAAAACAAGAAACAATAACGTTCTCGTATTGCTCGCTAGTTGCTGACGTGATATCTTATCGCATCAAAGGCACAAAGCATGTCCGACATGCTCTGGGATTCGCATCTACAGGGATATAATATTTAAGTAGTAGATGAGCATAGATGTTGATATCCGTGAGGTAGCAAATAGCAGCATGTAGTGTTGTGACTTGTGACCTGTGAGCTGTGTGACCTGCGACTCCCGAACAGGAGGATTGCTCTCGTCGCAGCAGCCAGGTGATCCGTCCAACGCTCCCCACCCCCCAAACCAACTCCTCGGTTGCTCCGGCTTCTGCTCCGGTCTTCTCCGGCTGCATGCCGCCATTGCTGCCTTCCAGGAGGAGGAGGGTCCCCACCACCCTCCTGTACGGCTCTCTCCATACCTCACGGGCTCACTCCTCCTGAGGTCTCTCTCTCTCTTCCTGAGTTTCACTCTATTGTTCTTGCCACAATCCCAGAGTTCTGAGCTCAATATTTGCAAGAACAGTATTTTCTTTCTGCACGTTTAAGCGTGCTACGGCACAGTGTTTGTTAATTAGCTCGGCAGGTTTTGTTGATCGGACAGCCGAACATCCTGTTAATTTTTTTTGAGATTACGCGAGCTTTTCTCAATCCGGTTGTTGATTGAAATGGAAGTGAACAGCACTGTAGCTGTATTTACGAACTGAAGGGCCTAAATCAGTTAACTGGGTGCCTGAAAGTCCAACTATTGAAAACTTAGACAGATTGTGTAATCGTGTGAGCAATTTATACGCGAGTAGTTCATAGATAGAAGAAACTCCACTCTGCCTACAACGCAGCTTTCTACAGTTGAAGGAAAGTGAAACAATTGAAAGGCAGGGAAAAAATCAGCTTTTTCGCTTGTTATTTTATATATATGATAATTACGTTCGTTCCCTACCCGACCGCTTGCAAGATAATTCTAGACTTCTAGTTTATGCCTCTGCACTATATAAACTCTGCCATGAAAAGAAAAGAAAGTCATATGCTACTGACTTAACATCAAGCAAGAACAAATGTGTAGAATACTTATACCACTCAATTATATGTCATCTTTGCTTATTCTCTTATTTTGTATTATTTGATCATTGTCCGGCAGGCAGCAGAGGGACCAACCATATATAAATAGGAGCATACAGTCTTTGGTTGCAAGTAGTTTGGCTTTTCACTGGGACGTTCTTTCCAGCACCAAATATTTGCTCACATGGAGGTAGCAGATGAGGAGAGACCACTGATCCATTACCTGCCCCCAGAGGTGCTATATATTATATTATCTTATCCAGATTCTTGTCTAAGTAGAATACATAATATTGTATCTCCATGTGGTGCATATGACATGAGTAAAGCGTCCTTCTATCTAGAAATGCAAAAAGAATCCAGTAAAGTGGTATCTGACGCAACACCCAAAGTTAGAATTTGCATAACAAAGTATCCTCTGCATTGTTGTTCAGGATGAAGCTGGTTCACATTATACAAGTGATGGAACGGTTGATATTAACAAGCAGCCTGCTCTGAAGCAGAGTACAGGGAATTGGAGAGCATGCTTCTTCATTTTAGGTACTGAAGACATGTCCACGCAGTTTATGAAAAATAATTTCTTTCGTCAACCTACCTTTTTTTTAACTTGTTGAGTATTCAACATGCACTAGGTGCTGAATTTAGCGAATGCCTATGCTTCTTCGGAATCGCAAAGAACTTAGTCACCTATCTCACAAATGTGCTCCACGAAAGCAACGTGGATGCTGCGAGAAGTGTGTCTTTTTGGATCGGCAGTTGCTTCTTCACACCACTTATTGGAGCCTTCTTCGCAGACACATATTGGGGAAGATACTGGACAATAGTGATCTTCCTCTCGATTTACGCCACTGTAAGTGCAACAAGCAAAATTAGTACCGCAGCTCATTAATCTTACCCCCATCATGTGTAATCTGCAATTTTGAGTAATTCCATTTTTTTGTCAGGGGATGCTCACTATGACATTGTCAGCATGGCTTCTCCCTTCTTCCAACAATAGTGATCTTCATCGTATTGTGGTCTACCTAGGACTCTATCTTGTCGCCCTTGGTACTGGAGGCATTAAGCCCTGCACTTCAGCCCTTGGGGCTGATCAGTTTGACAGTGCCGACCCGAAAGAACGCGTGACAAAGGGCTCCTTCTTCAATTGGTACTACTTCTCTGTCAGCATCGGCTCCCTCCTGTCAGCAACTGTTATTGTATGGGTACAGGACAACATAGGATGGGAGGTTGGGTTCGCAATCCCGATGGTCATCATGGGATTCGGCCTTACCGTGTTTGTCACCGGCAGGAAAGTTTACAGGTATAATGAGCTGGGAGGGAGTCCTCTGACAAGAGTCTCCCAGGTTGTTGTTGCAGCTATAAGGAATTGTCATCTGAAGTTGCCTGATGATAGCTCTGCACTGCATGAGCTGCCTTCACCAAATGAAGCAAATAGAAAAACTGAGCATAACAGTGACTTCAGGTATTTTAGTTACATCCAAATACTTTTTGTTAATATTAGAGTTTTGCGACTAAGAAATATTCTCGCACCGATAGTTAAGACAAATTGAATCAATACGGTAATCATGAGAATATTACCATTGATATCCTTGTTAATCTTGTTATTTGCTATCTTTGGTATTAAGTATCTTGGGTGTTATCTATCTATAATACTTTGAGTTATCTTTAGCATGTTTGCTGTTTTGGCTTTCAAGTTATGCGGTGGCAGTTGTGTCGGCCAGGTCCAGGTGTAGGTATAAGTAGCAGGGTACTATGGTTGTAAGGCATAGTTGTGATAAATAAAATTCCAGTTTGTTCTTGCATGACCACCTTTTTTTCCTTTCAATCAATTCCAACCATCAAGTTGCTGCCGATTATTAATTCTTTGATGATCGCTAACGGCGTGATCTAGATGATCCTGGTGTGATCTAACAATCCTTTGGGAGAAATTACCTGAAAAATAAAAGAAACTATCTGAATCAGCACAATGCTAATTACCTGACAATGTAAACTCTAAAAAATGCGCAATTTTTAGCCTTCAGAAGTTCAGAAAATTTGACAGATGATAACCATAAAATTATGGAGATGTTGGCATTTGGCAAACGGCAAGGCCTGATCATCTGAGCATTCCTTCTGAATTTGGCTAAGAACTTGTTGCTTTGTCTGTTTCTAGGTTCTTTGACAAGGCGGCGATAGTACCGCCATCGTCGGGCGAGAAATCCGCTGCGACAGCGGCCATGAGCCCGTGGAGGCTGTGCACCGTGTCGCAGGTGGAGGATCTGAAGATGCTGCTGCGGATGCTCCCTGTGTGGGCGTCGCTGCTCGTCTTCTTCGCCGTCACGGCGCAGATGTCGTCGACGATGATCGAGCAGGGGATGGCCATGGACAACCGCGTCGGCGCGCTCACCGTGCCGCCGGCGTCGCTCTCCACCTTCGACATCCTCAGCGTCCTCGCCTGTGTCCCGCTCTACGACGCCGTGCTGGTGCCACTCGCTCGCCGCGCCACCGGCAAGGACCGGGGCCTGTCCCAGCTGCAGCGCATCGGCGTCGGCCTCGCGCTCTCCGCGGCCGCCATGGCGTACACGGCGCTGGTTGAGGCGAGGCGGCTGGCGGCGTCGCGCGCCGGCGGCGAGCTGGGCATCATGTGGCAGGCGCCGTCCTACCTCGTGCTGGGCGCGGCGGAGGTGTTCGCCAGCATCTACGACCAGTCGCCGGCGTCCATGAAGAGCCTGGGCTCGGCGGTCGCGCAGCTCGCCATCGCCGCCGGAAACTACCTCAACTCGGCCATCCTCGGCGTGGTCGCGGCGGCCACGGCGCGCGGCGGCGCGGCCGGGTGGATCCCGGACGACCTCAACGCGGGCCACCTCGACTACTTCTTCTGGATGATGGCCGGCATTAGCGTGCTCAACCTGCTGCACTTCCTGCGCATCGCCATGAGATACAAAGGAAATTCTTGACTCCCTCCAGTCTCGTCAGCATTCCTTCAGGCTGTCTCCAACAGGCTCACCTAAAGCACCCTCTACCCTAAAATAAGGGATGGATTATTTTCCTATGCACTCCAACAGCATTTCCTATTCCGTTCTCTAAAATAGAGTTTTTCTCTCCATCCCCTTATATATAGGGGTTCTCTCTCCCCCCTATACAATTCTCCATATAGGAACGCTGTTGGAGATGGAAGAAATATAGGGTGAGATTTTTTTTAAAGGGAACCTGTATATGAGGCCATGGGGGATCAAATTTAAGGATTCCTATTGGAGATAGCCTCATATCTTGGGTACAAATTTGTTTAAGAGTGCTACACTGCTAGTGAGATGTCCGTGCGTCGCCACGGAGACAAAAGAGAAAAAGATTAAAAAAAATCAAAGACCAAACCTATTGTTTTAAGCATTAACCGAGGCATTCAAAGACCAAATTTATTGTTCGGATTAGTGTGTGCCATGCTATGGTGCTATGGGCACACAAAAACATTTAGACAAGTGGGAGGGGGCCTACAGGACAAGGGAATAGTTCAGTGAATTTCAACACTACGTAGTAGAAACTGTCAAATTATTTGGGCCAAAAACCCATTTAAAAGAGAAATAATTCTTAAAATATCTTAAAAGCCCACCTTATAAATGCATGTGAGCTTTTTTTAGTACCATGGTGCTAGTGGGATGGATGACAAACTTAAAGAGTGAAACTTGCTTGATCCCACTAGAACATATATGTGATGGGAGAGAGAAATAGAAAACCACACGCCCGCTCGCCTCGCCGGGCATGGGCGGGGTGGCGCGTGGGCACGGCACCTACGTGAATGGTCTGTCGAAAAGGGACACTCGTGCATGCCTTATTTTGCAGTTTATTCTTTTGCTCTCCCAGTTTTGTGGAACGGTTTCGAGTTGTGGGAACATGCGAGCTGATCGTGGCCTGTTAGCCCACACGTTTTTCCTATATAAATCACCGCCGCCGTATGCGTCATATGTATTCTTAGTCACCGTGTTTGCGAGTTTATCAAAAGATATACGTGCGCTGCCAGTTCATGTGTATCTACGATATGCTCCTATTTGAAAGATGCTTTATATTAGATCTTGCTCATGATTTATATTTGAATTAAAATAACATGAAAGTGTTAATATTTCCATCAATCCAAACGCCTTATATTAGGCAATTTGGTATATCGATGGCGGGCTTTGCCAGTGCACTAAGGTCAGAGAAATTCACCAGTGTGCACTTCAAGAGATGGCAGGTGAAAGTCATTTTGTGGCTGACGGCTATGAAGGTCAACATAGTGTTGCGGCTGGCAGACCTATGGGAAAAACTCTAACCTCTGACGAGGAAAGGGATTTCCATTACAATATTTGTTGGGGGCTGTTATCAGCGTTCTTACTAGTCGTCTTTGTGACGTGTATATGCACATAAATGACGCGAAAGAGCTGTGTGATGCACTGAATTTAAATTCGGTGCAACAGATGCTGCAGGTGAATTGTATGTCATAGAGCAGTATCACAACTACAAGATTATTAATAATCGTTTTGTGGTTGAGCAGGGTCATGAAATAAAATGCATTGTGAAGGACCTCGAACTTTTTATGTGTGCATTGCCTGCCAGGTTGTGGCTGGGGATATAATTGCAAAGTTACCTCCTTCGCGGAGGAATTTTGTCACATCTCTGAAACATAAGAGACAGTAGATCAGTGTTGAGAATCTGATCGCACTCCTAATGTTGAGGAGAAAGCTCGGGTTAAGGATGAACCTAGGAGAGGAGGCGAGGGAACTTCTAGCGCTAATGTAGTCCAATAGCATGGTATAAACAAAGGAAAAAATAAAACCATACAAACCACTAATTTCAAGAAGAAGAAGCCAAACAAGGATGCGATTCCTTGTTGGATGTGCAAGGAGGTTGGGCACTGGGATACAAAGTGTCCAATGTGCAAGGACAAAAAGGCTAATTAGGGGCATAACTCAACGTTTGTCAATGTGACCATCGGTGACACTGAAGAAGGAATCAACGGGTATGGTAATTTGCAAGTTGTTCTTTTTTGTGGGTCAGGTTACCAATTTAGGGAAGATTGTGCAACTGAAGAACATGCAGTATATCCCTTCAGTCAATAAGAATCTTGTTAGCGGGTCCCTTCTCTATAGAGATGGGTATAAAGTGGTGTTTGAGTCTAATAAAATAGTCATGTCTAAACATGGACTATTTATTGTTGAAGGCTATGAGTGCGGAACCTTGTTCCGCTTTTCTCTTTCTAATCACTGTAATAAGTTTGTGAACCGTAATTATGACAGTGTTAATGGTAGTGAGGCTGATGTTTGACACTCACGATTATGTCATATAAATTTTGGTTGCATGTTTTAGCCTGTTAGTATGAATTTAATTCCAAAAACTTATATCGTCAAAGGTTCTAAGTGTGAAAGTTGTGTGTAATCGAAGCAACCTCAGTCTCACAAGGCCGCCAAGGAGAGGGACTTGGAACCTATAGAGCTCATCCATTTTGATATTTGTGAGATGAATGGTATGTTAACAAAAATTTGTGAGATGAATGGTTGCATGTATCGGCTTGTCAGTATGAATTTAATTCCAAAAGTTTATATCGTCAAAGGTTCTAAATACCAAAGTTGCGTGTAATTGAAGCAGCCTTGTAAGTCTCACAAGGCCGCCAAGGAGAGGGACTTGGCACAACTAGAGCTCATCCATTCTGATATTGGTGAGATGAATGGTGTGTTAACGAAAGTTGGAAAGAGATATTTCATGACTTTGATTGATGATGCTTTTAGATACTGGTATGTTTATCTGTTGAAAACTAAAGATGATGTTTTAGACATTCTGATATTGGTGAGATGAATGGTGTGTTAACGAAAGTTGGAAAGAGATATTTCATGACTTTGATTGATGATGCTTTTAGATACTGCTATGTTTATCTATTGAAAACTAAAGATGATGTTTTAGACTTTTTTTAAATCTATAAGGCCGAGATTGAAAATCAATTGGATAGGAAAATCAAGAGACTTATGTTAGATTGAGAGGTGGCAAGTATTTCTCTAATGAGTTTGACTTATTCTGTTTGGAACATGGAATTATTTGTGCGAGGACGCCTCATTGTTCTTCTTAATCAAATGGGGCTACCAAAAATAAAAATCACACTTTAGTTGATTTGATCAGTGCGATATTAGACATTGCAGGATTAATTAGGGCATGTTAGGGGGAGGCTTTGTCGACCTCGTGTCATGTCCAAAATAAAGTTACATTCTTGGAGAAAACTCTGTACGAGTTATGGAAAGGGAGAAAGTCATCATTTTCATATCTGCGCACATGGGGTTGCTTGGCGAAAGTCATTGTATCTATAATTAAGAAGCGAAACTTGGACCTCAGATAGTGAATTGTATCCTCTTAGGATTGTACCTTGTAACATTGGTTATATATTTTTAATTGTTAATATGAGGTGTTTGACATGTCTGTTAGCACGATCATGGAGTATATAGATATTATTTTTTGAGAGCATATTTACTACGAAGGATTTGCATATCAGTTCTAGTGAAAACCTAGAGATAATTCCTGAACCAGTTGCACAAGATGAGGATGTAGATGTGGAGGATGACAGTATCGTGACCTCGGTGTCTCCACAGGTAATCCAACACCATGAGGTGATACCAGTCCCAATCTAGTATCTCATGATGGACAATTCGGTGGATATCATCTTAGAAATTCAATAACTAATTAAAATACCAGTTTAAGAGTACGATATCATGTGGCAACATCCACTCCTTGCAATAAATGTAGGTGATCCTACTCAAATTCACTAATTAATAATAACGAAATAAAATCATCAGAGTAAGCAGAAGTCGTCAGCAACGATATGCAATATTGACCCGGACACCCGCAG
The DNA here is from genome assembly GCA_005191435.1 of Raddia distichophylla. Classification (NCBI taxonomy): domain Eukaryota; kingdom Viridiplantae; phylum Streptophyta; class Magnoliopsida; order Poales; family Poaceae; genus Raddia; species Raddia distichophylla. Next base: position 236,842 of record SPJY01018754.1, read on the forward strand.
CTACTTTGGCACACATGCGGTTAGACCCTTCAGGTCCTGATTGGAATCGTGACCTGAATAAATAAATGAGTAAATTACACTGTTGCCCCTGAAAGTTGGACGAAAATCTCACTTGGCCCCCTAAACTTTGTTTTGTCCGCTGTGGCCCCTCGAAGTTGTTTCCGGGTGCCATAAAGCCTCAGAAAGTTGGATTTTGTTGCACCACTTGGCACACATGCGGTTAGACACTCCAGGTCCTGATTGGAATCGTGACTTGAATAAATAAATTATCCCCGATAGGTATAATGAGTACATGGCTACCAAACAAGCAATCCTTATTTAATGAATGCAATAGCTTGGGATGGGGAATAGGTCATTTTACACAAACCTATTTAGTAATCAAGTTTTATTTACCAAGCTGTGATTATCGAATGCATGAAATGATCAAGTCATCTCAGTACCAACAAAGGAAGGTGCGTCATTGCAGCAGGCCGATCCTAGCCTACAGTAGTACATTTTAATTATTAAAAAGGTGATATTTAACATTGTGAGACATCCTTCCCCGTCCATGACTGTGGACACGACTATCATGATAATTTTAACTCTACAGAGTGTGTACACGTTCCCCACCAGCCCCGTCTCATCCGAAGGAAATACGGTACAAGGCTGTTCCAATGTACTACGTCTGCCCTTCCTTTAGGTTTGCCCACCCTGAATACCACGACATCGCTTGAGCCAGCCCCGAAACGCGCGTCTAAATCCATCACCAACTAGCACAAGAATCATCCGCATCAAAAATGAAAGTCCCCATATATTGAGGCCATTCGGTCTCAAGAATGAGTTCATCCCTCAGGCGTAGGTGGTGAAGGGCGGCCAAGCCTTTCCTTAGGACAGAGACTCGAACCATACCAGCCATCCTATTGTTGGTGTTTATCATGTTTAAAATTATATTGTCGTAATTCTGCAAGCTCACGGAACATCTTGTAGCATTTTCATGCCGGAGTATTCCAGAGTATCGTATTTCCTCAGGGAAGCAGGATAAAATATATCGATAAATTGGACTAGCTCCTTTACTAATATATATAGTATATACACACGGCTAATAATAGCAAGGTAGGATTAAAATAGATTTTTAAAATAAATATGACACACACTAGAGACTCGATAAAATTAGAGCGACTTAACTAATTGGGAAAACAACGAGACAAATAAAAGTTCATATGTTTAGTCTTATAAAATTACCTAGCTTGAGCTATCTAGCAAGTATACATACTAAAATTCTTAGGTTCACTTCAGAGCTCGGAAGATCCACTACTACCCGCTATCAGATAAGAACTTTGAATAGTTATAGTCATATCTGAATAGCCTCTACTAGTCCAACCCGGACGTGGGGGACTACAACCGGATAGACATGGTTGTCACCACCTGACTACCTACCACACAATCCATGGGGCTGGGCGTAAATCAAGTGAATATTAATCCCACACACCACGTCTACGACTAATATCGATAATTTCTTCCGGGATCCTTTGAGAAATACCCCCTAGCGTAGATAACAGAGCTTCTGAGTAACTTAAACAGAGCTCTCTATCTCTCTCTCTCTCTATTCCACGCTCGAAAAGTAATGCGGAAAATATAAATGCTCTGGTAAAGTAAATAAATAAGACTTGTATTAATATAACTTGAATCGTACGAGAAGGTAAAGATACAAGAGCTTTACCAGAATCTTGAGGACTCCTTCGGAACTCCGAGACTAAGATCGACTCGACTCTAACTCCTGAAGGAACTAGCCTACTCTAAACTCCTGAAGAAACTAGCCTACTCTACAAATGACAAAGTGAGCTCTCTATAGCTGATGTGTGTTTTACAATGTGAAGGGGGCTCTATTTGCAGTCCTTAATCAAACCGACGTGAACCAACGATGTATGTTGCTTCCTAGTGTGCTCCTCAGATCACAGGAGAATTAAAACAGCCCAATCAGGCCGGTTGTGGTGCCGGCCAGTTTGGGTGCGGCCGGCCTAGGGTAGGTCGACCGGGCCCACTTTGGCCCGTTTTTGCCCAATTTTCTCTGATATACTCCAGCATACACACACTTACCAAAACTTGTAGAAGTTTATTAGTTTAACACAAATAATTGCATTATACTTTGATTTTTTTCAATTTACCGGAATGTTGGTATACATATTAAATTTGCTGACCACTAACACCTACGAGCAAGTGGTTAGTAGGTTTCGCAGGATACAAAGCTAGGGCCTGAAGGCACAAGTGGTTGTACTATACGGTTTGGTCTGGATAAGTCTAAAGCATATGGTCTTTAATAGAGGAGACTTTCACAACAGCAGTCACCAACCAGGATACCACCCTTTCTGGTTTTACCAAGTCAATTGCACTACATTGCTTTAAGTTGATTAGGGTTTAATGAAAAAATGCCATCATAAAGCTCTTGCTTCACAAAGGTTGTCTATATATAACAACCTCCCTAGAACAGTACAACCCCCATCATTTCTCTTGAAATCAACTTGGATGAATGGTCTGAGAGCATCCCCAGCAGGCCGGCCAAATCGGCCTATATTCCAAATTTTTTTGAAATTCGCCGGCGGGGAAGCAGCACGCTAGACACAAAGCAGCGTGTGGGCAGGAAAATCGGCAATTACTGTAGCGACAGCGGCTACATTGATGCCCCTGCTGGGGATGCTCTGACACTTTCCGATCATGGCCGACCCGTATTGCGAGATGACTTGAATGGTATAATAGGGTGTCTCGTGCCAAAAGGGCTCGAGTTGAACAATTATGAATAGCTGAGCTTCTCTCTTTCCTTGGCTGGCCCTTCTACGAATAAGCCGATGCATGCTTTCAGTTTGAGCTACTATATGGTCCGATACGCTTATCAAGATAATCTATAGAGTATAATTTTTTTTGTTTAAAATGCACGAGTTTGTTTTGTCCGCGTGCCGTTTGGCATTGGCATTGCTGGCGAGGCAGGTCCATGATGGCAACTTACATTGGCTGCTCCTTTGACAAGCAAATCTCCAACCGCAAGCAAGAAAGAACTCATAAATATTTCCGTAACAATTACTATCAAGAAGCTCACGTACGACTGTGCAAAAGATAACTGAC